>JAQFVV010006389.1:1800000-2339385 GCA_028023455.1 Epiperipatus broadwayi | reverse complement strand
ATCCTGCTTCAATTTACAAAAATGTATAGAATGAACCCCTGCAGCAAGAAGTCAGGCCTATTTATATATTTTTCAAGATTGAGACCACTTTGCTTACTTAGCACCCCCATTTGAATTTTTTTAACTAAATATATTTATCTTTCCTGTTATTTTTAATAGAGCCTTTTTCATTAAATTTGATCTCTTAAATTCCTAAAACTTTTAATAGTTTTAGTCTGGAAATGTTATTTATTAAAATTGTAAGAGTTTGGAAAAATGCTATTGTTTTACACACAACTTAGGTAACCTTGTCTACTCATGTTGTTTCTGATTTATTCAATTAAAATTGAGCTTTTAATGATATTGCCCACATATAACAGGTCCATCTGTAGATCACATGCTATTTAAAATGCAAATTTCTTTTAAATAAAATAAAATATATAACAAATATTATTTTGAAAAAATAAATATATATGCTGTAATATATATAAGTTGATATTACAGTCATTTATCCACCCAGGTATGTGTGGTGATACTTATATAATTGTGTTGATGCTTATATTCATATACTCAGAAAAGGTTTAAACCCTGCACAGATGGAGCTATGGGGGAAAATAGGTGAAACAGTTATGAGAGAAAGAATGTATGGTTTCAATATATTGTGACATTGGGTCCAAGATGGATGTTAAACTTATATAATAAATCAAAATTTTTAATTTATAAAACATATAATTATGTTACTGTTAATTTTTAGTGTATGTTATGTATAAATAGTTTAATATATAGATTGTAAATATAGGGTTTTGTTTATGTAGTCAATAAACAAATATCTTTTATTTATAGTCATCCATATTTTAATAATCATATTAGTTCAATTATAGTAGTCTTTAATAGTTATAAGCATGTTTACATTATACATATTTAAATTTATATTTATCAAAATTTACAATAGTGATAAATTAAATCTTAATTGAATTAAATTACAGTGATCCTTTAAAAGATGTGTGACTGAGCATATTTGCACACTTCTAGTAAACAAGAATAAAAATATTTTATCTATTTATTGTAAGATACATTCTAGTCCAATAAGAATTATTAAATGTTTATATTATAATTTTTTTAAATAATATTATTATATTTTTGATATAATTATTAATTAAATATCTTAATTAAAATAAATTATGATTATAATAATTAAAAATTATAATTGTATTTTAAATTTAAACTTAAAAGCAATTAAATGTAATAAGTTAGTTTTCAAATATTTAGAGATATTAATTATTTTAAAAATGTAGACAAAAGGTAATTTATAAAGAAAACTGCTGGTTAATTTTTAGTCACTGACCAATGAAATGGATTTAATTAGTGGTCTGACATCATACTGATAAGAGTATAAAAAGATGATAGCAAATGAAAATTGAGGGAATTAATTAAAAAGTGAGAGCTGATACCTGTTTCCATTAGTTCTCTAAAAAGTAATAAAATTTTATCATATTTCATTTTTAAAGTGAGTAAAAGTAATTATTAATAAGCTGGATAATTATAAAATATCTAAAGAGTGGTATAAAAATATTATAGAATAAACAAACCAGAATTTCTTTATCAATGACCTAGTTTTCAATATTGGATATTAACTTATAATTAAAATGACTATTAGTGAAAGTAAAAGTTAATTTTGTTATCATTTTTGGAGATGAGAAAAGATTATAAACTACAAATATAAAGATGTTGCAGACATTGTTGCAAAAAAAGTGTTTTGTTATCTCATTAATTTACTGAGTTTAATTATTACGTTATTTATTCAAATGAATTTTTATTTAGTGCAAAGATATAGTTATCAGATTATAAAGACATTTTATAGAATTTTTAAATAATTACTTAATAGTAATTATAAATCTATTTTAAAAGAGTTGTCTATTAGATTGAGTGACTTAGATGGTTTAATGAAATTGAAACTTAGTAAGAAGATGAAGTACTATGTATTTGGTTAATTATGAAAACATTTTCCCAGAACAATGGATGTTTGTTATTTTGTAATATATTAAAAATATAATGATAAATCAATTTTTAATTCTAACAAAATAATTATATTTTGATGAGAAAAGTGTCAAAAAGATGAGAATTTAAAAAAAGAATCCTTTTATTTAATAATGAATATTAAAGGAAGAAATAACTTATAATATTATAATAGACTAGATGGAATTGATGTGTGCTTATCAATCATTTAAAATAAATAAATTAACATAAATTTTCTAAAGTTGGAGCTGCTTACAGATTAACTATTTTTGTAATAAGTTTTGATAATGGAAATTGAGAATGATAAACTGATGTGTGAGTTATATATTAAGATTTAATATTCAAAGAACTATTTTGATATTATTGAATTCCCAGACTTTAATGTGCATGCCAGTTTAAAAGTATCAGGATTGTAGGATTACATTTTGAAGAACTCAAGAACTTTAAATGATTTTATTAACTGTAAATATTTTTTTATTTTTAAATGCTTGCTTTAAATAATGTGTTTATAGCAGGAGGAGAAAAAAGCAATGACAAGTAAGGAGGTTTTGGTTGCCATCCATTATCATGGTGATATAGATAAAAAGTTTTAAGAAGTTTTCTTTTACAAAAAAATTAAAAGAAACATTTCAATTTTTAATTTTCATTGTTAATGTTTTATAAAAATATAAGGTATGTCATGGTAAAATTGAAATAAGTTAAATAATTTTTATATTTTATTAATATTTTGGAATTAAGATAATTTTAGAATATTATATTTTAAATTTAAAATGAAGGTATTGTATGCTTATTTATAAAATTTTGTATGGATATACTAAAGAACAAAAGATAGCATGCGGTGATGTGATAATATATAATTTTATGCTGTTTTCATTATGCATGAAGAGTAATAGTTGATTATAATAAAGTTGGTAATTGATATCATCAATTAATTATATGGATGTATATTTTATGATGGTATTGAAAAATAATGATGAGTCAAGAAAACATATTCTGTTAAAATAACTATGAATATATTATCTGAGTATAACAGTATAAATAAAAATCAAAAGTAAAGTGAAAGTAATATTGAAAGAAATAATTTATAATCTCAAACCTTATAACGAATAAAAAAGAAATATGATGTTTGTCATAATAAGGAGAGTTATTTGTTTTTTAATATGATCTATAATAATTATAGATACATAAAAGATGGGGAGATAAAATTGTAGTATTAGAAGGAGAAAGTTAATAGATGTGGATGCTGAAAAATATATAAGTATTGAATGAATAAGTTAGAATGTCAGGATAGAGTGATATATCATCCTGAAGAACTAATATGATATTATAATGTGTTTGAGCTAAGTGACACTCATTTTATTGTGGTAAAGCATTGAAAGGATTTTTAAATGAACAGTGATTATTATATTCCATAAGAGCTTTATAAATAAGTCACAATTTATTAAGGTAGAGTCATTAAAGTAAAAATATAATAGTTCATAATAAAAATGAATGCCTCCATTTCTATATATTTTTATACGATAGTTTAATTAGTTTCTTATCCAAAAGATTATTATTTGTGATATTGGAATATAAAGTAATCATCATAAAGTAATCATCATAGGCTAGTAAGTATTTTTGGAATTTATAGTTTTTCTTCCTATGATTTGTAATGGCAGTATAAGAAAAGAGATAATACACAAAACAAGTATCATTAAATGTGATCCAAAATAAGAATAACTTATTATTGGAAGGGTAAATGAGATCAACAAGAATGAAGAATGTGAATGAAAGAAATATGATAAGTGTATAAAATGAATGATAATATTTTAACATAAAGAATCCTTGATTCATTTATTTGTTCAAAATATATTATTTGCATTATGTATTTGTATAATAATTTTAAAACTGAATTATATTAAAGTGGTATGACTTTATTAAAGCAAGTGGAATATAATGGATCACTTAAGTATTAAGGAAATTACCCAGATGTATGAATACATGGATGGTATATTAATTTATAATATGAATAGAAACATACATATTGATAAAAACTTATCATTGGATTAACTAAATGATATGAATTCAATGTGAATACATGAAAGAAGAATGGTATTTATTTTTAGTTTTTATAATATAAAGAATGTTGTAAATATGTAATTGTTCTAATATATAAATGCTATAAATTATTTATGTTATATCTTGTAATTATAAATGTTGTTTCAATATTTTGTTGTTAAAATAAATAAATATTTTAATTTAAACTTGACAAATAGCTTTATTTCTGTATTGGATCATTAATATCACAAAGTCATACATTAAAGTGCATAACCAAATGAAATCGTTATATAAAATGTATTCATTGGATATTTTTAATTATCGAATTATAATAAAGAATTCGAACTTAATAAATTAATCAGTTACTAATATAACTTGATTAAAATCATATATCTTTATTTTATTATGTATTGAAATCCTTGAGTAACTATTTGAAATTAAAGGTTAAAGTTATTATATGTTCAGAGAAGTATAAAGAGTGATATTATTCTAGAAGTCACATTTATATTTTAAAGCTTATTTAAGTTTAATGTAAGAATTAAATAATAAAAATCTTATAAAGTTTATTATATGGGATAAATTCAAATTGTTATATTATTCAATATTCAAGAAATTAATAAAATCAATTTTGATGTTTGTTTTGAAAGATTAAATAAAATGGATAAATACCAAAATAATGTATTTAATTGAGTTATGCAGTATTAGATTTTGATTAATTATAAAGCTTTTGATTATCAATAAATGACTATTCTATTTAATGATACTTATCTGTAGAAGTAGTAGGATAAATAATAATAAGTTTAATTAAATTATTTAAATTAAAGTAAAGTGATAGTTTAGTATTACTAGTTTCATTGTCTTATTAAGGTTATTTTAATTCTCAAACAGTGTTTCTACTTTATGTTTGGAATTGAGAGTGTAGTTATTCTTTAGATAATTGGATCTCAACAAAATCACTCTTGTTATTCGATTATCTAACTGTTAATGATTGTTATTACATTTATTAAACAGAATAGCATGCTTACCATGAGGCCAAATAACAAAGGTATCATCAACATATCTCAGCCATATATAGATGGTTTTTTAACTGCTCTTGGTGACTTTTTTAATTTTTTAAACTCTTTACACAGCAATATCAGATTTACTATGGAAATAGAAAATAATAACCAATTACCTTTTTTAAATGTTTTAATTGAATGAAGGGAAGATGTTTCTTTATCTCATGGTATATATAAAAAAACATACACTGGAAGGTATCTACATTTTTCTTCTTATCACCATCATGCACAACTATTTTCAGTGGCAAAGACATTGTTGTATAGAACTAAGAAACTTTCTGATGATTTTCTCCAGGATATTTTTGCTACTAAAAAAATGCTTCTTGATAATGGTTTTAATTACAGCATTATTAATAAGGCTTATACATATAAAAAGATTTTGATCCCTGGAATATCCATAGGATAGCAGTAATTATTTACATTAATTTAATCTATGTTGTTAAAATTATGATCTTTATAGTAATAGTTTTTTTTTTTGAGAGTACAAGAGGATAGTTTAATTATTATTTTACATGAAGTATTATGTTAGTCATTGTGTATTGTATAAATTTTCCTAATGATTATAGTAGGATGATAGCTTGAAAGTCTCAATCATCTGGTATATTTTTATCATTTAGACATTTATTTTCCAGTTTTGCTAATAATTGTTCTATTTCTACACCAGTTTCTTTTTAAATACCAATAATAATTCCATCATTTCCTGGGCATTTCTCTTTCTTCTTAGATTTAATTGCCGGTTTCACTACTTCTTTTAAAATACTTACTAATTTAGAAAATGAAGTAATTGTTAGATATATTTGGTTTCCTTATATAATTTATTATAGAACTCTTCCACACATTGAACGATAGTAAATCACTTTTTAATAATAGTTTTGTTTTGCTTATTGTTGAAATTATTTTGCTTCCAATACCAAGAAGCTATTATGCACTTTGGAATCATTTGTTGGCTTTCCTTGCCAATTCAAAATTATATTTTTTTCTATCATTATTAACTTTTTTCGTACCATTTTATAAAACTCCAGATATTCTCTACTTAATAGATCATTTTAAAAAATGTTTTTCAATAGTGTCTTGTCTGATTCAAAAATGTACTGGTAAATTTCTACTTTATATCAGTTAATCTTCTTATTGATATGTCATATTTGAACCATCTTCAAAGTCTGTCAATAATTTAAAACTATTTTCAAGTTCTAATTTAAATTTATTGAAATATTTCTGATATTTTGAAATAATTTGTAATATTATCTTTCTTAATAATTTTCATCTCTCTTGTTTTGCACTAATATGCAATTTACATGTCACTAATTTATAATTGTGTCCTGTGTTGAATGTAGTAGTAATTTTGCACTCTTGAAATACATGTTTTCTTGAAATACATGTTTTCCATTTACATGTCCATTTCAATTTAGCATTTTACTTAAAGAATTTATAATTTACAGTTTTATTTATTCTTTAAACTTCATAGACTTTTATCTATTTTCATTTCTACTATTATAATCAAATTTACTCAAGGCATTTTCAGCTTTCAATCTTATCAATTTCAACACTGAAATTTTCCATGAAAATTTTAAAATACAGTATAGTCTGATCAAAAGCATTTCTACATCCATATAAAATTTCTCTACTTCTTCATAACAATTTTGTATTTGGTATTGTTCATTAATTTGAATAACTCATCTTATCACTATATCAGATATACCATCAATCTTCACAATGGTGTTTGTTCATTTTTATTTATAATGCATTCCACTACACTTAATCTTTTAATATTTATACCTTTATAGCAAGGTATATGTCCAATTTTTTAATCTTTTCTTCCCTTTTCTTCTAACTTCACAAAATCCAATAAGATCCCTTCTAATATTAGACAGGTTTTCCACCATTTCGTGCATTATTCCTTCTCTTGAAAGTGATATACCATTGTATGTATTAAAGAAAATCTTATCATTGAATAGCAGTTTGGATGAGCAATCATGGATTTTTATCATCAGCTTTTGCTGCCAACTACTGTCTTAACTGAAGATGTTACAATGTTTTAAAACTAAAGGCCATAATTCACTTTTGTTTGCCATGAATGTATATATTTATAATACCCCCAGGTCTCATTTTATGTGGATTTATTTAATGCAATTTTGAAGTTATGCGATTCATGTTTCTTCTTAATATCTTTGTATGCGGTTTTCTTTTATGCGATAAAAATTATTAGATCAGAAGTCGAGCTCCAATAATGCACTATTACTTTAAATATAAATTTCGCGCATTCACGTCATATTTAAAGTAATAGTGCATTATCGGAGTGCAACTTCCATATAATAATTTCAATATTTTCAGCGCTTTATAATAGTACTGTAATAAATTTTATGCAATTCCTTAAAATCAGAATTTTCCCATTTTATATACACACATTAAATTTTACAAGACTATAAGACTATAATGTAAATCTGTTCAAATGTTATAGATTAAAAATACTTTGTATGTTGTTGTTTTTGCATTTTAAATCATGTTCTATTTTTGCTTTTTAAAAAAAGTATGTAATCAATTAATCATTTAGTGTCCGCAAGTAATAAATTTTACAAGACTATAATGTAAATTTGTTCAAACGTTATAGAAGAAAAATACTATATATGTTGTGTTTTTACATTTTAAATCATGTTCTATTTTTGCTTTTTATAAAAAGAGTACTTAATCAATTAATCATTTAGTGTCTGCAAGATTATTTTTAAAAGGTGAGTAACAGTGCTGGGCACAATTAAATTTGACAATTAAAATCTGATTTTTAATTGTAAATAACAATTTAAAAATTACTTATCGTGATCTGAAATTAAGGTGATGTGAAGTGATGAAATTTGATTTTTAAACGGAATTGAAAATTAAAGACAAAAATAAGAATTTAATTTTTAATTGTTAGTTTTAACTAAATTTTGCCCAACAGTGGTGAGTCGGTGTCTTTTTATTATCGTAAGTTTAAGTTCTTATTTTAATTTTTAGTTTACTCTAATGGAGAAAAAAAAAATACCCAGGAAAATGAATTTCTTTGGAAACAAAAATTTCAATTTTAGATCGCTTAGTGAAATGGGAAGAATCAACAGCGATTGGAAAACATTTTAGTTGTATTTCCTCTTGACTTCATTTAAGGAGAAGCTACAGTGTCTCACATCACATCACATCATGACAAATCTGATGTCTCAAATAATGATGATTAAAATACCGTACATGTATGGAAAGAATGTAAATTACGTATAGAAATATATTGTTTTGAATAAAATTAAATTCTGTAGTTAATAAAAAAAGTTTGTCTTGTATCAATTTTTTATTAGTCATATTTTTTTTCCATATTTTTTTTATGTGAATTTTAAAGTAATTTTACGTTGTTGCTTTGCTTTTATGCAATTTTTGGAAAATTACAGTACGTACCCCCCATTTTTCAAGGTAAGTTAAGTCTATCTTTGTGCAATTTCTTTTGTGATGTTTTCTGAGGAACCTATCTACCGCATAAAATGAGACCAGGTGTACTTAATTATCTTACTTTCAAAAAATTCAACTGATTTCAATTAAGAAATTGTCAGGGAAAGTGAAAAAGAAAGCCTAAGATAATTTCTAATTCTAAACTCAAGAATAAAAATCCAATAATCTTATCATGCTAGCTGATATAAATTGGTGAGAAATCTATCTATGTTCATATACTATATCGATAATCGATATGAATGTGTGAATTGGATATTACAAATTTGCCGATGGCTTCCTTTAAGGTTTCAAGAACTAAAGGTTATCATTTAACAGCAAATTCATTTATGCAGGCATACACATAAACCTGAAAACTTTTGTAATTTATATATATATTGTAACACTATTGAGCGTTCATTAAAATTGTTGTCTAAAATTATTGAAATAAAATTCTTATAAACAATGCGAAGGTTTCAATAAATAAATAAATCATAAATTTGTAAATGTCTAAAGAGTTTTATTATTATTAGTGTGAAACAAAATCCAGTTCATTAAAAGAAAATAGAATAAAAGTCTAAAGAGTTGATTTTCTATTATTAGTAGTTTAAATAAAATACAGCTCAATAAAAGAAAGTAATCAATAAAAGTTGTATGATTCAGTTTGAGAGATTGTTATTTATAAAAAATTTAGAGGTTTTTTTTTATTAAATAAAATGTATGTAGCTAAAAAAAGAAATAATTTATAAAAGTTACTATTAATTAATTAAAAATATTAAAGAAAAAAAGTAGTTGATTTTCAAATAATTAAAAGTATCTCTTTTCGTTTAAGTTTTTTAAAAAAAGTAATCTTAAAAAACTAAAACTTGATTTTAGAAATATATATGTGTGTAAATGCTAAGGTGATTGTAAACATAAGGATTGATAAAATATATATTGGCATGTTTAATAATAAGGAATAAATGAAAGTTAAAAAAAAATAGTGTAACACATAATTCACAATGACTATGAATTAAACAAAATCCACAAAATTACAAGTTTGCAATGGCTGCTAATTAACAGATCAAACAACAGGATTGAGCTTATCTAAGGAATTTCAACAACAGATATAGCTGGTGGATATCAGAATGACAACAGGTCATCCTAATAAAGTCCAGTTTTTCATCAGACAATCAGAGTTCAGTTCAGATAACAATTCAGTTCAGTTCAGATTACAATCAATCAATCTACTATGTATCCAGAACCAGAGACCATGCAGTGCTGAGCAGCTTTTAGGAACATACAACCTTGCTTCATCCCTTAGTCTAATAAGATCAGCAATTTACCTGGTAAAGTGATGCCTTGCTAACAACTTGAAAAATTGCCAGGAATGTTTAACTGTCCCCAAGAATAGTGCTACTGAATAATAAACATTAAACCTCCTCAAGAAAATATCACATCCAACCGGTTCGAAAGATATTTAATTGAAGCTACAACCAGCAAGAAGTCAACATTCAAATTCTAGTTAATAAATAACTTTTTGTCTAAATAAAGTAGCCAATGGAATAATTTGAAGCCTCCCAGAGTCAAGTAATAATGAACTCTATAGCATGCATAAACAAACTATTGATGTGCGTGTTCTAAATGTCTTGTTTATTTAATACTTTTGTTAGATTATATTGATTTCAATGCCGTGTATGATTTAATGCTTGTGTTCTATTCTATTTTATTATATGAATTCAGAATGTGCGCATATTCATTATATGCAATTATTAATGTCTAATCTAATTAAATTCTTATAAAGGTATTTAAAATCAGAATAATGTTTAGTTTAGATAAATTATCTTAAGCTTAATTTTGTTGGTCAATTCTTTACTAGTTAAAGCAGTAATTTATTGTATTATAATTGACTGAGCTAGTTATGGGTAATTTAGGTGCAATTAGTTGCCATTGTTCAAAGTGTGTTAATTGCTTAGGTAATTGACTGGTGCCCGGAGTTTACTCCGAAACAAAAAAGTGCTTTGAACGATAGGTGTTTAAATTCGACAGCCGAGAAGAAATCTGTTTCCTTCAAATGTGGTCAGTCAGATATATTTCATATATACCTGCTGGCTTGGATACAGATGCTCTTTGAGTACTCACTTCTCTGCCTAAGGGGCTGTGATGGAGCAGTAGGTAAATCGCATTGGGTTACAGAATATTATGTTATATTATGCATAAAAAGTTTACAAGTTATATTTCATAACATTATTTTATTTAAAGAGTTAAAATGATATAGAAATGTTTACTCCCCCTTAAGTAATGTCTCTTTCCATAAACCCTCCATCCAGTTCAATATATCTATATATAATGGATAATATTCATCTACTGTTAATAAATAATTAACTTGTATATATAACCCATATTTTATTTTTTACTATTTCCTCTAGATCTTATCTGCCAAATATTATTTGTATGAAAAAACGTAAAAAGCAGAATCGTTTTAGAGATGAAGAATGTTTCTTTTACAAGTATTTCTTTGAAAAACCCATGATATAGATTATTACTATCATTTCCTACAATGAGTCTTTGCAGTCATCTCCATCACTAAAATTATATATATTTTCTGCTTTCACAGCAATTGATATTTTTTCTTCTGCTGAGTTGTTTCATTAAACTCAAATTAAGACAAACTAAATAAGTGTGTTTTTACCAGTTTATTGCATCAACAGTAGACAAAGTAAGACATAATTAATATTGGATATATATATATGTTCACTAGAGAGAGCTTACCACTAGCTCCAATCAAACTTTAATTTATAAGTGTCAAAAGAGAAATATTCAAAATCCCTATTGGAATGTTCTTATCCCCAGACCAATTGGTTTCGAGCTTATGGCACACCTCAGTAGAGAGCTAGGACTCCAGACACTAATTCAAAATCTCTATAGGAATGTCCTTATCCCTAGAACAATTGTTTTTGAGCTTATGGCTCACCTCAGTGGAGAGCTAGGACTCCAGATCTCCAAATGAATACTACTCCATAAAACTAGTTAAATTTAACAGCACAGCTCTTATCCTAATTAACTTTTACTTATATAAAATTCTCTTTGAATCTGATATTATATATAAGATGGTGCAAATAGCCATTTTGTTCTGTTCTATTACAATTAATGACCACTTATTGGAGCTGGACATTGTTCCAGTTGCATCATTAGGGATCAGGTCATACATTTAAAATGTCCATCCAGTTTACAAATAGCACTTGGGAACTTTAGACTTGAGCTCATAAATCACCTCAATATACAATTAAAATAAATGGCGCAAACAGCTATTTTGTTCTATTCCATTACAAATAACAACCACTTATTGGAGCTAGACGTTGTCCAGTTGCATCATTAGGAATTGAGTTGTACATTTAATACATCTGTTTGGTTACAATATATAATACCAACTTCAATACAAACTAAAATATATGTAGATTTGCAATAAGTACTATATGTATAAACTAATGTAATCTATATAATTTATTTCAATAACAAAATTTATGTTAAAAGTATATTCACTGTCATAATATTATGCCGATAGTTATTACAACTTTATCTATTCCCTATATTTTCCAAAAGTGGAACAATAGAAGTATTCTTAGGCATAACATTATTTCTTAAAAACATTACTATATTTTTGAAGCTAACATACCCCTGCTATATTTTAAAACTTGCCGTGGTATTTTATTAGAACTTATAGCATTTCCATTTTTAAGATCTAAAACTTATTTTGATTTCCTAAAACAGAAAACTTTGCCCTAATTTAAATTATATAAAATAGAAAAATCATTAAAAGCGTTTATCTCACTTCTTGTAATATTATTCAAAAGATGATCAAAGTACTCACCTTTTTAAAATGTCTATTCTGGATTTATTAGAAATGTTACCTTATTTTCATATACTTCCAAATGGCTTGATGATAAGAGATGATGTAATGAAACAATGATTATCATAATTTATTCATTTTTTTAAACAAAAACAATTTAACATTATTTTTTTAATTATAATGTTCATTAAAAAAAATATTGCCCAAATGGAAGTGTGAACTGTCTGTATGCACATTTTTTATGCACAAGCCTTCTGGCATCCATTGATTACTCTAGCTGGCACTACTATATTGAGAGTTTTGCCTGTTTATTATTTATACATTGTAAATAGTTTGTTGAAAATTTGTAGTCAATTATCTCCATTATAACATGCACTCTAGAAAATTAGCATGTGGCAATACTATATTGAAAATTATGAAGTTATTATTATGTTAATAAGATATTATTATGCAAATGAACTGACAGTCAGTCAGACAGCAAGTTGTTAGTAAGAAAAAACATAGTGAAGACAGCTATCATGTTAAAGTTTATATTTGTGTGTAGAGAAATTTAATAATGGAAACCTAGATATGTGAATGTATTATTATTATTGCTGTGTATGGATATAATTTATTCCCACACAACAATGTATATATTAATAACTTTCAAGAGTAAACTTTATCAGTATTTATACTTTTAGTTGTTTCTTTATAAGTGAATTCACTTATTTGTTGAGTTTTAGTTTGTCTGTGTTCATTTAATTTACAATTAATACTTACCCAGCTAGTATCATTTAAGAGATCTCCCAAGTACACAGCAGAATGTTGATCACTAAGAATGGTGTTCCCATGACACAATATTTAATGAGTTCAATGTCAATAATACTTCATAGAATTTTAGAGCGTTATATATTTATAAATAAAGTTGAGAATGACAAAATTAAAGTGGCTACTCTGTTATTCTTTGCTGATACAGATATTTTACAAGTAACTAAAGTTGGGAAACCCCAAGAGACCTTAAACGTTTCATATCAAGATTTAATAGCAACCTGAATGTTTGTTTTCAACCAGGAGTGCTTAAATGGGTGGCACATTTTCAAATAAAGATATTAGCATTATGATTCTGAACTGCAAACATTTGCAAAACAATATCAAATTACCTCTGAGATAGAAGACATGCTGCTAGATCAACTGTTGTTGGAAATGTCAAAATTTGATGTACAAGATAGCAATCAAAAGTATATTGTATAAGAGACTATGTTAGAGAATGTCATAATTCCAGGTTTCAACTTGTGTGTAGAACAATGTGATACTTGTGAAAAAAGCACAAGCTGTAATTGTGAGTTTGAAACTGCAAAAGATAATTTTCCTATTTCTGTGTAGAAGTGATATTAAAAAATTTTGTAATATGTGTAACATAAAAGAACATTTATCTCATGTGTTTTGTCAAAAAGACAATGCTAAACCACATCTGGACTTTAAATGGAGGGAAGATAAAGTGAGAAGATATCAGAAAGATAAATGATATTGATAATAGTTCACATTACATTAGAAGTGTCCATCTACAAAAAGAAAATATATGTGAAAGTTGATAGTAGCACAGAATTATCATTGCTATCACTAAAAGATTGGAATATTATTAGTGATAAAAATAAATGCAAGTGGACATTTGAAAATGCACACATATTGGCTATGGATGTAAATGGAAAGATGATAGACATATATAATATGGTGATGATAACTGTAAAATTTAATGCAAGTATTAAAAGTCTATCCTTATTTCTAGTTAAGAGAAATATAAACTCTTGACTGGGTAATAACTGGTTTCATTCACTAGGTGATGCAACAAAAGTTTACAGAAGTAAATTTTTTTGATACCATGAATTCAAAAAAATTGAATGCTAAATTAGCTGAATGAACTAACAAATTTATCATGGGTACAAAGATTTAGAAAATTAAATTAGACTAAGATATCCTAAACATTGGACAAGCTACATTGCAAAGCCTATCTGGATTGCCCATCAAAGTTTATATAAAATATAACAGTTGCGTTTACTGAGGGCCACACGCTGGTATTCCAATTGCTATTAAGTCATCCAGGCATTGTATATTTGTAAACCTTGGCACAATCTTAAGTTTTTGTAGTCTAAGATTGAGCAGACAGTAAAAAAAAATTGCTCTAAATGTCAGCCTACAAACTTCCCTAAAAAAACATTTGAATCTTGGAGTCTAAAACTCCATGGCAGAGTTCATGTAGATCATGCCAGTCCAATAAATAAATCTTGATTCTTATTCAAGATGGGCCGAATACAAGTTCATAACAAACATTAGCATCGAGTGTACAATTAGAGCCCTTCAAGAAGTTTTTTGTTAGTCAAAGTTATCCAGAAACTCTGGTGACTGACAATCGAATTGGATTTATCTCTCTAAACTTTAAAAAATATTTGGCAAATAAAGTAATACATTATATTTTGACTCCAACCTATCATCTGTCATCAAAGGGTTGGGTGAGGAGGTAGTGCACCAGTTAAAGTCATGCTTAAAAAAACATCATCTAAAGATATATAAAAGATGCATTGCTAACAATACATTTTATACCAAGTATGTCAATTTGAAAGTGCTGGCAGAATCGTTATTGGAGTGATGTTGCATTTTCCTCTCAAAATTATTGTCAGCTGATAATTTTAATAATAATAAGACTTTGGAATGGGGAAATTCTAGTTAACTTTGGAAAATTTTAAATGGGTGATATGTTAAAAAATGGATTCCTTAACATGCTAATTGATGTAATTTCTAAAGTAATTAGAAAATAGTTTACTTCCCATTATATATAAAAACTTATAAGTAAAGTTTTAATAAAGAAGTAATAAATAAATTATAATACAAATAGGCTGAACATTTTCGAGGATCCATGCCTCATAATCATAACCTTCTTAAAAATATATAAAATATATGCAAAGATATTTAAATAGTTTGTGTTACATGGCCCATTTCTTCGATATATCAAAGCAAGTGTCTTTTCTATTTATAGCATCAATATTTCCATTAATATAGAATGCTTCTTTTATTTTTCTCTTATGATCATTAGATTCTGTGCATAAAATTAAAAGATTAGCAGGTGTAAAATTGTGTCCAGATTTCATGGTATGCTCAAAAAATACAGAAGATATATAGTTGTTCTTCTGAGCTCTATTGTAAGTATATATGTGTTGAACAAATCTAGTATTGATAGTAGCTTCAGTTTCAGCATAATAAACAGCTTGGCATCCTTCTTGAGGGCATAATATGGAATATACTGCATGTAGGGTGAATGATCGATCAATATGATCTTTTGAGTTGTTAATCCTATTTTAAATTTATTGATTAATGCTTTAGTTAGTTTGTTAGATATTTTGAAAATGTAAGGACAGGGAGATCAATACGTGGTACAATATTGTTTATTTTATTATGGAATTTTGTAATTTTATTTTTAATAGATTTAAATTTAAAACCTGCTGCCATTAAATCTTTAATGAAATTATTTATATTTTCTTTCCTATCTGCTTCATATTTACAGAGATGCAAACGAATTAGATTTAGGGTGAATGCAGCTTCTAATTTTAAAAAGCTTAATTATCATTTTGTAATCTATCATTTTATTATTTCTTGATAATAAAAGGTCAAGATATTTGATTTCTTTGTTGTTATATTCATATACAATGCTAAGTGATAGATTAGATAAATTTTGAAGTTCTTATCGTATATTTAAAATATTATCAATAGATGCAATAATAAATATATCATCTACATAACAAATATATATAAAGTCTTGGGTAGTATTATATATAATATTTTGGTATTGTAGAATGCTCAAATTTATTTAAGTAGACACTCGATAAAATGCTACTGAGAGGCAAGTCCATTGGCCATCCATCTTTCATAATATAACATTTGTTCTCAAAGACTGTAAAAATGTGCAAATCAAGCCAAGAATGGAAAGTAAAAATAAATTTAACTCTTTCAATAGGGCAATTTTGTTTTTATTTAATAATTTAGATAAATGTTATAATACCATCTCTTTGTGGATTGTTAATGAGGCTCACTTCAATATCTGCAAAAAAAATTTGGCTTTTAAGCAAAAAAGAAATCTCCATTTAATTAATACAAATTCTTTTGTTAACAAAACTTCGTTTACACCACCATATGAAATTAAGAAAATTTTATCTTTGGGACCTAAATATGTAGGTGGAAGTTAGAAATCTCCTAAACTTGAATTAATTGCAGATATTGAAGTGAGCCTCATTAACAATCCACAAAGAGATGCTATTATAACAGATTTATTTAAATTATTAAATAAAAACTTTTCTGACAGAGAAAGTAAATTATGGGATAAAGATATATTAAAGACTAAACAATATTTTATATCTTACAATATTACTTGCCTTAGAGAAGATAAGGGCAATTGTTTTGTTTTACTAAATAATAGATTACAAAAATAAAATGTATGATCAAATTAAGATTTCAAAACGAACACAGGATGACAACTTTAATATTAAGATAGAGATAAATTTATCAATAATGTACTTTGAAAATTTAAAGATAATATCACTAGATCTGAATATTACAAGATTTATCCTACTGCTACTGGACCTTGAATGTTTGCCAATTCTAAATTACATAACCAGGTGAACCACTAAGATTGATGATGGATTTTGGTGGAGTGCATTATTTTGAAGCAGCCACATTGATAAATCAATTATTTATTGATTACCTTAATTTTGGCTCATAACTTTTGCGATCAAATTGCCCTATTGAAAGAGTTAAATTTATTTTTGCTTTCCTTTCTTGGCTTGATTTGCACATTTTTACATTTAGAGAACAAATTGTATACTATGAAAGATGGATGACCTATGGGTTTGCCTGACAGTGGCATTTTATCGAGTGTCTACTTAAATAAATTTTAGCATTCTACAATACCAAAATATTATAATACTATTCAAGACCTTATATATATTAGTTATGTAGATGATATATTTATTATTGCCTCTATTGATATTTTAAATATATGACAAGAACTTCAAAATTTATTTAATCTATCACTTAGAATTTTATATGAAAATAACAACAAAGAAATCAAATATCTTGACCTTTTATTATCAAGAAATAATAAAATGATAGATTACAAGATGAGAATTAAGCCTTTTGAAATTAGAAGCTGCATTCACCCTAAATCTAACTCACCTGCATCACACAAATTTGCTGGTTTAAACACTTTCTTATTTAGAAATTTGCATCTCTGTAAATATGAAGCAGATAGGAAAGAAAATATAAATAAATTCATTAAAGATTTAATGCCAGCAGGTTTTAAATTTAAATCTATTAAAAATAAAATTACAAAATTCCATAATAAACAATATTGTACTACGTATTGATCTCCTAGAATTACTATTCCTTACATTTCCAAAATATCTAACTAACTAAAGCATTAATCAATAAATTTAAAATAGGATTCAGAACTCCACCTAATTATAACAGATTGGTTAACAACTCAAAAGATCATGTTGATCTCTCATTCACCCCACATATACTATATTCCATATCATGCCCTCAAGAAGGATGCCGAGCTGTTTATTATGATGAAACCAAAACTACTATCAGTACTAGACTTGCTCAACACATATATACTTACAATAGAGCTCAGAAGAACAACAATATATCTTCTGTCTTTTTTTGAGCATACCATGAAATCTGGAGACAATTTTACACCTGCTAATCCTTTGATTTTATGCACAGAATCTAATGATCATAAGAGAAAAATAAAAGCATTCTATATTAATGGAAATATTAATGCTATAAATAGAAAAGACACTTGTTTTGATGTATCGAAGAAATGGACCACATAACAGATGCTATTTAAATATCTTTGCATATATTTTTAAGAAGGCTATGATTACGAGGTGTGGATCCTCAAAAACATTCAGCCTATTTGTATTATTATTTATTTATTACTTCTTTATTAAAGTAATTAAGCTTGATAATGGACTACTCATGAGAAGATAGTTAATGGCAACTTCCATAAGCCCGTAAAACCCGAGTCCAGTGAAATTGAAGTGCTCACAGATGCCTCTTCAGCAGATCAAAACATAAAAATGCCTAGCTTCACTCAAGCTCATATGGCGAAACTGGAAGATGTTTCATCATGAAGACAGCTAGATCAAGTGGATTTAATTGCTGATCATTATCAAGAGCGAGCTGCTTTCTGCCTAGATGTACTAGAGATTGCAAAAGACCAGAGAGATTATAAGATTATATTTATAACTAAATGGTATTATTTTCTAGAGAAAGAAGTGTGGACTATCTGAACACACATTATATATATTATAAATGAAGTTTGTTGAAAATTTACATTCTAGAAAATTAGCATAAGAACTACAAAATTGAATAGTAATGAAGTTATTATGTTAATGAGCCATTATTATGCAAATAAACTGTCGATTAAAGAGACATTCAGCTGTGAGAAAGAAAAAAACATGAGTTATGTCTGTGCTATTTTATAAACTTATAAATGAATTAATAAACTAAAAGTAGTGGATTGCGGTAAAGACTAAGTCAACTAGATGTACAGCTGTCATGTTAATGTGTGAGGAAACTAAATAATGAAAACTTATAGATTTGTGAACTATATTATTATTATAGCTGTCTGCAGAGTTAACTTATTTCTACATGACAATGTACATTGATAACTTCAAGAGTAAAGTGAACTCTATCAGTATTTATATTTTATTTTAATTATTTCTTTGCAAGTGAATAAACTTGTTGAGTTTTAGTTTGTCTCAGTGTTCATTTAATTTATAATTAATGCTTACCCAGCAGGTATCATTTGAGATACCCCAGAGTGCACGGTAATGTAATAATATATTTTTGCTTCTGCTTTTAGACATTTTCAAGTTTTTACATATGAATTTCTTAGTTAATATAGTTTTGAAAACATAAATGATGCAGAAACACATACATGTATATAGATTAAATCGTTTATTGACTCAATTATAAATAAAGTTTACAGAGATAAAATAAAATGCATCTCTATGATGACTGTCATCTATGTCAAAAATCCATCAAAAAAATAGAATCATTTTAGATATTTTGATGATATGAGGAAGTTAAAATATTTATCGATTTGAAAGTTAAAATATTTACTGAATCACTTTCTTAAAAAAAATATGGCACATCCGCTGTAGCTTGGAATTAGTTGTTTACTATACATATAAAAATTAAAAATAAACACAAAAACAAAATTTATTTACAATAACTTTTATTTTCTTTAACTTAAATATAAATTTACAATTTCATTATTTTAATCACCTGACCACCTGGTGGTCAATAATTGAGTTAAGTAGACAATGTATATTTAGAAAAATATTTTATTCTCTATTTATAAACTTCAGTACTGGACTGAGGACAAATGGGTTGTTGTTTTTCTAAGTTTCATTGTAAAAAGAAATTTTTCACAAATCATGAAAATAAAAATATGTTTCACATGTTAATAGAAAAAATTTACACATTTTTTTAAAAAACATATAAGGCACATATTTTAATTTATGAATCTCCGTGGATATTTTTAAAAAAAAAACTGTTTATGAGTTTTTTTGTTTTCCTAACTTCATTATTTTATTTAAATATTTTCTTTCTTTTTGAATTGTGAACTAAGTTGTTATCAGAACCAGATAATAAAAGTCTGTGTTTGTATGTGGGTCTTTTTAATAAACCATGTTTACAATTGGAAAATTAGACTTAATAGTAAATCACAGGATATCGACTTTTGCGAATGATTGCCAAAAGAAGCTACCTTGATCAAATGATACTCATTTTGTAAGTAGTATAACAAATGTTCATAGCTTTAGTTTTATTACTTTATGGCATGGATATATATTAAATTCTTTGTGGAAGGAAGGTGAATGAATACAAGTAGGCAGGGATAACCAGAACAAAGATAATATCTGATCAATTATTGTTGATAGTTTGCCATTGTTTGTAATATTTATACATTACATTTAGTAATATTTATTCTCAATTATTCTATAATAATATTATAAAACACACACAAACAAAAAAGATTTTTAATTCAAGTCTACTTATTTAGTGTAACATTGTAATTATTTTTATTTTACAAATTTATCTTAAAATAATAAATTATTGTAATTGGAAGACTAATACATATATCAATATGTAGTTATGTGACTCCAGAATTTTTTACTTTGATAAATGCTATTTGAATATATATATACTTTAAGTTATTAAACTGTTTTAAATTTCTAAGAATTATTACATAATAACTTTTAAGGAGACGTGATAACTCACTGACTTCAACCACACTTCATATTGATGAAGAAACTTCATACAATAAAAGTATAATCTACAAATCAAAGTTATATGACATACATATTTTAAATTAATCCTTAGGCAACTTCAAATTGAATCAAATTCTCAAAAATATTTCAGAAAACTTTATTCATTTTTTTAGCTTCCATATTTTATGAAGATTCATTAATGTATTTTTTTTTTTTTACAAATATAATTAAATGGTAGAAGCTTTTTTTAATAAGATTATTTCTATTTTCATGTTCAATTATGGTAAGTTCAATAATACTATAGAACACATTAAGAGATTTTTCCCCATTTGTCTACTTTATATTTGTTCTCCAAATGACCATAATATATACATGAATACTTTTTTACTACAAAACATTAGATTCGTTCTCACATCAAATTATTTAATTAATTCAAGACTGCCATAAAATAAGAACTGATTCTGATTGCAAAATAAAGATAGTCTTTTAATAAATTTAAAATTAATAAGAAAACATAATATTTTGTCATCAAGCTGTATAATAAATATTTGCAAATAATTAATGTAATTAATTTACTTATTTAATTAATAATTACATAATAAATTATTAATTCAACTTTTATGGCACTCTTGATATAAAAATAAATTAATAAAAATTTAACTTTCCATCAATCTTTAATAAGCCATTCAATTACACCCTATCCTATTTTACAGTAGAAGCTTTTTTTTTTTTCTAATTTCTGTTAAAATACATCTAACAATTAAGTAAGATATAAAAAAATTTCTAATTTATAAATTTTCTTTTTATCAAAATATATACAAAACCACATTGTAAAAAATATCAAACAGAGATTTCAAAATAAATAAAATATATAAAAAGTATTAATTTATATTTAATATATTAAATGGAAGTAGAAAAATATGTATTTTATTTATTTCCTCTTAATTTTTTTTTAGGCATGTAATTATTATCAGAAGTTAAAATTCTGAGAGAAATATTGAATTAAAAAGATTACATAAGTTTTTAAGCTTCTGTTTTCTTTTTTTTAAAAAAATAAATTGGATGTTGCCATTTTTTTCTCAGGCCAATAATGGACCCATTTGTTATTATGAATGGAATTGTGAGATTAAACAATTTGCTTATTAAACCCTGAGTTAAAAAAATATTCCTTATTTAAAATGCCATATCAAAAATAATTACACATTATTGATATTATGTTTTGATGAGGGAATTTTTTTGTGTGTGTTTGTTAACCATCTTAACAGAAAAATAATGCAATCCCTGGACCAAGCATTTTAATTGGTAGAGACATGGTATTTAAAGCTCAATCATAGGCTGCATTTCCATTTAGTTCAGCACCCTTTTTATGCAATGCCTCCCTTTCAGCATCCTTTGCTCTTTTTCGTTTGAAGAATCCCAACTAAAATAGATAATATATAAAAATAATATTGAGTTTTTAAACAGTACATTATTATGACTTATAAAATGACAATATTGCATTAAATATAAAAAAATATTATATATATATAAACAGAATTCATATAGAAGGAATTGACATCATAATGTGAATATTGGAAGAACATCATTTACAGTCTATATTTATGTTATTTGAAGTGATACCTTAGAAATCTCAGTATTACTATAGCAAATAAAATGCTATAAGTGACTGAAATCCTTTATTATCAATTATATCTTTAATTTGAAATCTCAAAGTTGTGTTGCAATCCTAGACCTTCGTACAGGTGATTAAATCCACAAATAAATTAAAGATCTTGACAATCATTATGAAAAAAACAATTGCATGCATTTGGCAATAATTGTTGTAATAATATTATTAGCATACAAAGTCTAGTGTACTTAGATAGATATAGTTAGATATGCATCATAATTACTATAATGGTAAATGTAAACTGAATATTAGTAGTATGAAATATTATCAGATTTGTAGGTTTATGAAGATTTCCCACTATAATATTTTCAATAATAAATTGTCATTTTGCAGTTATCAATGATTATTGAGTCAGTGTTTGAAAATAATGTAACTGCAGAATTGATTTCAGTGATTGGTTTTCCATCATATTTTATAAAAAAATTTATTTATCATAGCTTGAAATTTTTTATAATATCACACCATATATAACTAAATATTTAGTTTTCTGGCTGACTATCCTATAGAAGAAAAAAAAATATGGATACACATCAATATCTATTATTATATACAAAAGATCACATATTGCTTTGGATAGTTCTATCTCTGGCCAATTATAGATTGTATAATATCTTATTTGATAATACCAAAAATAATTTTTTGAAAGCATAGCAATATCATAGAATTTATAGATCACCTTAAATGGCATTGTCACTCCATAACATACCACAATGCTGCTTCAGAGCAATAAAAACAAAGTAGTATAAAAGTCTAACCGAACAAAAATAACACTATGCATGATAACATTTAGGGAATAAAACACATAACACTGTATCAGTAATTAGATAGTGTCATGACTGTCATCGATATTTACATTACATGAAAATAAATTTAAAATAAATTTAATTATTAAATCCGAAACTGTAGGAATAGATTGCATTCAGTACTAATATTTTATATATCATAAACGTCCATCTTCATTTAATTATAAAAGTCTAGTTCATAGTCGAAACCACTTAATAATAAAAATAATGAATATGTGCTTTGACATAATTCCCGTATGAATTTTCAGAATTACTTGAAAATATAAAATTAAGCTCAACCTAGGCAAGGCAGTTGAGAATTTTTGTCATAAATGGTGACAAATTTCATGTATTAATGACCATCATCATTATATGTTTTCATTATCAAGGCAACTAGATATTCTGAATTAATAATAATGGAATACATATAAAAAGAATTTGCTTTAAATATATATTTGCCATGTATTGGAGATATAAATGTACTACTACCTTGGGTAAATAATTACTATGCCTGCAGTTGAAATATTTGAACAAATTTATAAAGAAGACAAGTAGAACAATATTATGATAAATGTTAGGATTTATGATACTCATTAAAAAAAAATTATGCACTAAATTTATTTATAGTAACTACTAGTTTTGACACTGCAAAAAATCGATTGTGAATATGTAATTAAAAAATATATATATAAATAAATGTATAAAAACTGCACTAAAACAATAGTTTACTAAACAACATCCATGTTAAAGTTAATTAATATAAACATAAGTAAATGGTAATGTTAACATGATTCTTAAACTAATACCTAGCCATAAGCTTTCACACATATTTTTCCTCAACTATATTTTTCTATAATATTCAAGCTAATGATTTCAAATACTCTAAGATTTTAAGCCCAAACTAATTTACTTATATGGTTAATCAATCTTCACACTATTTCAGCACTTATACATTTAAATGATCTTAATTACCACCATGCTTATTAAGGTAGTCTGGAGAAGAAGTGATAAATAATGTGAATAACCCTGTTCTAGAACAGTAACAGAGTGAATTATTGTTAATACAGATATAAAATGCAAGCTAAGAGTTTTTTGTAATTTTATTTATTTGTAAGTCATAAAATTGTGTTTTTTGATGCATCTTAAATCTCTCACATAGCATTATTGAAAATAGATATTCAAGAAACTTTTAAAAAAATACTAAAAAGGAAGTAAAAATGAGCATTTAAAATGTAAATGTCAATGTTAATAAGATATCTAATTTTATAAAATCTGAAGATGCACTTCCTTACACAGTGGTTGCTATTACAGGTTACAGCAAAGTATCTGAAGAGTCAGCATGTGTTTTCTTTTTGAACTATGACAAACTAGTAAGGTCATTAATATGATTAATTACAATTTTACAATTCAGTAAAGAGTTCTTATAGACATCCATTTATTTTCATTCCATACATATAACTTCAAAAAAAAAAAATCAACTGGTACTCATATTTCCCTTTGTAGAAAAAAATTAGATAATGAATAAATAATTTGTAGATAATAGAATAAATTAAAAATCAGTGTCAAACTGCTTACATGTTAAACTTATAGTTTTAATTGTTAAAGCCTCTAAAATTTATTCATTTTTTATAGTATTTGGTAAAGAGTCTGTCTACAGATTTTGAATTTCAGCATTTTGACATAATGGCAGATACAAAATGTTAATTAATTCCCGGATTATGACAAGTAAACCAAAATTCAGTTTGATTAACTGTATGAAAATGTTGTGCTCACCATATGATATAGATGCTCAAATATCACACAATCTTCTGAGTAAATAATCATACCATTATAATGCAAAAACTTATGGTGCAACAAATTACATTTGATAATAATGTTTACATTTGTGATAGCTGAAGAAACCTAAGGCTTAAATTTGAAAAAGTCACAATTTTATATGCAGTTCTGCATATACAGACTGCAAGTCATATCTAAAATATTTTTATTCTGTAAAGAAGGTAGTGAAAGCATAATAGCAATCTGATAAAATTTCCAATAACTTCATTGAAAATTAGAATCAAGCATGAAATTATATCTTGATATTCATAAAAGATGTGCAAAATTCTTTCACAGAATTATTAGTATTAATGCAAGAATTTTGGTTTAATACTCTTATTACAATGATATAAATTCTATCAAACTTGTTCCCTTTTGCAGAACAATGAAGCGAATAAAAATAATGTTGCTTTTTACATAAATGACAGAATTACAATTATACATAAAGTGACTAGTGATGTGTTTTTTGACAGCTAATATGTTTTAGGATACACTATTTTTATGGAATAAAAGCAAAAAAAAATGTAAATTTAAAACAGTTTGCCAAAATATACTTGTAATTATCTTTTTAAGCTTTCTGTACTATGACATACTGCTTGGTGTTCACTTTCTGAGTGTAAAATTGTCCTGAATTCAGAAAGAAATTAAGACATTTAAACTAAATTAAACGCAATTTTTTATTCTTTTTTTTATATAGTGCTTTTATTGTATATTAGGTAAATCATTACCTTATGATGATAGATATATTTTATTCAATTGTATAAATTTGTGAGGGCAAATGGCAGAACATTTGGTGCAAGTTCCTACAGCTTTTTATTAGAAATGTGTTCATAGTTAAATTGGAAAAGCCATATCTATACAAACTATATTACTTTAAGTAACGAGTATGTGCTTTATAAATATAATTATTACAATTTAATATAATATTAATGGATTTCTAAACATAAAATCCCAACACTGACTCGTAAATCGAAAGATTTTGCGAGTGTTAATGTGTTATAGAATTTGTGGGCTTAATTAGTGAGGTATTGAATAGCCTTATGCTCTCAAATCAAAATGCTTTAGATTCTTCTATTTATTTAGAAAAGTAGGTTTAGATAAGAGTGGCTGCTCTTGTCTTTTAAATAAATCTTGTGTTAAAGATTTGCAGAAGTCCCTACTGTCATTTTTTTTTTCAGGCGCATAGTTTTAAGGTTGTAGCCTTAATATATATTACTTTAAGTAACGAGTATGCACATTATAAATATAATTATTACAACTTAATATAATATTAATGGATTTCTAAGCATAAGATCTCAACACTGACTCGTAAATCAAAAGATTTCATGAGTGTTAATGTGTTATAGAATTTGTGGACTTAATTAGTGAGGCATTGAATAGCCTTACGCTCTCAAAACAAAATGCTTTAGAGTCTCCTACTTGATTAGAAAAGTAGGTTTAGATAAGAATAGCTGCTCTTGTCTTTTAAATAAATCTGGTGTTAAAGATTTGCAGAGGTCTCTACTGTCATTTTTTTTTTCAGGCGCATAGTTTTAAGGTTGTAGCCTTAATATATATTACAAACTATTGAAGTAGATACTTGAATATGAAAATATGATTAAAATAAGTTAAGCACACAAAAATTCTTAGATTAAGAGATCAAGATCTAAATGTTAATTAAACTAGATTTAGAGGTCAGACAAGGGATTAAAATACTTATAACCATATTACTTTTATTATTAAATCTTAATAGTTCAAATGGCCAAAGACTAGCATATTCCAGATATGATACAATAAATTTTTGATGGGTTAAAAAATGTTTTAATTTTAATTTATAAAAGATAAAACTTTTATTTCAGTTCAAAATATTTACTTTGAGAAAAATTATTAAGTGGGCAAATATTGCTAGTCAGTTATAATAACTAAAACCAGTAGACCAGTGAGTATAAACATTAAGCCAATAAATATCACATGACCACCACCTCTTATGCTTGGGTATAAACTGTTGTGCCAGACTCATAGTTTTGTAGTTAAATGGAAATAAAAGGTGGCTGCTGGAGGGTTGCATTAGATCCTAAGATCTAGGTGCAGTGCTCTCAGATCCAAGGCTCCTCGCTGACGAAGGCCACAAGCCAGAAACTAGTCTGGGAATATTGGATGAGTAGGCACTAGATGGGGATTTTATGCACAGGCCTTCTGGCATACATTGATTACTCAAGCTTGCTGTGTGTGGCAATACGTATAATGAGTTAAGCCAGTTTTAACAAAGTATAAACATTATTAGTTCAATGAGTAAATGTAAAAATTATTAGTTCTGGCCCACTTCAAAAATATTGCTAAAAGGATTTCAACATTCTTATTATATTAATGTGATATTATATGTGTATTATATTTTTAATAATAGATATTTATTTATAATGAAAACTTTTACATATAATCCATCATTAAACAAGGTCTAGCATCCGTGGTTCTATTGAGAGTTGTCATTATGAATAAGAAAATCAATGAAGCCCAGAGTACATTAGTCCAAGAGTGCAGTGTTCAAGTATGACCATGCATCTTCGATCATTTTTTTTTATTCATAAAAATATAGAGACGATATACAATTACTCAGGCTTTTGTACTGCAAATAAATTAAACCCAACTATACCTAAATACATGTTTTCTGCTGACAATACTTTCAGTGATGCAGTATTGAATTTTCTTGTTAAAATAATGAATTTATCTTCATTGAATTGTCATCATCATCATCAACCATTATCAATCCACTGCAGGATGAAGGTCTCTCCAAGTTTAATCCATCTTCTCTGATCTTTAGCTTCTCTTCTCCACAACACCCCTGCACACTTTCTTATTTCATCCATCCATCTCACATGTGGTCTCTTTCTGGGTCTTTTACAATCTCTTAGAATCCAGTTTAAGATTTCAATTGTCCATCTATTATCATCTCTTCTAGAAATATGTCTAGCCCAACTCCACGTCATCTTTTAATTTTTTCAATGAGGTCAGTAACACCTGTTTGTTCTCTCACCCATACATTGCGTTTTTGATCTCTTCTTGTTATTCCTAACATGCATCTCTCCATACTTCTTTGAGTGGTCTGTAGTCTCTGTATTGCTCTTCTATTAAGTGTCCAAGTCTCAGATCCATAAGTAAGAACTGGTAAAACACATTTGTTGAAAAACCTTCTTTTCAAACACAGGCATATTTCCTTTTAGTATCAAGTTATTTCTACCAAAAACACTCCAACCAAGTTTAATTCTATGATTAATTTCATCCATAATGTTTCCATCTGTATTAATAAATCTGACCAAGATATTTGTAACTTTTAACTTCTAATTCATCATAATCAATCTTTATTTTCATATTTTGAGCAAATCGATTAAACATTACTTTAGTCTTTTTAACATTTATCTTTAGTCCTACTTTCATCTGATAACTCCTGCAACATTTCTTGCAGCTCTGAAGCATTATTTGCAAAAACAGCTATATTCATCTGCAAAATCTAAATGACTTAAATCCTCAAAATACTTCTTGCAACACTGCTGTAAAAAGTTTTGGAGATATGGAGTCACCTTGTCTTACACCTTTCTCAATGTTGACTTTCCCAGTATCATTATGTAATCTAATTGTTGCTGTTGCATTTTTATAAATATTCTTTAAAATATGACAATATCCTGGATCTATACCTTGATGATCCAATGCTTTAATCACTGAAGAAATGTTTATAGAATCAAATGCCTTTTCATAATCTACAAATCCAAAACATAATGGCAACTCATATTCATTTGTCCTTTCTATAACTTCTCTTAATACCTGGATAGGATCTACTGTACTAAAACCACTTTTAAATCCAGCTTGTTTCCTAGGTTGGTGGAAATCCACTGTTCTTTGTAGACGAGTTGTAATTATCTTGGTAAAAATTTTGTATAAAACTGATAAAAGGCTGATAAGTCTGTAATTTCTAATATCTTCTTTATCTTTTAAATATTAATATTATTACTGCATTCTTCCAATTATCTGGTACATCTTTATCATTTAGACATTTGGTATATAACTTTGCTAAAAAAAATTCTATTTCTTCACCTGCTTCTTTTAATATATCAATTATAATTCCATCATTACCTGGAGCCTTTCCTTTCTTCATACATTTGATTACATGTTTCATTTCTTCATTTAAAATTCTGGGCAATTCAGAAGATGCAATAGAAATAGGAGGTACTTGTTCTTTATTACTATATAATTCTTGATAAAAATCTTCTACCCATTTCATAATGTCATCTCTCTTTTTAGTAATAATTCTATACATTAAAGATCACCCTTCTCAAGCATTGTGCATGTGCTTTTTTTTTTTCTTGTTGCCGATATAAATTTCCTACCAATACCAAAATGTTGTTTTACATTCTTGAGACTTTTATTTTCTTCTACAGCTTTCCTTGCTAATTCACAGTTATACTTTCTTATATCATCTTCAACTCTTTTCCGTACCATTTTACAAAATTCAAGATATTCAGTTCTTTTTAATGCATCATTTTTGTATATCTTCATATTCTTTCTTTTCTTCATAAATTCTCTAGTCTCAGTAGAAATTTTATTGGTCAATTGCTGCTTTTTTCTACCAGTTATCTTTGTTGCAGTTTTTAAAAGTGTATCAGTTATTTTCATATTAATTTCATTCAAATCTGAATCATGTTCAAATCTACTAATACTTGAAACTGATTTGTAAGTTCTAATTTAAATTCATTAGAATGTTTCTGAAGATTAGGAATATCAACTGTAAAAATTGTTTTTCTTAATAATTTTTGTCTCTCTAGTTTTGCATTAATACGTATCTTACATCTTACTAATCGATGATCACTTCCTGTGTTAAATTTATTAAGAAAATTACAATCTTGAATTATGTATTTTCTGTTAGTCAAAATATAATCCAATTCTGTTGTATCTTCATTGGGATGCTTCCATGTCCATTTCATTTTAACATTTTTCTCAAAAAAAGAATTCATAATATAAAGTTTTTCTTTTTCAGCAAATTCCACTAGTCTATGTTCTCTCTCATTTCTATTACCATAACCAAAATTACCTACACCACTTTCATCTTTCATTTGTTTACCAATTTTAGCATTAAACTCTCCCATAACAATTTTAAAATATTGTTTACTCTGATCGAAAGCCTTTTGTACATATAAAAATCTTCCACTACTTCATCACTATAAGCACTTGTTGGGGCATAAACCTGAATTATCTGCATTTGGTATCTGCTATTAAGTTGTATAACTAATCTTGCCACTCTGTCTGATACACCATTAATCTCCACAATGTTCTTCCACTTTTTATTTATAATGAATCCTACTCCACTTGTATTTCCAATATTTGTGCCTTTATAATAGAGTACATGTCGACTTTTTAAATCAATTGTCTCTTCACCTTTTCTTCTAACTTCACAAAGTCCAATAATGTCCCATTTAGTATAAAACAGTTTGCTATTAACTGAAAGGAGATCCTTTGATTCCTCTTGGAGGCCTTAAAGAAACAGAGCAGGGAAAATTGCTAATGTCCACTCCATATGTTCTTGTCGTTGCAACTGTTATTACTATGTGATTATTCATATAGTATACGAACATGGATGGGCTGCTAACCAACATGCATTAGCCAGCGTGGTGAGTTTATTGGCTTTTTACCTCTGAGTTTAAGATCAAGAAACACCATGGTCTTTCTTCTCAGTTGCCTGATAAGGCAGAATGAATGTTTGTGTAAATGATATTTTCCCCAATAGATATATACAATTATGACAGACAAAAATAAATCATGGCCCTTATTCCCAGGAGGTTGTAAATTCACCAAGGCAGCAGTTGGTGGCCGAAGGTGGAGGGTGCTAAGAATCCCCTGATTGCGGACCCAGGCTGCCATTTGATGACGACTTTTTATTTAGGTACTTACAACTGCATATCACTTTCAAGTGAAGGAAAATTGCAAGAATTAGAAGTTGAATTGTATGATTCAGTTAATGCTAAAATAATTTATTTTAAACACTGAATTACTTTAATAATGTTAGAGGAGGAGAGAAGCTATTTACAAAATAATTTTTTATTTTTGTGATTTAAAAAAAATATTTATAAATTATTTTTGTCAACATTTCAATAATAGTATTAAAAATATATCCCATACAATATTCTAAGATATTATCGCTAAACTACATTTCTTAATTTATAAGTGAATAAATTTTCAGAATATAATTTTAAATAATAATAATTTGACCCTTTTTACCTTTTACCATTTGAAACATTACTTTTTAAAAAAAAAAAAAAAAATTTCTTACCTTCCAGAGTAAAAGAATCAACAAGATCAATAGAACTATTCCTGCTGTAACTGATATAGAAATAATCCACCAGGGAATCGATGCTCTACTATGAATAAAAGTCTCGGAATTTACCTGTGTTTTTACCTGAAATATATTAGATAAAAAAAGAGAATAAATTCATTTAAAATATTACTAGTAGTAGTGAAATTACAATAGTCTTTTCTAAAACTAAGTTAATTTTCATTGCTAATATCATATTTACATTGTCCATATCTATTTTAATATAGATTCAAAGCAATACTCTAAATAGTAGTATGATAAATTACCATTAAAGTTTAGATTTAATGTTTTCTGATCATATGTTCATTATTAACAAACACAAAAAAAAATCACTGACTTCTGATGTATGCTTATTATACTATCTAAATTAAAGAATGAAACTTCAAACACTTTAAGATCTAAACTCACTCCATCAATTGTGTAGAATTTAAAATTAATTGAAAATTCTTTATAAAAAATGTGAGTTTCAATGACTATGATTCTCTACTAACTTGTAAGCGAATCACAGCAATTTATCATGGCAATGCAATAAATATCATGTTAGTGAAGATCATGAATTTTTTTCTATCATTTAGATTTTATTGGTTTCTGACAACCTTATAGTCCTATTAATTCTTGTACTTTATTACTAAATCAATTTGATGTTTAACATCTTGATTCGTGCTACTTTTTAATTATAGTTATTGTGGTAGTTGTTATGTCAGTAAAATAGTGTAAAAATTCACATTTTTTATATGAATAGTCTTGTATGGATTTGATTTATAAACTATTTCATTATTGTTTTATGGTGGTTTTATGTAAGAATTGAAACAGGAATGCTCTTTTTTTCAACTATGTTAATGAATTAAAAAGAGTAAACATTAATTCAGTTAATTCTTTTTAAGTGATATATTTAATAAGAAAGATTCTGCCAACTATAGTTTTGAAAGCAAACTAAAATAAGAGTTTCTTTTTGTTATTTTTATTTTTTGCTATTTATTACAAAAAAGGCATAGAAATAATAAAGATAAATATGAATTACTACAAAAACTGCAAAAAAAAAAACTTAAATTTTGAAGAAAGATATATATCATGTAGTGGATTTTGTGAAGGATATTTTCATTTTAATTGTGCTAGTTTGAAAGAATACTCATATCAAACGAAGCACACAAATATAAAGTTACTAAGATTGCAGACAGTTCTAAAACTAGTTTACAATAAGAACAAACTATGGATTCATTAATTGATGATATTATCAATCTAAAGTAAACTATAATGAGAAAAAAATATAAACATGATTTACAAAAAAGACTTAAAATTTCAATTTGAAGGAATTAAGAAATTTAAAAAATTAGTGGAATTCTTAAAAATTAAATATAATAAAATTAAATCAAATCTGTATATTGAGGAAAAGAAAAGCGTTAACATAATAATGGGACTCAATAATGTTGGGCAGAAAAATGCTAGATTAAATATAAAATACAACATTATAAAAAATGAAATAGAAAAATTCACATTGATTTGAATACAAATAGATAAATGTTTAGTTCTATAAAAAGATTAAAATATTTTATCTGCAATAGATAAATTTAAAATGAAATTAAAATTAGTTGATTTTGACAGTGATAATGTTACTGATGTAAATTCAAAAATAATACATATGCTAGAAAATGGATAGAAAAGAAAAAATTCTTCATAAGTAATAAGAATATATAAAATGACATTTCTGATTTTTATTGTTGAAAGTAAGATTCTTTGTAAATAAAACACTGACTAGATTTACTAAAGAAATACTCTATGGAAAATCAGAAATAAAGTCAGGAATAGAGGCCATAGATTTATGTGGCAAGAGTTTATAAATAATTATGTAAAAAAAAAGGGGGGGTAAGGAAAACAATGTTTATTGACAATGTCTGTGAAATTGATTTCATAAGTTTTTAATATGATGACGTTTTTGTAAACTGATGATTTACAAATGTATGTGTAAATATATATTGTATAATGAAAAGAAATGTCATTGATCGAAAATAAATAGACTTGAAACATTTAACACTTTATCTGGTTAGTCAAAATACTTTAAAATTATTTAAGCTGTTATTACCTTATCTTTCTTACAGGTTAATATAACAAGCATAAGAAAATACTGAGCTCTTTTTGACTTGATTGAAATATTTTTATTATTATTTGAGATTGAATGTCAATGATAAAGCATCATTTGGATATGATTACTCTTAAAAAATGTGTATAATGCAGAGAAAACAGGAAAGGACCTGAAATCATGATTTTCATCTGTAACAATATTACTGTTAATACTATTAAATCTGATTTATTTAATGTGAAGTTTATATATAGAATTTTAGTCTTATAATTCAAAATTAATTTTATAGAGCACATAATAACAAAGTCTCACCATTTCCAAATGAACTAAGAAATTGACTAAAGAATAATAAACTATCTAATGATGTAATAATTGCTGGTGATTTAAATATTGACTTATTTAAAAATAATCTTAAAATTGTTAAGGATTATTTAGACATTCTAATTGAATATGGAATAATTTATTGTATTAAACCTGAAACAAAAGAAAAGACTGTAACTGAATTTCCCCAGTAATTGAAAATGAAGTTGATCATTACTTCACTGCTCTTGCTGTAAAAAAACTTAATAATTGTAACCATACCAAAATTGAAAATGAGATAAAAGATAATACTTATAAATTTTGGATAAAAATAAAATGATTAATTTGAAATTAATTGACTAGACATTAATTAAAAAAAATAGAAAACAGAAAATTTGTGGACTTTCAATACCATTTATATAAATATTAATTCTTATTAAGCGCAATGTCAGCACGTAATACTTATATAAAGCTAAAGCTTTAGTACATGCGCCTTGAGTGCTTAATTTTAGCAAGAGACCTCTACAAATCATAACACGAGATTCGACTTATAAAGAGGGACCCTCTTATCTCTAACCTATTTTTCTTAATTATATAGGCAAATCTAAAGCATTTTGATTTGGGAGCATGAAGCTAATAAATTCTTCACTGATTAAGTCCACTATTTCTATTAAACATTAGCATTTGCGAAATCTTTCGATTTACAACGAGTCAATATTCAGATATTAAATTTAGAAATATTTTGAATCAATTTAAAGATATAAATATTAATTCTTATTAAGCGCAATGTCAGCATGTAATACTTATATAAAGCTAAAGCTTTAGTACATGCGCTTTGAGTGCTTGATTTGTAGAGGTCTCTTGCTAAAATTAAGCACTCAAGGCGCATGTAATACCATTTATACTAAGTCACTAGTTGCATTTGAAAGGAAGTAAAACAAAAAGGGAAAGAATATTTCATGCACAATTTCTAAATTAATTTAAAAATACTGCAAAAAAACATTTTATGGGGGAAAATATTTTAAAAAAAGAAAAAAAAAATTAAGTGAATTCATTAATAAGAACCAAAAAGAAATATTTTTGATGCAAAAATGTTTAAAAAAAAATCAAGGAAAATGTGCAAAAACCACAGTAATAATAGAATCTTATATAGAAATTACTTAAAGCCAGATAAAAATTTAAATCAATATTTTCAACCTTTACATTAATAAATAATTTGAAAAATTAACTAAATATATTTGTTAATAAATATTAACAATAGCCAAATTGACTCCATTTATGTTCCTATTTGCTAACTCTATATTATATGAAATTTTAAATGATAGAATTAGAATGATTGATGCAATTAACAATATTCATATTCGTGGTGATAATTTAATATAGATATTTAATAAAATAATATTTGAAACCAAATGTACAGATTTATTTAAAATAGCTCTTATATGTCCTGTTTTTAAATCACACAACAAAATAGAATTTAATAGTTGTAAAGCAGTCCCACTACATCTTCAATGACCAAATACTTGAAATGCGTATGTACATTGTAATAAAAAAAATTAAATTAAATAAATTTTATATATATATATATAAACAATATTATTTTTAAAAAATAACACAATGCTGTTAGAAGATTTTACTGATAAAATTAACATTGTCTGAATCAATAAAAAATAACTTTGTTTAACTTTTCTGGACTTCAGTATTACATTTGATGTCATAAACTATTCACATTTAATAAGGATATGGAAAAAAAATTTATAGCAGAAGTCATGTGTTAAGATATTCTAAAAAGTTTTTTAGATGAAAAACATATATTTACAAAAATATTGAAGAAAATTAAATTGTTCTGAGTTCATTATTATTTCTAATAATTATCAATGAATTAGGAAATGTCAATGTAAAAGATCTCACATATCAATACACAGATAATACTATTTTAATGTGCACAAATAAATCTTTAGATTTTGCTGAAAAAAAATATTAAGAAAGTTTTTGTGAGATTTGGAAGTAGTGTTTCAACAAAAAACAAAATACTTGTTAATTTGTTCAACCAATAAAAAATATCTACCTATTAATTTGTTTTTTACATTTCAGAAAGTCTATAGACAGTGAAATCTCTATTTGTCAAAATGAATAGGTTAAATTGGAACAAGCATCAAATATTAAATATGTGGGTGTCATGATGTACAGCAATATATCATGGAATACTTATATTGAAAATTTAATAAAAAAGGTAGATACTTTATATATATGTTCCTTTAAATTAATTATTACTATTATAGATGGCATCAAATCAATGTAGATCCTGATGATTATATGAATGACCTTTTCCTTTAATGCTATGTTTAGTTCTTCAGAATCCTCAATAAAGGGTATGGAGAAATCTATCAATCTCATTATTAATCATCTTTTACTATCAAGCTTATTGAACTTCATGTAATTTTCTAACCACCTCATGTCAGAACAAAATAAAACAATTATAAGATAAGAAAAACTCCGGTCTAAACTAAATGAATGTGCACTGTTCATTTATTTATGTATATAATGTTCACAGTTCCAAACATTAATCATTAATATCTTTTTATTTTTATTTTTTTGATTCGGTATTCATTTTATATATCTATAAAAAAGTCATTCAAAATAAACTAATTTCAACAATTCTTGTGTTCATTTGGAAAGCCATTTTCCTATATCTAATGATTTTCATTGCAATTCTATCTAATAGTCAGTTTGCAATGAAAATGTTGATATAGTATCTTTGGCTGTTTAAAGCAAATATTATTAAATTTGGTACACCTTTTTCATCTTTTTTGTAATCAAAATCTTTGCCTTTTTACATGTAGGGATAATTCCCATCTTTCATTCTATTCTTTATTTCTTTAATAAATATCATTATATTTTTTTCATTTATAACTATAATTGCGATGTCAGCATCATATTTAATGTTGTTAATGATTCTTCCACCAATTCATATTTGAATTTTTTTGTTCTTATGGCTTTTCTTATTTATGTATATTTTGGTTGTGTATCATTATCTGCATGTGTTTTAGATATTTAGTCATTTATCAACTATATTAAAAAGATTTTACATAATCTGAGAAAAGACTTAGTATTAGATTGAGAATTGACATTATATTCATACCCAGATATATTTGTGACAATGCTAAAATTTGCCTTATTAGTGCATGTATATAGAATTATAATCAGGCTAATACTTATAAAAAGCACACAAAATATATAAACCATTATGTCCTTTATTTATATTACATTCAATTTTGTTCATTATAAAATTATATGATTTCTTTTTTATGACAGTAACAATACAATCTTTCCATCTGGCTATCTTCTATATGCCCTTCTATTGACTACTGTCAAAACAACATTACTACCACACTAATCATACTTCTTTGTGCTAGTCTTGTATATCTTTTATAATTAATTCCAATTTAAATAACCAACTAGTTTATATTCTTTGATTTCATCAATGATACATCTTTAAGCTCTATCTCTACAAAACTTTATTTGTAAACCTTATTTTTCCAACCTCCTTTTTCTATTATTCTGTATTTTCTTAATCAAAATTTCTAAATACTTTTTGATTATATTTTTTAAAATAAATGAATAAATAATGTGCCACAATTTAAAAAATTGCATTTTTTCTTTACTTAAATTTCAGTAAAATATCTTTTTGATTAAAATCCTGCTTTGTCATTGGAAAACAATTTTTTCTTACTCCTTTCATTCCCTTATCATTATTTAAACATAACATTCCATTTTATTCCCCACTTCTATTTTAAGTTAATCATTATAATTTCTTATTTTCAAAATCATCATTTCCTTAATTTATTTTATTCTAAAATCAATAAACCCTTTTTTTTAATGTGTCCTACATATTGTCTAAACTTTCCTGATTATGATAACTATGTCTTCAATAAATCAAATACAATGAAATTGTCTTATCAATATTGTATTCACTTTTTTTTCTTTTTTATAGCATTGGCTAATCATTTCTTTCTTCCACATATTAAGCAAAATTAACCAAAATTTTTATTTTATTCATCTACTAATTCAACCCCATTAATAAATTTAACTTGTTTTATTATGAATTTGATGTGTACATAAAGTTATTAATATTTATTTATTTTCAATTAAGGCTTTCTAGAATATTTTTAAAATTCCACTTTTGAGTTTACACAAATATTTTTTTAATATTTCAACAATAACTCAAAATATATGTAAATGATTTTATTTATTTCTATTTACATTGTTATTACTGTATAAATTTAAAATTCTAACAATTCAGTGCCAAAATTATAAGACTAGTTAATATGTTCTCCGTTTTGATGGATCTTGTATAATAGAATCAAATCTTAGAATGTCCCATCTTTACTAGTATTAAAATAATTGAACAGTAATAGATATTTTAAATATATTTTTTACATTGAATTTGAGCATGATTTAACAAAAGAAGAAGATCCTATCACATTATTAAGATTAAGTCAAAGACAATCTAAAAAATAAATATATTATTTTTAATGAAAAAATATGGCTGAGAGCACAATATAATGGAGAACTAAGACTTGCAAAAAGTAATGTTTGCTAAAGAATAAATTAAGTTAAATTAAAATGTAAAAAACAACAAATGGTGTATGTTGTTATATTTGTGCTTAATAGATTGGTTTGTATAATCAATCACAAAATTCACCTTTAACACTTTTTTCTTGTCTTTTTTTCCATTATTTTTCCCATCTTTTTCTAGAGTTAGAATGGCCAGAGTCAGTTAGAGTAGTTTCTTCCTATTTGGGATAATCATGTAAACTGATTATTTGTTTAAATTCAAACTTTTTTTGCCTACTTATTTTTATCGATTCTATTAGTCACAAGACTTCATTACAGATTTATCAAATTCTAAAAATATTCACAATTTTACTTTTTATTATAAATTTTTGAAATGTAACTGTTCAGATTACTATCTGCTTTAATTTGGTTAATAGGGTTTCTAAAGAAACATCTCTGTGCAAAGAAACTTCTTACTTCATTTATGGAGAAATCATATTGTATCACATTATCATATGATACTTTGAAAGGGTGTCAATGTACTGGCAATAATTTTGTAGTTAGAATTAAATAATAAGTAGACAGATATGCATTTTATGAACATCAATTGAAGCTATTCAAAAAAATAAAATAAAACTGGTTAGAAGGCCAAAATATAGAGAGGATAATAAATTAATATACAGAGGACAGCAAATATGATGGACCAGAAAGATTTTGCACAATACAAAATTAATAGATAGAACATTTACTTTTATGTGTTTTTGTACATGAGATGGAATAAACATATAGAGAATATATTATATTTTCAGATTTTAGAGAGAAGTGGGAGAAAATGAGAGATAAGTTAACTGAAAAAAAAAAGAGCTATAGAAAATAAATATGAATTTAAAAAAATATAGCCTAGAGTTATATAAAAATAAATATACAAAAAGTATAAAATAATACATAATACCTTATAAGAAGGAAGTTTATTAAATACAATTTATCCAAACCACTTCGAACACTTTTTAGCAAAACTTTTTATTTATACATATACATACACCTATGTTTCAACTGACATGCCATATTCTTCAGAGCTATGATAGAATGAACAAAATAAAATACAAAACATAATTATATAATAACACCATAAAAAATTTAAATAATAAAAAACAACATAAAATATATATATTAAAAAACTGAAATAAATAATCAAACCCAAATAAAACAATTAATATAAAATAAAATGTACAACTTAAATAGAAAATAAATATAAATTATACATGTGTATTCCTAATTTTATACATATATATATTCAAGTACAACTATTAATCTAAATATATTATCTATTTTATTATTATTAACAATCTACTAACTATTTCTATTCTTCATAAACTTAAACTTTATGGTTAGTAACTAATATTCTTTTAACTTTAAATCATATAATATTTATTATTTCCTTATTCATTCTTCTTTTAAAAATAATATTTTATATTTATTATTATTTCTGAATATTTAAAACCTATAAACATTATCTTTGAACTTACCCAGTTTATTTTGGTCTTTTAAAAAAACATTTTTTTTTTTTCAAAAATTATCTTATATCCTATCTCCCTCTATTACATATTATTTAAACTAAATATATATATCCCCTACAACTCTTTATTTATATATATATTATTTTATACACTAAAGCAATGATCTTCAATCCTTGGTCCGCAGACCAGAGCCGGGCCACAGAAGTTTTCTTCCAGGCTGCAGGAAAGTTTGTAATAACAAAATAATAAGAGTTTAAACTTTTAATTAATATCAACAATTTTTATTTATTTTTTCATCTCATTTTTACCCAATTAAAAAAAAAGAAACAGAACGAAAACAAAATCTAATCAATCATATGTAAATTAATTTGGTTTTTTTAGTTATCACAGATGTTTATGGGGGAAGGGTGTAGAATTAAATTTATTACTTTTCTAAAAAAATTCAAAATTTAAAAAAAAAGTTTTTTATTATACAAACTCCATATATATATAATTTCATCTTGAATATTTAACGTTGTTTTGATCAGTTATAACAATTATGCTCATCTAAAGCTAAGCAGTTTATAAGAAAATTTATCTATAGACTTCTGCTGGTCCGCGAAACCTTATTCTTATTTTTGCCGGGCCGCGAAACCTTATCCTTATTTTTAACGGTCCGCAGGTGTGAAAAGGTTGAAGACCACTGCACTAAAGTGTATAAAATAAAATATAGTAATAGAGGGAGCTAGGGTATAAAATAATTTTTTGAAAAAAATGTTTTTTAAAAGATCAAAATAAACTGGGTAAGTTCAAAGATAATGTTCATAAGTTTTAAATATTCAGAAATAATAATAAACATAAAATATTATTTTTAAAAGAAGAATGAGTAAGGAAATAATAAATATTGTATGATTTAAAATTAAAAGAATGTTAGTTATTAGCCATAAAGTTTAAGTTTATGAAGAATAGAAATAATTAGTAGATTGTTAATAATAATAAAATAGATAATATATTTAGATTAATAGTTGTCCTTGAATATACATATATATGTATAAAGTTAGAAATACACATGTATAATTTATATTTATTTTCTATTTATGTTGTACATTGTTTGTTTTATTTGGGTTTGATTATTTATTTCAGTTTTTTAATGTATATATTTTATGTTGTTTTTTGTTTTTTATTGTTTAAATTTTTTATGGTGTTATTATATAGTTATATTTTTTATTTTATTTTGTTCATTCTATCATAGCTCTGAAGAATGCTGCAGGTCAGTAGAAATGAAGGTGTATGTATATGTACAAATAAAGAGTATTGCTAAAAAATGTTTGAAGTGGTTTGGATAAATTGTATTTATAGGATATTACGGCAAAAATAAAGAAAAGTGTGATTTTGGTAATATTTGTGAAGGAAGTTTATTGTTATTTGGGGTAAAGATATTGAATAATTAAGGAAGCAGAGTAAAAATAGTGTAAGAATTTTGTCTGCAAATGTGATTCATATGAAAATGGTATAGAAAATAATGAATAATTTATTTTTTGGAATAAATGAAGGACTAAAATTATATAGGGAATAAAACAAGTAGACATTTTTGATAATGTGAAAAAAAAGAGATAGATTTACAGTGATATAAACAGACATGGACAGGATGCAATTTCTTACTTAGCCTATGTACAAAATTTTTTAGCAGTATCTAAGAAAAAGATACTTACATCATATAGCATTAAATAACATCAGTAAATTCAGCATGCCATGCTTTTGAAACTTCAAGATGAGATTTTGACTTCTGAAACTAATTTAAACTTAAAATCATACACAATTTTAGTATGTTGTTACTAATATTAACTAATAATGATCTTCCCATTAATAAAATGGATACTGAAGAAATTATTATGGTATATGTTGAATATTATATATATTAACTCTAGCTTGATTGTCACAAATTGAATACTATTTATAATTAGATAAATTAAATGAGTTATTGCCTAATTGGCAAGTTACTTGAGATAATTTTATATTATTATACTTAATAATAGTAATTATTATTATTATATTTACCCTTTATTGGTGATTGTTATTATTGTGAAAGAATTGCAATTAATTATATTTTTTTTAGAAAATTTATTACTTCTATATTAGAGTTTTATATTCCTCTAATTAACTTACACTTCACCTTATTTCTTTCTTACTTAAGAAAGTACATTTAATGGTGTAACATATTATTTTCCTAATGTGTATCTTTTGAAAGGAGTGCACTGTTGTGAAAATGCATTTATGGCCTTAAATAATAAATATTTTTGAAAATTTCATTTCATGCAAAAAGCATTTATGTTTATGCACAAAATTATTAAATATAAGCAACTTTCTTTTTTTCAGTAAATCAAAAAATTTTCTAATAAACATTACTTAGCTTTTTTTTACTTTTTCAGATCTTTCTATTTCAATATCTGTTAATTTTTTAATAAGCTTCCAATCATTACTAGAAATGTATTGCATATTTAGTTCTACATTTCTAAATCCTTGATCTGATATTTTTGTAAAAAGTATTTTTTATTAAAAAATTTACAAGACATAATCTTGCAGTTTCTGATTTTTAACTATCTATTTGCAACTTTATTTTACATTTATTTGAATAGAGGATTTGAAATTTAAATGATAAGATATATTTAAAATAATAAACATAAATTCATATGTTATTAAAACAATTCTCTCATCAAACATACTTTTTTGTATTCAGTACATCATTTTTTCATTTTTAACTTTATAATCAATGAAATGTAAATCTGATAACATTAAATCTTACCAAATAAGATGAGAAACTAAATCGATCCGGCTGCACAGCATATGGAACAGATATAACATTGGCCATGGCTTTTGAAGATATAGAGACATCAGTATAACCAAGCTGTAAAATATTCATAATTTGTTTCAAATACTATAAAATATTTAATATGATTGACATATATTAAAATAATAATTATAATTAGATATTTATGTATCTACATATATAAAGTTTATCTATAAGTCACATAAATAATATTAAATGCAATAAATGGAGACAATTCACAACATTATCATTATTAGAAATATAATTAATCTATTAGATTCATTAATCAATGTTAAAACAGAATTCCAGGCATTTATTTCTTTCTTTTTTGTTGATATTATTTTTTTTAATTAGAAACTTTTTATACTTCATTGTTCAAAAGCATTAAATATGAAGTCAACAATATATGTGTTGTTGTTGATACAGAAAAATATAGCCATATTTAAATTTACATGTTAAAATCATCTTTGTAGATTTGACTTTATTATAAATTTAATAGTACCTCAGTGATTAGTTTTGATAAAATATAATCTAATTCTGCTGTATCTTCATTTGGATGCACCCATGTCCATTTAGCATTTTTTTCAAAGAATGAATTTACAATATATAGTTTTTCTTTTCCTGAAAATTCCACAAGTCTGTGGGGTCTCCCATTTCTAACACAATAATGAAATTTACCCACAGCACTTTCATCTTTCAATCATTTACCAATTCTAGCATTAAAGTCTCCTACAATAATTTCAAAATGTTGTTTGATTTGATCACAAGTCTTTCATATATCCATATTATAATGGGATGGGGAATTAGATATGAAAATGGGGATGATGGAAATCATCATCATCCCGAATAAACAATATTTCAAATAATGAAATTTAATATAAATTTAATATATAAGTAATGTTATAAATCAATATAAATATGATATAAAGTAATGACATATTAATGAATATAAATAATGAGCATGAAAAATCACTCTTAAGAGATCATTTGGAGATATGAGCACAGCTAAATTCCTTAAGCATAATTAACTACAAGTTCACTAACTTCAAAAATAAGTATAAGTCATTCATCATCATGAATTATCAACAATCAAAGTAAATCAACAACTAATGTGATGAGTAGATTTGAAATGGATCTACCGTAGACTAGGACAACTATTTAGTCTTTGCCAGCTTGCAGCAATTATTTAAACATAGTTTGGATGCACCAACTAAGTGCTCATCCATCAGAATATATAACTATAAAAACAGTAATGCTGGGATATTAAAACACGCTGATCTGGCCATTTAGTACCATTGGTGTACTGGCCACTATAAACTAAATGTCTAATAGAGATTAAGCTAAAATAAAATGTAATGCATGGACTTTAAAGAATATTCTCTTTGAACCAATCCAGGGATGATGATGATTATTATCATCATCAACCAGATGACCATACACTAATATACACTCCTTTCATATAAAAGATTTATGCATGAATCTAGCTCAGAGAACACAAGCTCTATAACTGTTATTGTGAACAAGAGATGATGCAATACATAATATCCTAAAAATATATAAAGAATTAAGTCACTGGAATAATTTTAACAATTGAATATAAGTTTATCAATACAAAAAAAAAAATAACATTTAAGTCTGCCAAATATGGCTATACACATCTTCTAATTTTGATTAACATAAAAACAAAATTTAAGTTATCATCTTGTGACTTAAAATACCTCCTAATGGGTTTACATAAAACTCATATATATATATATATCCACATAGATGTGCAGTATCATATAAAATAACATACTTGAATGGTCATTTAATTAAAAAAATGATTAAAATTTGCATATATGTCTACATGACATGCAATGATATATGCACACAGACATGTAGCGTAATAATTTCTGAACATATCTGACTTGCCATAAACTATTAATAAAATTTTAAGTTATCACATTTTAATGATACAAATACCTCATACGCAGGTTTACATAAATGCATATATATCATCGCACAGATGCACAGTATAATAATCGATTTACATTTGAATTGTCAGATAAAAATAATATAAATTTTAAAATATCACATTTTAATGAGACACCTCATACAAGGTTTACATAAAGCACACATATATATCATCGCATAGATGCGCGATATAATAATTGATTAACATATAAATGAAATTCATTTTCTTTCTTATAATACATAATTAATGATAGATTTAAAATATATATATGTGTGTACATAAAAATGTATGCACACGCTGACTTTTATACCATGATATTTTATCAAAATAATGAAAATTATTAAAAGTATCTTCTTTCATAATTAATTCCATTTGGAAAATAGACATAAAATTCACAAGTACATGTGTATATATAAAAATAAAGATATGAATTAAAATGATTAATTAGCTATAGTCAATAACTTTTTCCATTTTCTTTTATAGAAATATATATATTATCCTTTAACAGGTTATTGCTAATTGATTAATTATAAACATCTTGAAAAATAATACTTTTGCAAGTTTCTTTTTTTTTCCAATCTAAAAAGAATTTTTCTTTTAGATTTCTTTTGTTAAAAAAATAGAATTGTGAATTAATTCTTCACTCAAACAAAAATTATTTACTTGTTTTATTTTTTTTAAATATAGATTTTAAATGTCATATTTGATATATCACTCCTCTACTTACCTGCTGTGCTTCATGTATATATGTTTATCTCCGCATATAGATGAAATAGCATAGGTATAGCTACTTCAGCCAGCTGATGGATTCTCTTGATGGAGTACCAGTCCAGAATTGTCAACATCGGGATAGGTATAATCAGGTAACTATTGAAATTCAAACAGTTCCCTTCTGTCTAGGATTGGATAGATTTCAAGCTATCAATCTGTTTAATCCACATTTACGGCTATAAAACACTGGAAGTTGGTCCTTTTTCCTCCAGGTGAATTCAAACTCCAATATAGTGATCTAGTAGCTACTGCTAGATCCATTGTCTTTCCTTATGAGACAACTAATTAAAAACAAACTACCATGAGCTAACTACCCCTAATATTTTTATCAAGCCTTTTTAGTTAGGAAATGGTGGGAAAAATTCATTAATTAAAAAATGTTTTTTCTTATCTTTTTAATCTTTGCAAAATTACTTTAGTCCTTTTAAAAGCGATTTTGAAATTTTTTCAAAGTATGATTTAAAAAGATTTCTAAACTAGATAATAGAATTTTGTCCAAAATGTTTTATAAGCTTTAATTTTTAAAAAAAGATTTCAAAAATAGATGATTATATAAGCATTAATTAAAAGATTTCAAAAATGGATAACAAATTTTTTTACAATTAGCAGTATAGATCTATTTTAACCGAAAAATGCTCGATTTAATTTCAAAATCAGAATTCAATAAAATATTAGACCTTTTTAAATGTTTGATTTATAATAAAATTTTATTTTAAATTCAAAATTATTTAATCCTTTACAGTTGTTATTCCAGTGAAAGGTAGAAGGTGTCTACAAAAATTTTTGTCTGTGTTTTTTTACTTTTTCTGTCAATTTTATATATATGTGCATACACACTACTATGTTGTTGTATGCCATGTAACGCAACTGTTACATTATAAAAATCCTCTACTTCTTCATCACAGTGAGAACTTATTGAAACATAAATCTGAATTATCTTCATTAGACATCTTCCATTAAGTTGAATAACTAATCTTGCCACTCTATCTGATACACCATCAATCTCTGCAGTGTTGTTCTTCCAATTTTTATTTATAACAAATCCCACTCCACTTATGCTTCCAATATTTGTGCCTTAGTAAAGTACAAGTTCACTTTTTAAATCAATTGACTTTTCACCTTTTCTCCTAAATTCACAAAGTACAATAATGTCTCATTTAATATTAGATATTTTTTTTCCAATTCATGTAATGTTCCTCCATTTGAAAGAAATCTATAGTTATATGTATCTAAGTAAAAGGTCATCATCGAATGAAAGCTTGTCTGCAGTCAGGTGATTATTGGCATCCTCCACTTTTGCCATAATTTAGCTTTATTTGTCATAACTGTAAATATCTATTTTAAAAAAGTTCATTCACACACACATGAATTCTACCTTTAAAAAAATTTCATTTAAAAATTATCAAGCAACTGAGAAGAAAGATCATGGGATTTCTTAATCCTAAATTCAGAAATAAAAACAAACACATATGCTGGTCAATGTATATTTGTGAGCAGCCCTTCCATGTTCATATACTACATGAATAATCATATAGTAATAACAACTACTATGATAAAAATGTATAGAGTAAACATTAGGAATTTGCCCTGTTCATTTTGTTTAATCTTCAAAAAAAAAATCAAGGGTCTCCAGATCTCCTTTTAGTTAACAACAAAACTGTATTATTGTTATTAAAATTTACATTAATGAAATGTTACAGAGGTTTTCCACAAATGAGTGTGAATATTAAATCATTTCTGAATTATTCTATGACAGAATGTATATTATAGAATAATTCAGAAATAATTTAATATTCACGTTAATCTATGAAAAACCGCCATAACATTTCAGTAATGAAAATTATAATAATAATTTTTTTCCATGAAAGGAAAAAAGAAATAAATATTTTCTATTATAAAATAAAAATAATTAATTTTAATGATTAAAAAATAAAGTGTATTTATTAAAATTTTTGGCATTTGAAAATGCATAATTTGCAGCATTTACAAATTTGTAAAGCTCTGAGTTATTAAAATGACTCACATTTACTTTCCCATTTCACCGAACTGAAAATATCTTCTCTTAAATAAATTTGAATAAATTTGTTGTATAGTTGTGTGTGTGTGTATATATATTTATATTTAGTAACTCTTTTTAAAAATTAATAAACTTACATCAAATAATGTCTTGAGCCAAACTCTTCCTCGGATTTCGAAAACAACTGATTCTCCTTTATCAAGAGGTCCTATTGTACATGCAATAATACTGCAGTTAGTGGGCCCACAGAACTAAGAAAAAATATAGTTACTAAATAAGTGATAATAAAACAAATTTTAAAAATATATTTTACAAAATGAATTCTTACAAATCCACACAACATAGTCCTTTCACGATGAATTGCAACATATTTCTACTACTTTACATATTAAAAATTTTCCCAGATTACAAACACTGGAAATATAATGTGCATTTTTCCCACATGATGACACCTCCAGCTATGATATAGCCAATCAATCACTAATAAAAAATAGATGTGTGGAGAAATAATTATCATTATATTTCTAATATTTATATCTGTTATCCATAACTTTTTAATATATAAAAATCTTCACAGGAGATGCTTCATTATTAGTGAGAATTTAAGGAAATAGTGATTCTTCAAATACTCATATATATATATATACACATGTATGTAGTTTGATTATAACTACTCATATATCAACTTGAGTATTATTGAAAAAAAATCTACCTTTTAGTGCAACATAAATTCACCAAATGTAATTATTATTTAGATCATGTCATTTCTGTTGGCAGTATCTGTTGTAATTGGTTGTTGGTCGATTATACCATAGCTTAAGTTTTATCTAATTTATTACATAAAAAAATTTCACATACATTTTTAATGATTATAAATATATATTAAGATGACTGTCTCACAACACATAATGTAGTGTGTATGTGTGTGCATACATTTTAATATTTTTATTTTTTTAATAGAAAAATAGAAATGAACATAGACAAAATTTACGTGTATAATTATTTAAAATAAAGTATAGAATGATTTTAATGTTGATTGATTAAATACTATTTCTTGATATTTTGAAATATAAATTATTTTTTACAAATATTTTATTTAGTCTATTTCTGATTTTCACAAATCTAAATGTTAATGTAACAAAGAACGAAAAATATTTTTTTCTAAAACAAATATTTTTTTTTTCTTTATAATGCACCTTAATTATGAAATTAATTTTAAAATTCATTTTTATTTAAAGGATTAATAAAAATTATCAATTAGAGCAATGGTAATTATCTTGTTTTTATTAATCAAGATAAAACATTTAGTTAATCATATGTTTTTAAATTCCTTTGTGTCACTATAAATAGTAGATTCAGATTATTTAATTATTATTAGATTGGAGTGAATACTAATGTGTATAAAAAAAATCAGCTTGCTGCTAATTTCCATGTAGAATTGAAACTCCCAGAGTAATGGGGAAACTTCTAACATTTCATGTCCAATATGTGGGAAGCAGACCACTTACTGGCTGCAGTTCAACAAATTATAGCAACTAAATGAAATTAAAACCATTAGCATTTATCTTATATGTGAATGTGTTACATAGGACAAGTTATGCTGACAATTTAAATAAGAATTCAGCTACTGATTTTGAAATTTCAGTGTTCTTAAACTCATGATGCTTTATACATGTAAAAAACACAGATGAAAGAAATCTATTGTCAATTATTTATATACCCTGTGATATTAATTAAATGGAGTGTTGAAGAGTGAAAAGAAAATCTAACACCAGTTATTTCATTTTTTTCTGAAAAAAAATTCTAACAACTGATGATTATAAGAGCAACTGGTAAAGAAAATTTTTTTAAAACTTTGCATGAAAAGAGTAAAAAAAAAAAAACCCCCAAAAGAACTTTCAAAAAAATTTTCAAAGAAGTCATATGATGTTTCTTTATTTTAAAAACATCTGTTTATTATCTAAGAGTATTGAGAAAATATAATTTGTTTGTTTAGAATTAGAAATATTTTATATTAGAATGTGCATGTATGCGTATGCTTAATATATATATATGTTTAACATTTAATTATTTATATTTGGTTAAATTAGAATAATATTGATCTGGGTATAATTAATGAAAGTAATAATTAATGACTGAAATATTTTATAACCATGTCTGTGCATGTAAAAAATATGTACATCTTTTATTAACACATTTTGATCTATATAGTAGTTAAGGCTACTTGCAATATGTTTTTGTAAACTGTGTTAAATCAACTGTTTTTTTTTTCAACCTACGAAAATAATTTTTGATATTTCTAAGTCAAAATCAGAATGATATATTTGTATTACAAAGTATTTATCAGACCACTGGACTTTTAAACTGATTTTGGTTTTTGCTCTTTTTTGTGAATTTAAAAATAATTTTAGAATTTCTGCAATTTGATTTGCTATTGTTAATTCGTTTAAATTTGTTTACCTATTCTTTTAACACAAATTATTACAAATGAAATATTTTCTCTTTTAGAAAATAAATAAATTTTCTTGCAATTTTTTTTAAACTTTGAAAATCAGATTTTAATTGGCGTGCTAGTATATATATACTTTTGAATATTTTTCTCAACATTAGATTTGTTCCATCTTTATATAATGGTAAAATAGATTTCATATATAGATGTATTTACTAATAGATTTAACTATCAACAGTCTCATCTTTATCCATGCTTCTATATATATATATATTGTACCACTAGCAAATATATGGTTTAAGAACACACATATTCTGCATTCATTATATGTGATATCATTTATTAATAAATGATCAAATTAATTTTAAAGAAAATACTTACATCTTAATAAAAGCAAAATATAAAATGTTTTAATCACAAACTTAAGAAAGTAAAGTTGTTGTGAACGTTTTAATATTGAAAGACCGAGTATGAAAAGGTGGGAGGGATTAATTTTAAGTAAGAAGTTAAAACTAGCTCTCCCTTTTTATAAATTTAAATTAAAAAAGGGGGGTAAATATAAAAATGGAAATTGAAGTAAAATGTAATATGTAAAAAGAAAACTGTCAAATTTGCGATTCATTTAAAGATTGCTTGGCTGATAAAGAAAAGCAAAAAATAATAGCTCTCATTGCATTAATTAAAGAAACAAAGGAAAGGAATATGGACATTATCTTATCAAAATGTTAGATTAATCTAAGCAAGAATTTAGATTGAAACATAATGCAAAATTAATTAAGTAAATATAAATTAATTAAATCAAATCAGAGAATGATAACTGGAAAATAATAAGAAAGAAGCATATAAAAGGACAGAGATTCATTTATAAAAAAAAAAACATTATATTACTATTTTGTTATATAGTCTATATTTCCTATTGTTCAATATTGCTATTGTATAAGAAACTTTCAAAGAAGAGAAGACAGCGAGAGCCATTAATATCTCCAGCATGCAGGTACCTATACTTATATTCATTGAAGAGCAATCTAGCAACATGCAATGCTAGACAATAACTGAAGTATGCGACCAGTCTTCAATCCCAGTCCTTCATAACATCAGATGCTTTCCATCTAGAACTCATGCTTGCCTCACGATCTGAAAACTATGGAACATCTCTCCTTCATTGAAACGTGAAAATCATTAAGCAAAATTAGTGATGGAAAAGGAAAGGCCAACTGGTTGGTGATCAACAAATCAGGAGCAAGCAAGGAATTGTTTCCATGAAAGTGCAATGTGCTATCCGCAAAAATCCTAGGTAAATATAATCCATATTATCCCCTTTTAAAGATTTGAACATTTATTTGAATGAAAGACTTTAATGACCTTTAATAACTGCAGCCACAGTAATCTGTAAGTTGCTTCCATGAATTCTTATTATAATGTATCCTAAGTGTGTATGTGTATATTTAAATTTCTATTATAATGTCTTTTTAATACAATGTGTTTTATTATAATATGTTTTAATCAGGAGTGTGAGTGAATAAATTATTTGTTTGCTTAATTATTGCCTGATCAATTTTCTCTCTTATAACTGCATCACTAATAGTTTAAGTTACTGTTAATTATAAGTATTGAGCAAGTATATTAAAGATTTTTTTTTCCCAACAATTGATAAAAGGAGCAAACTTAGAATATATCAAGCGCTAGATTGTATACCTGTCATCTGGGCATGCTGAGTATAATCTGTGGTTAGCTGGCACTTAAGGTTAAGTCTCAAAACAAATAGTGCTTTAGATAGCAGGGGGTTGAATCTAGCAGCCGAGGAATTCTATAACCTGGAAATGTGACCATAGATTATACTTTGTATAGCCTCGGTCTAGTTATAGGTACCATTGGTATTTCATCTATCTGTGATATTGTATTTCTGTGAATGAAGGGCCGGTCTGCTGCAATAGTGACAGTGCAGCCAGAGTTAAGATCGAGATTTTAATTAAGATAATCACAGAAATTTTCTCCCTCCCGGTTCAATATACATTTAGCATCACATTCAGATGGTATGTATATTGCTAACAAATAGACAAAATTAATATTGACGACCTTCAATTCACACTACCCTTTTATTTCTATACTTTGAACTTGATTTATAGCCAGCAGTGGTTACATTTTTAATAGGATATGGGCCAACAGATAGCATGCATATGTGTGCATTGCTAAATATCAATCGGGGTGGAATCACGATAGCAACTGTTTTCTTTTTATTCTGAAAGCTTTTCAGTTAGTAGGCACTTTAGTATTTATGTTCACATATTAAGAAATGTATGGAGTGAACAGAATTAGAGTTAAATATTTTAATGAATAAAATTTTAATTAAATATTTTAATGAAGACGTTTTTCATTCTCTTTCATTAAAACCACATTCACACTTATTTATTTAAAAACCAAAGAAATTCTTATTTCAAATTTTTTCTTAATCTCTTTTCAATTACAAAATACATTGAAATTTAATTTTATAACTACATGTCTCTTTAAAAATACTTTTTCTTAAACTGAAAAATCAGAAATAAATTAAATAATTTATTTGTATCAGAGGAACTTTTTATTTAATTTTAAATAATTTATTTCCAAATATCAAAAATATATCCATTTAATTATTATTTATTTCACTTCATACTTCATTTTAATATTTACATAGAAAATTTTGTATATGTACATGTTTCTTTTTCTTTATAAACTTCAAATATATATATTTATATTATCAAAGTTATTCATCCACTATGATATATTCATGATATCACCTGTCTCAATATATACTGAAATGAATATTTCAAAGAAAAATAAAAACAAATAATCACAATTTAATGAAAAATAGATGAGGCAAAACAAATTAGTGTTACAGATTATAATACTATTTCCCAAACTATGTTCCACAGAAGATTAATAAGTGTTCCATGAAAAAATATGAAACTGATAAATTAGTAGCCTTGTATGTGTTTTAAACATGAGAATTTTATTATAACTAAAATTATGGAATGTTTACTTTGTTTTTTAACTTATACTTATTTATGTTATTTGTTATTAAAACTTAAAAATACAAATCTATTTTTCTATTACAAAAACCAAACTGTTCTATTAAAATTTTAGGATTTTTAAAGTGTTCCATGGTAGAATAAATTTGGGAAACTCTGAACTATAGAATGCATTGTAACTCAAACAATAAAAATGATCATTAATACATCTATCAATCCTTCAAATAAATTTGAATAAAAATGTTATTCAATGCACATAATATATGTGTGCATTATTTTTTATTTGCTAATAAATGAGCCTTATAATTAAAAAAATAATAATTTTAACTTTAAATAAAATTTTATTCTATAAAAATTCAATTCAATTTTAATCGAAATAAAAAGTTCAATGTTGATAACATTTCAATAATTTATTATATAAAATCATTACTTTCATAAAATAAATATTGAAAAACATTTTAAATTTCATATACTGGTATTTTGGAATAGCATGATAGAGTATTCTTTTTAACAAAAATATTCAAAAGATTTGCTAAAAAGTTATTTGCCTCTATTTACAAAAATTAGACTATATGTTTTGTAAATAGGTTTAAAATATATTTTTTTAGATACATCAGTTGCAATTTCTTCACCAGAACAATATAATGGTTTAAGCAAAAACAAAATATATAAACAATATGATTTAAAACTAAATGTCTAATTAAAAGGTCTTTCCTAGCTGTTAAGATGTTTTTGTTTAACCAACATCTGAATATATGGCTCTTACGTAAGCAAAATGAAATTTATAATATTAATAATTATTAATAACAATTTCACTGCTACCTATAATTTATTCATTAGGATAATCATATATTAATAAAAACATAAAGAAATTAAATAACACAGGATTATTCTGATTTAACAAAAATTGCATTGTGTTTAACATACAGGTAGCAATAAAATGACAATTATATCAAGACATATCATACATAAGTAATAAAAAAACAAGATAAATAAATTATTCATTTACTTTGAATATCTTCTTTTATGAGAGAGATATTTATTTTAAAAATATTTGTTAGATTATAGTTGATATAATTTTATTTCTTAATTTAATATTAGATATGGTTTCTGGAGTAACCCATTCGAGAAAGAGACCACCATAATATAAAATATTAAAAATTAGTACTGTAAAAAATAAATTGTGAAAATTGTACTAAATTATCTAATCCTATAAATATCATGAATATATAGTTTTATATACCTGGGTCTCTTTTTACGCAGACTTATTTAACACGATTTTGAAGTTACGCGATTCATGTTTCACTGGAAGTCGATCTCCGATAATGCGCTATTACTTTAAATAATAAATTTCGCGCTCTTACGCTATATTGAAAGTAATAGCACATTATTGGAATTCGACTTTCATCTTAGTAATTTCAATATTTTCAGCGCTTTATAATAGTAACGATTTTATGCAATAATGAAATTAAAATCATGATTTCCAAATTTTATGTATACACACATTAAATTTTATAAGATTATAATGTAAATTTGTTCAAACATTGTGCGTGTTAATTTTGCATTTTAAATCACATTCTGTTTTTTCTTTTTAAAAAAAAACATAATCAATTATTATTTTCTTATTAATGACACTAATCATTAACGTGCTCTTAAATTCCAGCGAGAGCTAAATGGTTGTCTGGATATCGCGAGCTTCATAAATAATTAATAAAATCATTGTCTCAAAGATTAATTACTAATTACGTTGTCACCAAAAAACCATTGAAACAACATGAGTGTGAAGTTGGCGCTAGTTGTTTGCAAACGAACGTGTTTTTCGGCAAATAGCTATAATAATTAAAATGTGTATAAAAAAATTTAAATTACTGTACTGTAAATTATGCATAAAAATATATTATTTTGAATAAAATTAAATATTATAGTTAAAAAAAGTTTGTCTTGTATCAATTTTTTTCAAATTTGAAATTTTTTATTAATCATATTTTATCTCCTTATTTTTTTTTGCGCGAATTTTAAAGTAATTTTACATTGGTGCTTTGCTTTTACACGAATTTTGAAAAATCACAGACCGCATCCCCCCTTTTTCAATGTAAGTTACATCTATTTTTGTGCGATTTCGTTTGCACATTTTTTTTGAGGAACCTATCTATCGCGTAAAACGAGACCCAGGTGTAATTAATGACAGAAAAGTTATGTTAATTTAAAACTTTAATTTATTGTGCTTTTTATTGCTAGTTTGATTAACTGAATAATAAAATTTATTGTATGAATTATTTTAAGACAAGGACCAAGAAGTAACATAAACAAAAATAATGATCAGAATCTAGAGTGCCTACTTGATGCTGATTGGGTCAGTGATGTTAGCTGACTTATGCCAAGATAGTAAAGGTAAAAAAACAGAATCCTTATCCAATGGGTGATGATGAGGGATGTCAACATAAAGATGAGATAATTAATATTTTATTAAGTTGTTTATATAAATAATGAAAAGATTTATATAACAGGATATATAAAATGAAAAATTAAGTTTACAGTTGATCTATTAACCTAGATAAGTCTAAGTCTATTAAGAGCTTAGTAGCATCCAAGATAATGATAATCAGATAATTGGCATCTTTATAAGGAATTTCCCATATTAAGTAATATTTCATAGTTAAAATTGAGGCCCAATAGTAAATGATCAGTATAAGATTGTAGAAAATAATGATATTCAGATAATAGGTACTGCTATGATAGTTCTTAAAAAAATTTTAATATTCCATAATGGTTGCTAAATATTTTTATAAATATTTATTATTTTTATTCGTTTCTCTTACACCACATTTCAAATATAAGAATCAAGATTTACATTACTCTTATGGGATGTATAAGAACCAATAATATGATTCTGATGTTAGATACAGGATATTCTATCTCTTGATATCAAACAATTCCAATAAAGTTCCATCTATTGGTCAAATGGTATAAATCATTTAGAATTGAAAAAGTCGGTTGTATGATATTTCTGACTTAGCATTACATAATTTTAGGATAACCAAACTATGTTTAAATCTCTATCCACCAATTTATTACATACAGGTTTTATTTTGAAAATTTAAGCAAGGATAGTCAAATTATGATGCACACACCAAACATAATGTATCTAAATCTTATAAAATAAAACTATAATCAACAAATTTAATTTTTATTAGTATATTAAAAATTCAATTCAATAAGTTAGATTAAAGAAAATAAATTTTGTTCCACATTCATTCTGTAGGTATATATGTGATATTTATCTAATCTAGATGCCTAATACAGAATAAGACCATAATAGTTTTTAGTTTTCCGTTTACAACTGATGTTTCTATACTAATGACTTGAATTTTGTTAGTTATTTGTAAGCCTTTAGTTTTGATCTCTACAAAAATTATTTTCATTAATACAAAAACAAAACTTGAAGTCATGACTGATTGATTTAAATTTGAAAAATGATCTGCTGCCTTTATTAACAAACTTAACTCCAACCACTAAAAGTCTAGTGAAAGCAAAATAATTTCAGAAATCTCATTAATGTTTAAAATTTAACTTTTTTGTAGCATATGATTGCATAATAATAATAAAAAATCTATATTAATATACTTTATAAAAAAAAATTGAATAGTAATTGTTATACAGCACATTCTTAACTCATATGTGAAAAAATTGTTGTCACAAATTATAAAGATTTAGCCATCCCTGATTAATGTGACTAACAATGGCTGCATAATTACACAATATGTTCAGTTTGTACCGCTAAATTGAGATTTGATGTGTTGTGATGTGATATGGTTACTCTTTTATCAAAGTCATGAATCTCTCAGCCACTATGCCCAGAAAAATCTGTTAGCCATCTTACTTTCCCTTTCCATTCCCCACCCTAAGTTTGTCCCATATTCTTCTTTATTCTGCTCCATCCTATTTCCCCAAAATCATCTTTGTCCACTCCATGGCCTTTATATCCACATCGCCATTATTGTTTTCCAAACCAAACCCAGTATAAAGAACAAAAACCCACTTTCTGTATAATTACTTAGTTTATATTTTGTAAATTATCTCACACCCAACATTCTGTTTATTTCTATATATATTTACATTCTTTCTTTTCTCCATACTAGTTTTCCATCTCTCCGTTCCCCATTTTTTATTAATGCAGTTATTCTTCTATCCCATTCTTAGCCACTATAACACTCAACAATCCTCCACCTTTTGTACAAATATACCGACATATAACCAAATCTTCAGCATACTGTACTACCTTTTTCACCCCTTTTGCTGCCTGTCCTTTACTCATAACCCAATTAAATGCTATTCTGGCTATTCTCTTACTATCCATAAATAGCAATCTACTGAACATTTTCATTTTGTTTTGTGATATGTGATGCACTGTTACTTCTCCTTATACAGAGTCAGAAATCTCTCAGCAATTATGCCCAGAGAAACCTGTTAGCCACTTTACCTTCCCTTTCCATTCCCCACACTAAGTTTTCCCATATTCTGCTCCTTCCCATTTCCACAACATAATTTTGTCAACTCCATGCCTTTATATCTAAATCCCCCTTATCTTTTCCCAAACCCAGCATAAAAATCAATAACCCACTTTCTGTATAATCACTTTATATTTATTCTTCCACAACTTTATTATATGTATCCTTTCTGTTTTCAGGCATTTACATTCAATTAACAGATGCCTAATATTTTCTATGCCTTCCTTACGCAACTTGCAAACTAAATCACCCATGTTTTTCCATTTATGTGTATAATCCCCTATTGCTAAAGATTCCATTCAAGTCTTAAATAGTAAACTACTTTCTTTGCTATTATCATAAATTAACTTGCATCCAATATCCCATTTACTTCTATATATATTTAAACTCTTTTTACTCTCCAACTCCATATTCTTTATTAATGTGTCTATTCTTCTATTCCATTCCTTACCATAATAACACTCAACAATTCTCCTAATACAATCATCCCATATTTTCTACAAGTATACTGACATAAAGTCTTTCTCCAAATCTTCTGCATACCGCATTACCTTTCTCACCCATCTTGTTACCTGCCCTTTATTCATAACCTATATAAAAACTTGACCATCCCATTTCTTCTTGAATTGCTTCCTTTGCCATCCACATACCTGCATCTAATGCATGGTCTTTCTATTTCTCTTTGTACTTTTTCCAAGTAATCTAATACCCCTTTACTAACACACAACACATCATTTCCATATGTTACTCCTGCTATTGCTACTGCCTTCCATACAATTATAGCTACATCATATTTATATTCTTTGAATTACATCATATTTATTATATGAAAACACTGTGCTTTGCAATCAGATCAGCAAGTAGCGCTATCTGGTGGGAAGAATAATAAAGTTAAAAACAAAAAGTTGTATTTCTGAAATAATAAACAAAAAAGTATTTCATCTAAAAGAGTGAATAGCATAATTACAAATAATAGGAATAAAAATCAAATATTTGAAAATTATTGGAATAAATTTTATTAGTTTCATGTCTATATTCATAAACATTTAGCATTTCTTATAATGCAATATGTACTCAAAATCAATAGTAGATATATTTTTAATGACTACTGCTTTATGACAAACATTTATGAATATGATTACTAGTTCTATTATAAAATTTGTTAGGAAATGATAAATTATCTTTTCTTTGTTTTCTGTCATTACATTTTTATATTTAAAATTCTCAATAGTAAAATTTTATAAAAATTTGTATGATTTAGTTTATTTTTGCCTTTATATAATAGTGTGGGGAGGGGAGGGTTAATTTAACATATCAATGGATAAATATTTTAAATATCATTATTGGTTATAGAGATTTATAAATAAATTTTGAGTTCACAATTATATGTAATTCCATCTGATCAAAATTACCTCATCTATTGATTTCATGATTCTTATAATGTACATATAATAAATATAAAATATCTTATTTATCTCTCTTTTTGATATATATGTATTTAAAAAAAGAATAATCTGCAATGATGCATAATATTTTTGCAATTTTCAAATGCAATTAAAAAGTTACCTAATACAAGTGAAGCTTTTTCATCATAAAAGAACACAAATACCAAAGTAAATATTAGATAATTAATAATCATTGTCTCTAATCTTTTTTGTACTGAACATCTTTCTCAAATCTAATTTTTACTATTATAATACCATAATATGGATTTAATAATATCTAACTTTTTAAAAAAAATAAATAAATACACACCATTTCTGACTGGTACAAATCACTCAAGTCTCTCGATTTTCTTTCTAAAACTTCTTTTTTTCCTGCAGTTATTAAAACACCTTCTTCAGAAAATATGTATGAACTTTTATTTATTCCCACTGTTGCTTCTGAATGGATCTAAGAAATGAAAATATGAAATGTAAACCATAATAAAATGAGAAAAATACTTGCAGAATTAAAAAAAAGAAAAAACTTTCATAACTATTTTAATTTAAAATTTCAAGTTTAGTAATAAATATTGCATTTTAGCCTTGCCTGAATATTTAGAGGATTTTTTCCTCGAGCAGGTTTACAAACACCTGGCCCAATTACTTTAGGTTCTTCTAATAAATAGAGAAGGTGTTTGTCATCTTTTGTAAAAGTTGGCCACAAAAGATGTACTTCTGCAGTTAAAATTTTGCTAGGACCTAAATTATCTACCTAAATAAATAAAGCAAAGTGAAAAAAAGCATACTTCATTAAAAAATAATAAAAATTGTTATATTTATAAATTTCTTTTTTAAAAAAATATTTTAATAGTAAATATATTTATATGTAAATTCCCTGAAAACAGCCAACACTTAGACAATATCAATATTAATAACAATCTCAATCTGTTGTCAAAGCAACCTACTTTTAACAATAAAGGTGGAAATCTACCTTTATTTATAGACCAATATGTTTATATATACACTAAAGATTGCAGCTTGATCATAGAGAATGAAATTATTGATACAAAGAAATTTAAATAAATCTCATCAAACTGCAATTAAAGCTAAACTCCAACAATGTATTTCTTATATATATATATATTGTAACGATCGGAGGAAAGTGGAGATCGAATCTAACCGCAATCTGCACTACAGGGGCGCCATCTAGGCATTTGAGCCTAGAAAAATTTATAAAGTAGGCAGATACGCGCTGTTAAGATTCCACTTTATTTAAATATTCAGATCGTTAGCCCAAGTCAAAAGCTCAGTGGAACAGCAGAGATTATAAAATATAACTTTATATCTTAATTATAAAAAAATAAAAGCCACTGCCAGAAATTAACACATAAAAATATTTATTTATGCACATATAAAATCATTCTAATTTGAGGAATAAGTTTAACATTTTAGATTTTTATATTAATCTTTAAATTTACATTTAAATAGATTGCAATAATGAGTTTAATATTTATTTAGAGAGTCGAGTATGAATAGACTATATAGATTGTATTTGAAAAGAAAAATGTTCTATCCCTTATTTCACTTTAGGCCAAAAAATTCGCAGTCAAACCGGCGCCAATCCATCTGATACATTTATGTATTCAATGTAGCATAAAAATATGACAACACAAAAATACTATACTGTCAGAAATGTACATCTGAACAGTAAGTAGAGTTAGAGAAGACATTGTCTCTCCACCAATAGGAATGCTACATCTGTTGGCGAGTAGAACAATAAACAAAAAACTCCATAGGAATGGACTGCGGTCCTTTGCCGACTTACAAACCCATCCATAGGCAAACAGAAGATGTGTGGCACATATATGCAATCCTGCCCATAGCGGATCTCATACTACATCTACTAATTACACAAATATATCCAATCCATTGAGCTAATTCAACTACGAAACGAATAACCTAAGATTACCCTCCCTTAAACTATATATAACTTTACCAATCTATACAGCCATTCACGCCCGACTTAAATTTAACATTTATTATGTTCGCACAGATGAATTTTATACAATTTGTTTTATAATGTCGAGTATAGATCGGCTGCATAGATTCCACGGTTAAAACGTTCCAAAATAAACACAACCGATCAAAATACAAAATCATCGATAACGTCATTTGCATAGGAAATACAAAAAACCCACTAGCATTCATCATAAGATGCTGCAGTGACATTGATGACTTATATATTCCAATCGACTATGAAACAGCAGTATAATTAACCGCTAACGAACCTATGCAACGTCTATACCCAACTTAAATTTCCTCATTTTAAAATTTAAACAATAAATATTAATACAAATAAAATAATAAATGGAAATGATTCTTATCAAAAGCAAAACATATAAAATTAAACATTATCAATTGATTTTAAACTTAAAAGTCAGATAGAAGTTCATAAGCTTGAACGAAAGTTCTTAATTATTTTTAAATTTTAGAGTTCATGTCAATAGCTTACAGTAGAAGAATCACTGCTCTTGATATAAATTCCCAGGGAGTCTTTATTTGAAAACCCGGTCAGATATTCCAGAGGTAGCATTAGCTGGTTCATTTTGGATCACAGTCAGTTCATTTTTTAACATAGAGAGAGAGTGTGATATGTGCGTCCTATCACGACCCTAAAAAAAACAAGCCGGAAAACTGTCAGGAAAACTGTATTTCTCCTTTTATAGTATCCACACAGATTCAACCAACAAAACGTCACTAATCCATCCTGTTTATTCAGGTCCGGGCTGAGGCTTGGTGCTTCCATCGGTCAAGCTAATTTCTCTTTATTCTCTTATCTAATTTTCATCTGACTTTTTAATTACACAGGCCCTAAAGCTAGCTTGCTTTTCAATAAACAATTATTTCCATTTACAGATTACAGAAATTAATTAATACCTGTTTTTATTTTTACCTACGTTATTTCTTTATTAAAATATTTTTATATTTAAATCTTGTATTTTTTTATAAAAAGTACGTTCAAATATTCTTTTTTTATTTATAAAAAAAAAAAATTTTTAAAGTTTAGCATCTGTGCGAATATCTACGTTTAACAAACATTTTAATTTTAGCGTTTAGTTTTTTCTCCTTTTTAATAGATTTTATTTTTATTTGCGAACTTTAAGATTTTATTTTAAATTAATGTAACGGCATATTTATATATCGTTACAATATATATATATATATGTGTGTTAATGCTAAAAGTCATTAAAGTGACTCATTAATAGAATTAATATTTTGATTAATCAATGTAATGTCTTTCAAGATTAATATTATAAAAATGATTCACAAATATATTAAAAAATAAAAATAAAATGAAAAATATAAACATACAAAATACATTGAAAATATATATTATATTACAAATACATAATATTTTACAAAATATTTTAAAATTTATCTAGTAAAATTTACTTTTCAACTCAGATTTTATAAAAATGCTTATTTTATTTTTATAAATCTGTTAATGTAATTTATTTCATCTTTAAATCTTTTCTTATGCTAAAATTAATTTTATTGAAATTTACTGTAATTAATTTTTTTTTAATGTGATAAAATTCTTATTTTAAAATACTAAAAACAAAATTTAAATGATTTGTATTTCAATACGACAATTTTTTTTCTAATTAAATATTATTACTATTAAGATTACATTTTAATCTACCAATATTAAGTTATTATTCAATTATTTTTTTCAGAAAAATTTTTATATTTCCAATCATTCTAGTTTTATAATTATAATATTGTTTTTTTTTTTGTTTGTTTGTTTGTTGTTATTACTTTTTTTAATTTATTATTATGTAAACTTTAAACATTTTCTCTATTTAAAATATGTAAAAATTAAACTTTAAAAGTAGTATATATCATATGTTTTTGGTATAATTCATAGATTTACATTTTTTTCTTTCCAAAACATCAAATAATTAAAACATTGGTATACATAAGAATATGTAATATATTTTATTTATATACATTTATTTACAAGATTTAATTCAATAAAAAAACAACTTTGGGAATAAATCAAAAGAAGTATTTTATTGGTGATGGACTAAGTTTAAAAAATAAAAAAAGAATAAATAATATTTAAAAATATAAAAGTTATTTATATTTATTTGGATAGATAATAAAAAATAATTATGTGGATAATAGAATATAATGAAAATACATTTATGAAGAAATATTTAAGAAAGATAATGAACACATTTTTATATAATGAAGATGAGTAGATTTTTAAATTATACATAAATTAAGAAACTTAGTTCAATAAAGTTGATATTTTTTTTAATAATTGGATAATGTTTAAATTAAAATTGATAAAAAAACTTATAATATTTTATTTTTAAAAAAATATCTGAAAAATAGCATTACTCTAGACTTTATAAAACATATTAATGTGAGAGAAATTTTAGCAATATAAAAAATGTTGATAATGTACCGGGTCGAACCGCTGAAACCACTTACTTATATGTATATATAAGTTTTGGCCGGTTTCAAACTCCTTCCTAATACATTTATAATCTTATAAATGTTACGGGGACGAACCGGCACGTTCGAGCAAAATGGGAGATCTTATTGATAGCTTTAGCTATCAACAATGGCCCATCTCGGCTGCTAGATTCAAACCCCTACTATCCGAATACTTTATTTGTTTCGGGGTAAACCCCGGGGCACCAGTTAGTCTTATGACTAACGTATTCGGGCAGTAGGCTCATAATCCAGCGCTCGAAACATTCCCTAAAACTAACTCAGTCTAATTTTAATTCAATAACAAAATTATACAAAATTAGTGGTGGAAAAAATTAATAAAAAGGTTTGATAAAAAGAATTGACCGACAAATCAAGTTTAAGTTTGAAGACATTTTATTTTAATTAACATTAATTAAGTTTAAAGATAATTTATTACCCAACATTAATTGACTAAATTTAAACATCTTTATAAATCTAATTTAATACACGCACATTTTTAAAGTAACACATTATAACACATATTTGGTGAAAAGCATAAATAATATGTGACAAGGTTAAATTATCTCACATTCACACACACGCACATTAATAGTTCATTTTATGCATGCTTGAGAGTTCAAATTACTTTACACGGTAGGATTGACGAATTACAGCGGTGGCTACTACGTATAAATGATAATAAATAAATGTTTACCAAGGATTTTTGGAACGTGGATATTGCTTGTTGTTGGTTGCATCTGCTGCTTCTGATGGAATATATCTAACCGGTTAGATTTGGATGTTTCTTGAAGAGATTTTATGCGAATCCACTGGCTTTATTCTTGAAGACAGTTGAATGTTTGACGGAGGATTTCTGAGTTGTTATGCAGACATTATTTCACAGGCAGGTTTTTATGATCTTGTTGGACTAAAAAGGCTGAAGCACGAGCGTATATTTCCAAAAGCTGCTCAACAATGCATTTTTGTTTCTGAATACATAATAGAAATGCACTATTATCTCAAATGAAACAAGACTGTCACTGCAAACTAGACTGGAAAAAAAATGCCAACCGATAAAAAAAATCTGGCTATTTATGTATCCGAATTGTTTTCGTTTTAATATCCTATGGCAATAGGTGTTGTCAAAATTCCATTTGTAATTAATCCTATGACAACGTGTTGTTTTCATATCTTTAATTAGTAGTCCACCGCTGTGTTTTTAAATAGATCTTTATTTAACTTAATAGCCATCGCTGTGTTTTCCAAATATAATTTCTTTTTTAACTTTCATTTACATATATTTTTTTCCTTTTTTTTAAATATTATTCTAACACGCATACATTTATTTACTCTCGCACGCACATATATAATTTATTATAATAAGCTTGAATGAAAAGACATTTATATTTTTTTTTTAAATTTTAAGTTACTTATTTTTACGAATACTAATTTAGAAAAACTTTACTTTCTTTTATAACACTTTTAGTTTGACTATAAGAAAACCCCCTTCCCACTTTTAATCTTTTATTTCAAACTCTTTTACGAAAGATTTTTATTTTTATTTTAATAATTTTTTTAGACAAAATTATTTTATATACATGTGCCAAATTGGCCTTGGCACATTACACCCCCCTCCATTTTAGAGTAAAATGCATCATTTTTGACCATTTTGTCTCTTGCAATTTTAATTCTTGACTCTAAAGATTTATTAATTTATTATTTTTCTAAGTTAGCTTTTTAATATCTTTTACTTAACATACAAAGGGCAATCTATTTTGACTATCCTTTACTTCTATCTATGCTGAATACATTGCTCACAATGATCTAAATCATAGATAACGACCACCGGGACAAACTAATTTTGTGGCACAGGGATCTTTTGGAAATGACGCGGAAGCAGATTCGCTGACTTACACCGACTTACACGTGTATAAAATCGAAACTTCATTTGCCGATTCTCTTGATCGGACTTGGAAAAAGAAAGGGTCGCTGCGAAATGGCAGGAATTTTCAACTGTCCATTTTCGACTTATGCTTTGGAAAGAGGAATGATCCCTGACAAGTCCGTTACGGGTACTAAAATTTATCCAGTCGGCAGCTTTAAACTTATCCTTAACTAAACTTATTTCTATACTACCCTCATTCCCTTTTGCTATAGATAAATTCCTACACATGTGTATACGTGCAGCATAATTCTACACCTACTAATATTCTAGATATCGAGTTACTACTGGACTTGCTTACAGGGAATCTATAATAAATAAATCCCTTTTTGCACGCATCATAAGGTGCAGCAGTGCCAAGAAAATAACCTAAAAGGATATCTGGGTAAGTACATTTAAGATACGCATCATGAGGTATCGGATTTACCGAATATTACCAGTGTATGTGCACGTATATACACATGTATACTTACATACTCTTAATACACCTTAGATTGACTTTATATTTTTATTACTAATCTTCCAACATTATTTTTAAATTCATATGAACATTTTCTAACATTTGTATTAATCTAATCTCACAATATTATTCTAAACTACCATGGACATCAGTTTTCATATTTATTTATATTAATCTAATCTCGAATATTATTTTCAACCCTCACTCAACTTTTTTATCTATGTGTATATTCAGAAAAACTATTTTACTTTATTACGATTCATTATTTACTCAACTTTTATTAACTTGATTTTATCGATTTTATTTTAACTATTTGACCTACTTATTTATTTACGAACATTTTTCTTAATTAATATGTGCGTTGCTCACTTTTCCTAAGTATTGACCACGTCAAATTCTTATTTTTCTAGAGTGCATTTTTAGTTTTTATTTTCATCATTAGGTAATAAATGTAATGTGAAGAGAAGTAGGCAGCAAAGTATAAGGCAATGCAAACACACAGATAGATTTTGCGCTGATTCCAACTTTTAATTTCTTTGCCCAAATACGCACACACCTCAATCCTAATTTACTACACTTTTTTTTTTTTTAATTTTATTTGATAATGTTTTATTTTCATTAATACTTTCATTATACACTTATTTATTTTATTTTTATTTTTAAAGCGTTATTTTTACTCTCCCTTTTTTTTTTTTTTGATTTTACTCATTTATTTCGTTGGTGTCATGCTCCGCTATGTTCTAGACTTATGAGCTGGGATTTAACATAATCGATAAGACATAATCGAGGGTTTTTGACATAAATTGTTTTATCGTTGCTTTGACATTTTAAAAACCTCTAAGATTGTTATTTTATTTTACTAAGACTAACTTTAATCATTTTTCATTATTCAAGCTACCTTTGATACTCGTTTTTACATTTTGTTTAAAAAAAACTATAGGTTATTTTTGTTACATTAAACTTTGTTAAACATTTTCCGTTATTCCAAGTCCATGGTCGTTAATAACTAGGTCAAACCGGAGAATCCGTCAGATTACATATTTTTAATTTTTGTCTGGTGGTTCTTTATTATACAGCCCTCCAAATAACTTTAGTAACCTAGCGTTAAATGTTCCTTTTTCTATATTGCCTTTGGCTATTACAAAGGCATTGAAGTCCGTTTGAGGGACTATACTATATGGGCTTTTGTAAATCATCTGAATTTTTTTATAAATGTATTTCTAAGGATGACTCATGGAGTTATTCGTAATGTACATGTTCGCACTCAGCTGGTCTGGCTTTTTTATTTCAGTTTGTGGGCTATTTTGACTATGATTTATCTGATTTACTTTTACAGTTAAATTTGTAACTTCAACTTTTATCTCTTCAATTATTTTTCTATCTTCTATCTTATTTTTTTCTATTACTTGGTAAGCAGTCTCTATTTGATTTTCTACTTGTGTTTTAATCTCTTCTATTTCTTCCCTAATTTCTTCTTTTATTTTATTCTGGACCATTTCGATCTGGTCCTTTAACTTTTCAAGCATTTCAGCTTGCCCTTCCAATTTACTCTTCATTTCATTATTCTGGTTTTTAAGCTCTTGGGGCTATTTTTTTATATTCTTCGGCTGTTTCTTTTTGTTTTTCAAACATGCTGGTTAGTAAAGCTATGATTTTTTCTTTTTTCCTTGTTGGGCTATTTTCTATATTTTTACCTTGAGCCTCCATTCTAGGTTTATTTCTTGTCATATTTATACTTTTAAACTTTACTTTTTTATATTATTTTTCTTTAATATTATATTTTATTCACACTCATAAGTTTACTAATTTCTATTTTATTTATTTCTTACTAGACTAGAAATACACGCTGACTCCACCCCTCCTTTGTCCATTTTTCTCCACCCGATCTTAATGCTTTAACTCCGCCCAAACATCCAACTGTCTCTGATTTAACATAATGATTTATTTTAGATAACGTAAATCTCTTTTCATTTAAAGAAAACAAAGTTTTTCGGTCAATTCTTTTTTTTTTTAAAAAAAAAATTAAAACGCTTTAACATACGTAATTTAGCTTTTGTATAGAAAATTTTTTTTAAACAAGAAACAAAGTATTTATTTACTATTGTTTCTTAGGTCCAGCCCCAAACGTTGGAAAAGCCATTTATGTACCGGGTCGAACCACTGAAACCACTTACTTATACGTATATATAAGTTTTGGCCGGTTTCAAACTCCTTCCTAAACATTTATAATCTTATAAATGTTACGGGGACGAACCGGCACGTTCGAGCAAAATGGGAGATCTTATTGATAGCTTTAACTATCAACAATGGCCCATCTCGGCTGCTAGATTCAAATCCCTACTATCCAAATACTTTATTTGTTTCGGGGTAAACCCCGGCGCGCCAGCTAGTCTTATGACTAACGTATTCGGGCAGTAGGCTCATAATCCAGCGCTCGAAACATTCCCTAAAACTAGCTCAGTCTAATTTTAATTCAATAACAAAATTATACAAAATTAGTGGTGGAAAAAATTAATAAAAAGGTTGGTAAAAAAAATTGACCGACAAATCAAGTTTAAGTTTGAAGACATTTTATTTTAATTAACATTAATTAAGTTTAAAGATAATTTATTACCCAAAATTAATTGACTAAATTTAAACATCTTTATAAATCTAATTTAATACACGCACATTTTTAAAGTAACACATTATAACACATATTTGGTGAAAAGCATAAATAATATGTGACATCGTTAAATTATCTCACATTCACACACACGCACATTAATAGTTCACTTTATGCATGCTTGAGAGTTCAAATTACTTTACTCTGTAGGATTGACGAATTACAGCGGTGACTACTACGTATAAATGATAATAAATAAATGTTTACCTAGGATTTTTGGATCGTGGATATTGCTTGTTGTTGGTTGCTTCTGATGGATTATATCTAACCAGTTAGATTTGGACGTTTCTTGAAGAGATTTTATGCGAATCCATTGGCTTTATTCTTGAAGACAGTTGAACGTTTGACGGAGGATTTCTGAGTTGTTATGCAGACATTATTTCACAGGCAGGTTTTTATGATCTTGTTGGACTAAAAAGGTTGAAGCACGAGCGTATATTTCCAAAAGCTGCTCAACAATGCATTTTTGTTTCTGAATACATAATAGAAATGCACTGTTATCTCAACTGAAACAAGACTGTCACTGCAAACTAGACTGAAAAAAAACTGCCAACCGATAAAAAAAAATCTGGCTATTTATGTATCCGAATTGTTTTTGTTTTAATATCCTACGGCAATAGGTGCAATAGGTGTTGTCGAAATTCCATTTGTAATTAATCCTATGACAACGTGTTGTTTTCATATCTTTAATTAGTAGTCCACCGCTGTGTTTTTAAATAAATCTTTATTTAACTTAATAGCCATCGCTGTGTTTTCCAAATATAATTTCTTTTTTAACTTTCATTTACATATATTTTTTTCCTTTTTTTTTAATATTATTCTAACACGCATACATTTATTTACACTCGCATGCACATATATAATTTATTATAATAAGCTTGAATGAAAAGAGATTTATATATTTTTTTTAAATTTTAAGTTACTTATTTTTACGAATACTAATTTAGAAAAACTTTACTTTCTTTTATAACACTTTTAGTTTGATTGTAAGAAAACCCCCTTCCCACTTTTAATCTTTTATTTCAAACTCTTTTACGAAAGATTTTTTTTTTTATTTTAATAATTTTTTTAGACAAAATTATTTTATATACATGTGCCAAATTGGCCTTGGCACAATAAGTTTGAAAGAACAATTATTAAAGAACATATAAATTTACTTTATAAGCAAAAAGCTAATAAAAATAAACAAATCTATAACAAAATAAAAAGATTAATTAAAAATATTTTAATGTACAAATTCTAAAAGAGAATAATAAAATAAAACATGTTAAAAAAATTTATATTCTCGTAAGTTAATTAAATAAATAAATAAATAAAATTGTAATAAAATTTTGAATAATAATAATAATAATAATTTTTTTTGTTAATTAATGTAAAATTTAATGATAATAAAATTAAAATATAAAATAATAGTTTAAAATATATTTAACATTAATGAATAAGGAAAAAATATTACAACTAGAAGATAAAATTCAATTAATTTTTGATAACTATATTGTACCACTTGTATATATATATATGGTACAATAACATTAGCATTGGTAATATTTAAAAGCTAAAAGAGGTAGAATTTAAAAATCATTCAATAGATGCAATTTAGATTTTTTTTTTAGTTAGCGTAATTAATTTTTTTAGAAATATACAATAAAAGTTATTTGAGTTTGATATGATCTATTTAATTAAAGTTGAAATTGGAAAGAATAAAAATGCATAGATTGTTTAGCCATATGAACAAAAAAAAAGGTACAAATGCAAGAGACTATCATCAGAATAAAACCTTTCAACGATAATTAAAGATGGTCAAAATAATTTATAGAAAGATAATTTTGTATCTAAAAAGAAAAATAAATGTACAAGATTATCAACTTGTATTCTGATAACAAAATCAAAAGATAAAAATATATGCACAGAAAACTCTAAAAACTGGTTGAGAGTATAAACAGAAGAAAATAACTCTGAGTAGGGTCTGTTCTTTTCTTTTTTGGCTGGATGTTCCTGTACATCCCAGATGAAGGAACAAGGGACTAATTATGTGTTTCTTGTTCTCACAGCCACACTTAGATGTCTTCATCAGGGATGCTCATATGCTGAACCAAGTCATCAAGCATGAGTGGAAACAGGAGCATTTGCGGACATCTTCTTTCTTTATAAAGAGATCACTACAAAAAGCTTTAGAGTCTAGCCTTACTATGGATCAGGAATGTGAAAATGTTGACAGAAAAAATCAAAGTTAATTTACCAATGAGCTCTTTCATCCCAAAAAATACAAGTATGCCACAATATAATCTACTATCTACATAAACCCGCAGAACTTACTGGTAAATTACATTCATACTCTAATTTGTGTCTAATTCAATGTTTGCAAACTAAATTTAACTATAAACTTAACTATAAACTTCAAATACCAATAAAGGCATTCAGTTTTATTATTCAAGGATCTTGCATTTATGGCTTATTGCAGAAACAAAAGAATTGAACTGTTTGAATTAATTATTTGATTAACATTATTATCTGGAAGAGGGTGTGTATGTTCTTTCCATTTTATTAATAATTCTCATTTAAATATTTTAATTTGTCTTAATAAAATATTTAACATTAATATCAACTTTTCAACATACATTCTTAATTTTAGTTACTTAGATTTTATTATTAAGTTTAGAGAAGGACATAAATTACCTTTGCCAATATGCTTGATTAAAGCCTGGAGAAAATTCATATAATAAATTAATTTAGTGATGGTAAATGTAATTTCTGATCTTAGTTTTAGCTATTTGCTTTATAAATCTTGAGAAATTGCAATGAGAAGCATCCTCTTAAATAAATTAAAACTAACTCCATCAGAAATTCGAGTTGTAATAAATATTAGGTGAGTTAATCAGGAAATATAACTATGTTCTTGAAATATCTGAACTCCTACTGGAATGGACTATTCTCTTTAAATAGTTTGATTAACTAGCACTTTATAGTGCATAAAATATAAGGCCTAATCTACCAAAAACCATTACAATATCAAAGAAAAATATAGTACTATAAATTACAAAAAAATATTGAAACTAACAGCAAAATTACATTTGATGACTTAAAATATAAAATTAGAAATAGGACTAGAAAAGATAATAATCAAAATAGGAAAATAATTATGATGAAAGAAAATAGATTAACCAAAAAAATAAAAGTAATAATAACCATATATTTTTAAAGATTGACAAAAATGGAATCAATAATAAATAATGAGCACTTTATAAAAATAAAAATAATAAAAAATTATTATTATAATAATTAAATTGTTTTGTAAAGATAATACAAATAATTTATTGGATTAAATTTAAAAAGAAATAGATGTAAATACAGATAATATTATGCCCAATAATAAAAAATAAAATATAAACAATTTAGAATATTAAAATATATCTAAATTATTGCTATTAATCTATCAGCAGGATGGAGTCACTTTTCATTTACCAATAAACAAAAAATACTAGTTAATAAGTTCCATATTTATCAAAAAATAAAAACAAAAAAAAACATGAAAATAGTATAATATATTTAGAAAATAAATCTGAAAATATATTTAGCAATCAAATCAATGCAAAATTATTATAAAGCAAATATTTTTAATACAAATATTCTCTAAAAAATTAAATTAACAGTAGGCTAAGTGCAACTCCACAAAAAATTACATTATAAAACTAATTTATGAATAAAATATAAGAAAGGATTTAAAGAATATCATGCAAAAAATACTACAAATTAACAACAAAAATTCATAGCAAATTCAATTTGAAAAAAATTCTCCTTATAAAAAGAAAATCAAAAATATGGATGCCACAAAACATATAAGCTTTATGAAATTAAACCATTTTACTACAAAAGATTTTACAGTAAAACAAACCATAAATCAAAAAATAAATAAATTTCAAGAACTGGCAAAAATGAAAAACATGGATATTTACATTTATTAAAATTGTGATTGGCTATAAGTTTCATTATTTTTATACTACACCACTGAATGTGCTATATTAGAACTCTTGACGGTCTTCTTTATATATCAGTTGATGTAGTTTCACTTCTTTGTGATCAACAAGTATTATTTTTCTTTCCTTTATATTATTTTTGTCAAATCAATGAATGTCAATACATAACCTTCTGGCTATTGTGGTTGAAGGAAAAATTTACACCAATTTTATATCACTAATTAATTGCAAATTATTACTTCATTCTTTTTACGAATTTGCATTTGGTCACACCATTAAATTGTTATTTTCTTCCATGGTTTTAATTCTTATAATTATTTGTAAGTGAATGTTTCCACTTGTTGCACTTTTTATGGTATCTATATTTTTTATTCTCTTTGTATATGAATAGTTTTTTGGCTTTTAATTTCTTATGAATTTATAGCTATCAATTACTTTCTTATGGATTACATGGATTACTTATTATTTCCTTCATACTTAATAAATCTTTGTTATATATGTGCATGTTTACCTATGTGCTTTCATTATACATGGAAAGCGTTAGCTTGTATTGATAATACACTAATTATTTTAAGTTTTACATCTCAATACCATTATATTATTTTTATGTTTCATTGAGTTTGATTTTCTACATTTTACAGAAAATATGAAATTTAATGATTTGTTTTTATTTTGATGATTAGTATGTTATAGCTGGATCCATAGCACTCACTTCTAAATAGTTATATTTTAAAAATACCAAATTATTGACAATGATAATAATAATTCATGTGATTTTATTGTTGAGAATTTAATATTTCGTATCTTCAAGATATTTTGTTTTTAATTACAAAATTAATTTAATGTCTATATTACAGTAAAGAAAATGATAACACTTTTTTTTAATATTAACTTATTTTTATTAAAATTTACTCTAACAAAATGTAATTTCTTTCATTAATCATATTTATTATGTTTCCATCTGTACTAATAATCTGAACAAAATTTTCATGATCATTAACATCTTTTAACTCATCATGATTCAAATCTTATTTTTTCCTTACATAAAAAATCATTCAACATTAATCTTTTTTAGGATTTATCTTTAACTACATTTTTACTTTCCTCTGATAACTATTGTAATATTTTCTGAAACTCTGCAGATGATTTGCAAAATTTGGGTGGTTTAAATAATCTCCATTTATTTTGATTCTCTTGTTTATTCAATTTAATTCACAATAAGTTTTAGCATATGGAGATATTTATTATACATTTTTGTTAATGTTATTCATTTTAGTATCATCATGTATTCTATTGGCAGCAGTTGAATTTTAATAGATGTTAATCAAATGGTGACAATATCTGGACTCTAAAACTTGTTGTTCCAAAGCTTTAATCACCACTAAAATGATTACAAAAATAAATATATTTTCAAAACTACAAATCTAAAGCATAATGGTAAATTATAATCATTGGTTTTTTTCTATAACTTCTTGGATGTGATCCACTGTGCCCTTTTTATTTAGGTTATTTTGAGTCTAAAGACATCTCTAAATAACTTTTAATCTGTAAATATCTTTTTTTTTATCTTTATTAAATATCAATATCACTTTTATGTTTTTTTCTTACTATTTGATGCATTTTTATCATTTAAACATTTGGCATATAACATTGACAATAATTTCTCTAATTTTTTAACTTGCTTTTTTTAAAAAATATCAATAATAATGCTACTATTTCTAAAAGTGTTCTTTGTACAATTCTTTCACATACTACATAATGACAATCTTTTTTTAATAATTCTTATTTCTGAAACAATTTTCTTGCATCCAATATTAAGATGTTTTATTATACTTTTGAGATTTGTATTCTCTTATATATTTTTCCTTGTTAATTTGAAATTATATTTCTTTATATCACTATAAATTTCCTTTCATACTATTTGATAAATTTCCTGATATTCTTTTAAATAGATAATTATTACATTTTTTCATATTTCTTCTTTTCATTATATAATGTTTTTGTTCAGTTGAAAGTTTACTGATGAATTAATACTGTTTTGCATCAGACTAATCTGTGTAGCTTACCTTATTAAATTATCTTCTTGTTTAAACGATCAAGATTGAATAGTATAAAAGCTTTTTTAATATTTTAAAGTAATTTGAAAAATCTAGCTAAAGTTATTGGAATATTTTTGAAGGTTAGGAATATTAATTGTTGGTTTAGTCTTTCTATTTTATATCTTACACTTCACTAATCAATGATTACCACATTGTGTTAAAATTGCTAATTATAATATCAGAATACATCTTCTTTGTTAGATACAATATATTCCAAATCTGCTCAATCTTCATTTAGATGCTTCCACTTCTGTTTCAAATTTTTTTCACAAAAAAAAAAAGTCATAAAATATACATTTTTTTTTCTACAAAATTCCTGTTAGTCTATTTTTCTTCTTATTTTTATATCTAAATTTATCTACAATAATCATTTTTCAAATACTTTCCAACTCTAACATTAAAATTTCCCAAAACAATTTTAAAATGTTCGATCTCACCAAAAGCATTTTATGTATTAAAATAAAAATCTACTTCTAAGGAAACTATTGGGCACAAATTTGAATTATCTGCATTGGGCAACTTCCATTAAGTTAAATAAGTCCTATTTCTACTATATCTGTTATTTCACTAATCAGTGAATATTGTCGTTCTACTTTTTATTTACAATGAATCCTATTCTTTTTATGTTTTCAAATAAAACACAAGGCTGTTTTCACTTTTCAATTCACTGATTCTTTATCTTCTCTTCTGCCTTTGCAAAGTCTAAAAATGTCTCATATTAGACAAATTGTCTTCCAGTTCATGTAATCTTGCTCCACTTGAAAAACACCAGATACCAGATATGTGTAACTAAATAGAAAGTCATAATCGCTACCTAAATTTACAATCAGATGATACTTAGTATCCTTGGAATTTGGTTAACAATTGTGGCCATGGCTGATAACTTTATAGCTCCTGAAAATAGGGTCATAATTCAATTTTGTTTTTTATTATCATTCAAGCCTTAAAAAATTAGAATTGCTATTGTATATTTCAACTGCTTCCACAATCTTCATTGTTTATATGATTCTCTATCTGATTCCCTTTCCTTATTAGCAGCAACTCTTACTTCCCTCACTTTCACTGATTTCTCTACTTATTTCTTTTCCTCTGATTTAGATAACTGATAGCTGATTTTTATTCCATTCATCTCAGAGACCCTAAATCGCAAGGGAGATAAAAAATTATTCATCACACATTTCCTTATATGGCTAATGTTAAGAACTATCAAACAAGAATCATGAATATCTTTGGCTTTGTTTATAGAATATAAGTTAGCAAAGTAGGATCCAGAAACTATTCATAAAAACAAAATGGAATTTCAAGACACCCTTTATGTTTTTCTTCAAATAAAACTAATTACCTCCAAAACAAAATAATATCTTAACAAAATAATAAAAAATAAAATGAAAATCAATTTAATCCCTATTGTCTGTATGAAATTATAAAAGCTAAGATTTTAATATCACTACTATTACAATATTCTTTAATTAATCATAAATAGTTGTTAAATATTGATCCATATCATAATTACATCAAATCTAATAATTAAAATAGAATTACTTAATTGCTGTCATTTTCAGAAACAGAATTTATTACTTTTGAATTAAAACATTTCCATAACAAATAAAAAGAATCCGAGCAGGCAATGGAGTAAACCTTAAAATAAAAGCTTTTATTTTCCTTTACAATAATAATTGTGTAGTTGGTTGCTCAGGAAGTCATGTGACATTTGGATGTCATTCAGTTATATTAATTGAATTAGTCAGTTGAGAATTGATACTTCAAATATTTTGCTATGTCCACGACTCTACTGCTGTGCTTTATTTCACACAACTTTTTCAGTTATTGTAACAAAATATTTTTTAAATCATATCCTTTGAGCAGAACTCTGTCATGAATGATATTCAACACAAATCTAAATTATCTGTATTTAAACAAATTTGATATTTAAAACATAATATAAGCTGATGATCATACATCTTCAATATAATTAAAATTATAAATAATGATATCAATATAAATACATAATTCAGCTTTGAATTTTGCATGAATTTAAAGATGAAATAAAGTCAAAGTAGATATACTATTACTACTACTTATTATCAAACCTATTTGCCATAAAGTAATTTTTTCAAGATCAAATTTCAAACTTTCCTTTAAAAAAAAACACACAAAAGTACATCAAAAATACTTATATGGATTGTTTTTTCTATTATTTATCATTATCTAAGAGATTTAATACACCCAAAACTTGGCAACATGTTTATAAAGGCAAAAGTTGTTTATATCATTAATACAGAACCAGTGATTTATAATAGTGATGCACCATATTCATACTAAACTAAAAATACTCTTGCACAAGTGAGCTTCCTAAATTCTATCTAAATGTGAGAATATGTTTTCTAAATTACATATAAAATATATAACTTCAGGACTTTCAAGCTTACCTTGTCTAATCTACCTATTCTTTATCAACATAGAATAATGTTGATATATAAATGTATTATATTGGCACCTAAAAGTCATGCTTAATCATCGAGGAACAATAATTAACAATTTTTTTCTCAAACTGATGGATTTTTTTCTTAAATTAAACATAACTTTTGTAAATGTGGCAATGGAATAGCATTTCATTCACACACAAACTGTAAAATGTTTAAAAAATTGTGTCAACTAATTTTTAATAATTGTAATATTGACCTAAAATATTATATCATCAAAATTTCAAATGATTTATTTTAAGAATTGCATATTTTTGATTTATATATTAGGTAATTTTTAATAGAGATTTTTAATAGCTGATAATAGAAAATGTGGAATTATGAATGATATTATGAATTTTTGAATAATTTCCAATTCTTAGTTTTGGTGACAATTAATAAATTTCAATTGCATATTGTAAATATGGATATTAATAATATTTATATGTGAAAATATCCATTATTAAACAAAAAAACTTATTTTAAAACCTCTGGTCAATATTAATAAATATTAAGCAAACTTAGTTACTAAAGATCAACTTAATATCCTTGGCCAAAATTTCTCTTGCAAATTATTCTCTGCACATTTTTTATTAAAAATATAATCAAAAAAATTATTAAAAATAAAAGACTTTCAATACTATCTTGTTCTTGTACTCAAGAAATACCTATGTCATTATAGCTTCTGCAATTTATAAAAATAACATACTTTTACATCTTGTTTTATTCTTTTCACAACCCAATTCATTCATTTTATTTCAGAAAATATTACAATATCTCATTTATTTCTGATAACATGTTTAGCATTCTTATTTTTACAATAGTTTTGTCATCATCAGGTTACTGATGAACTCCACAAATGGAAGATAATGGAATGACTTTCTTATTTGAATGTCAACTGTGAATGACAAACAACCATTAGTATTTCCTGCCACTTTGTAGAATAGGATATTTATTCCCCAAAGACTGGGCATTATTTTCAATAAAACAAACTTTTCTATTTCTATCTTTTCCTCTTCATTCCAGTCAGTGAAGGGCCCAGGAACCAGTCATCACGGGCCTCTCATACCATTAGTCATCTCCTTGTTCTAACTGCATAATGAGATTTTATGTTTGTGTAATCACATTTCTATCCTAAAACTACACATGCAGCATTCTGACTCCATTTTTTTATTCTTTTCTTTAATACCAAAGGTTTTGCATAACTGGATTAATGAGCTTAGTTTTTGCAACATGTACTTCTTCTCAAATACTTTTTTTTATATTATTTTTCAATAAACTCAATTGCAGCTTTAATCCCAGTTTGACACCAAAAAAATATATTACAAAATACCTCTGAGGTCTTATTTAAGTTTTATCATGTTTCAAATTATATTTAAAAAATTGCATATTAGGATATACTTTATTTTTTACTTATGTAAAAATACTGGAATAAAAAAAAAATTAAAATACTCTTAAATATAAGCTTTTACCTGGTAAACATGTTTCAATTCTGGTCCTATTTGTGCTTCATCAGTGATAATATCTGGAGTGACAAAATCTGTTCTGAAGCTGACTGATTCTGGTTTGCTTACTCTAAAAATAAAATTAACAAAAATACAATTAAAAATTGTAAATAAAAAATGATACTGTTTATTTAATAAATTAGTTAGTTAATTTCTAAGGAGAAATAGTATAGTTGCAATATAAATTAGATGGTAAATTAATTTTATAAAAAAATTTAAATGAAAAAATATTTTACTCCACCTTAAATTAGATGGAAATGAAGAACTGCTTTTATCTTATTGATTAATCTCCTTGATATGTGAAAAAAGTAAACAATGGCTTAAAAAAGTGACTGTCAATGTTTTTATTAACATACATACAAAATAAGTGATATAATGAAGGAAATTTTAAATCAATTAATTTTATTAAACAAATGAATTTAAACTAGATTAAAATGAAGTTTAATGTACCTTCTAAGAAATCACTTAAAAAGAGACTATGTAAACATTTATATTAAATTTATAATATAACTGCTGGTGAGTAATGCTAAAATATAAATATAAATAATAGAAATAGACTAAAGGTCATACTATAATTAAAAAATATTATAAAATAAATTAGTTCTTTTAAATATTTACATAGATCTTTAAGCAATAATAACAAGAAAATGTAAGGTCATAGTGTTACAAATAATAGAATAAAAAAAATAAGTTGCTGATTACATACCCTGTTACTGCAATATTTGCAATAACCTTGATAGGAATTTCCACCAATAAAAAATTATCAATCTGACTACTAGCATTTTCACTGTTTGTGCTAAAAATATAAGTAAAGTCAGTTATGACAAAGATATAAAACATAGCGTAGAAATTGTATATGAATTGTACAATTTTTTAGTAAAATGTTATATGCACACAAAAAAAGAAGAAATAAATCAAACATATTAAAGTATCATATAAAAATATATTACCAGTCATTATAATTCTTCATATCATTGTCTTTTAATAATTGCAAACTCTCTAATCAGAATTTTTTTTCTATTTACTCTATACATCATTATAAGTTTACATTTTTTTTTAATTTAGATATATTGCAATTTTTTATAACAAAATAATAAAATAAATAATCAAATAATTATAATAAGATAGATATTATAATGTTTGAACACTATTACAATAGAGATTTCATAATCTTTGATTCAAAACTTTTAGCTCTTACGTCTGTTATGCTATTTTTTGCTAACCTGCACAGAACAAATAGCAGTTTGATATAAAAAAAAAAAAATACACAGAGCCTTACATAAGCAATCCAAGAGATGAATATTGTTTTTTTTACATTTCCCATCACTGAATTTATAGTGCTACAGAAATTCATCTAATAAAGATATATTATGAAATAGATTTAAATGGGACTAACAATATGTTAGGAATTCAATAACTATTAATTGACATAGAAATATTTAATGTAATCTGTAGATTAGACATTTTGAAACAATGATGTAAAATATTTGGCATTAATATTGCAGCATAAATTAATCTAAATATAATCATGCAGACAAAAATAATTCTAACTTTATGCAATGTTAATAAATTCTAAAATTTCAACATCTAAATTTTAATTATAAAACAAATGCTTTTAAATAAATGAATATATTAAAATTCCTGTTCTTTTTTTTTTTCTCATTTAATTTAACATACAGATATACACATTTAAAATTACCCTTTAAAATGTTTTCTTTGTTCTTGTATAAATAATATTTACATCTGTATTTTCCCCCAATTTTTTAAAATTCAAATCTAATATTCCTTTATGTTAAAAAAAATGGTGATATATAGTCATTATAACTCTTTTAAAAAAAGACCAAAAACAACAAATGTTAAAAACCAAAGAATGACAAGGAAAAAATATTTCATTTTTGTATAATTAATTAAAGAAAGGGATGTTATTACATAAACACATAATCACATCACAGGAAGATGAATGCTGGTCATTACCAGATTTTATACTGACTTAAAAGATTGAAGATAGTAAGCTAAAACAAAATGGAAAATAAAAGAATATTTTTAGTTATAAATATTAGCAATATTAGTTAATTAAATTAAAAAGAAAATACACCAACTATATATGGCGTTTACAATAAATTGATAGAACGATAGACAAAGAAAAACTAATAATCTATGGCTGATAAAATGACAGATGAGAGTTAATTTATATTTAGTTAACGGATGTGTTTTAATTTTGGAAATTCACTTAATACCATATGATTCACTTTAGTTTAAATAATGGAAAAAGGAAAAGATATAAACAATAATTTAAACATGATGCATACTGATAATTGTTTCCTACTACATTTAAATTGTAATTCCATACCATCAACACAAAACTGTAATAAAACAATCTAAGACAAAAAAAATCAAGGTCAAAGTTCAGGCAGTTGAATAACCAATTCACCACACTTTTTTAAGCCAGATGGCCCAAAATCATGGAAATTCATTTTCTATTATTAATTAGAAAATGTTACTCACACATTCTTAAATAAAGATTATACCATTCTATTTATTTCCAAATGGATTGGTATTCTGTCTTTTACTAGAGCAATTAAAACAAGAATTAGAACAGGAAAGTGTTTCCATATTTGTGATTTAAGCAGAATAGAAAATCATCATAAATGCTTACCCATACTTACTGCTATATATTTATATTACTCTAAACATGAGTATAAAAATATTTAACTTAATCAATAAACCATAAGTTGTAGTAATTTATGACTCAGGAAAGTTTATAAGCAGATCTTCAATAATTATGAATTTCATTAAAGAAATGAACTAATACTGAAAAGCACAGAATTTTAGAATAACTTTATCTCACATGAAACTAAATTACTAATAAGGATATTAAATAGATGTATTTATAGTAGATTAGATATGTTTATGCTAGAAGAGAAGTTTATATTTTTAAAAAAATGACATAAAATAAAATAGAAATAATAAATATTGTTGATTGTAAAAAAAGAAAGGATTAATACTTATGTTATTGATCTTAAAATATCTGTTGATAGAATGATTGATTTCTTTTGCTGACTATTTTAAAACAAAGATATATATTAAGAGGAGAGACTTTTACACCAAATCTACTTTGTATTTACATTTTTTAAAATGGTATATTGTAACTTTCTCCTGTTTTATTTAATGTTTATTTAAAAAAACTTTTTGATGAAAATGGTTTTAATAAATATAGAATTAGTTTTTATAGAATGGTTTATTATGTCAGTTTTCTTAATTAGAAATATTTCACATAAGAAAAGTAGGTACTCAAACAAGTAGCATGATAAAAATTGAAATAATGTTTGATATAAAAATCAGAACAACTAAGTGTAAATCAATCATAAAATCAAAACAATTCAACAGTAGTATACTTGAAAAATCTTGTGACAGATATGAGGTTCTGCCAAAGAATCTTTAACTTCTGAATCTATCACTTCATTATGTTAAACCACACAAGTCAACCAATAATTATTAATAAAAAAAAAATTAAGGATGAGTTAGGTAGAAAGTTTTCAAGAAAAGTTTGAAGCCTGGTGATAGAAATTGAGTGAAAGTTATTTTTTTAGCCGTTAAGCTCGTAGCTAGCTGCAAAGTTTGACTTTAAAATTTTTGAGAAGCAGTGGGGAGTAAGAATAGCTTGCTGTATTTGAGGTTAGCAGAGATGGTTTCCAGAGCTATATAGATAGCTCCCATGAAGATGTACCTGAAATCAAGACAGGAGACAGCTGCTGCTGATTCACTATACTGGAGTTTGGAACTTAGAAGAAAGAACCATTTCTCTGTCTCTAAAGCATTAAATGTGGACAAAACAGTTTGCTGGCCTGAAGCTCATCAAATCCTAAACACAAGAGAACTGATTGAATGCTAACATTTTACTGAATTATACCTTTCTGATTATAAAAATCCTGGATTATTCCTGTCTCACCAAGACCAACTCACAAAGAGAAATACAGATAAATGTGTATACAATGGTGAGTAGCATTATATATAATGAAAATGAAATTTAAAATAAATTTCTTTGCTAAAAATGACATTTAAAAATCTATATTTTAAAAGATAAGAAATAAATAATTTTGTTTGAATTGAATTAAAATCTAAAAGTAATGATTGATTCATGGACAATTTACTTTGAAAAAAGAAAAAGAGGACTTCAAAAATCTTTTTTAGATTAATTTAAAGATGTGATTAATTAATTGAGAGAAATCTGTCATAAAAAAAACTTTGGACTTACCTGTCAAAAAAATTGACTTTATTTTTTTTTTTTAAAAAAAGGAGAAAGAAAATACTTTTATTGACTGAAAAAAATGACTAATTAATAATATTAATTCATATCTTCTATATGTTCATAGATACACGTGTATATGTGAATTTTATGAATAGTTTTCAAATGGAATTAATTACAAAATATATTTTTAATAATTTTATTATTTTGATAAATTCAAACATGTTCATTTTATATTAACCACATGTCTGTGTGCTGTCTGGTTTTAAATAAACCTATTGGAACATATATGTAAATCAATGTAATAACTTGAATTTTGTAAATCACATATATGTAAATCACAATGTAATTTTTTTTTGTAGTATGTTAATCAAAATCAGAAAGCATATATATATAGCCATATTCTAAAGACTTTATTATCATTTCTTTATTGTTGTTAATAAACTTGTATTCAACTATTAAAAATTGTATTCCATCATTTCTTGGTCACCATAACAGTAATAGAGCTTGTGTTTACTAAGCTAGATTCAAATATAACGAGCTGAATATATAAATGGGAATGTATTTAGTGCTTTAGGGGCATTCAGTTGACAAGGGTCCTGTTTTGACGCAAAGAATATATTCTTCAAAGTCCATTCACTATATTTTATTTAGTTTAGTCTATTAGAAATTAAGTTTACAGATGGCCAGGACATTAATGGTACTAAATGTAGAGCATTGATGATGATCAGCATGTTTTAATGTCCCAGCATTATTGTTTTAGTTGTATATTCTGATGGATGAGCACTTAGTTGATGCATCCAAATTAATAGTTTCAATAATCTGCACAAGCTAGCAAGAGCTAAATAGTTAGCCTGGTCTACAGAAGACCCATTTCAAATCCAGTCACAAGATGGACTGTTGATTTATTTTACTGCTGATCAGTCACGGTGATGGGTGGTTATTTTAAGTATTACTTACTTTTATAATTATAATGTTGTTTGATGTATGGTTAATTATATTTATAATTGCTCTAACTCTGAGGAGTAACTGACTGATCTCTCTTATTGATCTCATGCTCTCTTTAATTGTTAAACATTACTTTAATAATTAATTTGATATTTCACTTTATATTTTGAACTTGGGGGTGATAATGATTTGCCATCATCCCTTGTTCACCTCATTTGATTATCCATCCCATCACAGTATATATAAAAATATATTTAATATGTTGTATTTATGATCTTATTTTCTCTCCCCCTTAAAATTACAGGACTTCTTCAGAATATTAATAAAGGAAAAGATGATGCTGACCAGAATAGTCATTTGCTAAGTGGTGAAGATTTTATTTGCTTTTCCCCTTGTTTTACTATCTATCTAACTATATAATAACTAGATAGTCATTAAAAATCAATTACTGCATAACTCTCTGGGTTGTCCATGAGCCAAAGAACTGAAAGAAAAGTGTGAAGTTCTTAGCTGTCCATTTTATCTAGATATAAATCAGTTTGGTGGGACAGCAAGCAGACTCTTTTGCCACTAGACTCTCCAACGCATATAAATATCTTCATATATAGATATCTATCTATATAAAAATAAATATGCCAGTAAACATAGATTAAAAGATTAAGAAAAAAAGAGTAAGTAAGAAATGGCAAGCTATCATTTATAACTATCAAATATTTTATCGATTGCTCTTTGAATGTCTAATGTTAGCATATATTTTGAGCAAAAAAAAAAAAACCACCACTATTTTTGACAACTTTTCATTTGAAAAAACCATTTATTATTTACTTATGACTAAAAAATGATAATCGTTTAAAATAATTACCTATTTGCTTCTAAAATAAATATAATTTCTCCAATAGATCCATTAATTTGTGTAGGAGAAAAGTGGACTTTAATATGTACCTATAAATAATGAAAATTAAATTTATAAACTTACTGATATATAACAGAAATCTAAAAGTACAAAAAATTACATAATCATATGCTTCTAGATTTATATATTCAAATACTTATATAAACAATATAGTTGTTACTAAGATAAGCAAAGTAAACTACAATTTCAGTAACTGTTGAAATCCAGTTAAAGTTTAAAATTGCAGGAAACAAAACAATTTTTTTTAATTATCGTAATGGATCTTACCAACTGCAAAATAAAATATTTCTCAACAAGAACTTTCTTAGTTCATTTCAAAATAAGTCTTTTTTTAGAATGCTTTATTATCTTTTGGCGATTGTTTGAGAATTGCTATGATTCATCAATTATCATTTTTTATGTTTTATACAAAGTTCATCTCCATTTATGTATTTACAGTATTTACTACACTATAATTAACATCAATGTGAAGTTAACTCCATTGTTATATTTTTTATTTCTCATTAACATTTCTAACAAATTTCTTAATATACTTCTTTGAATCTCTATCAATATTTATTTCATTTTCAAATGTCATGCTTTGCAAACCATAAAGCACATTATGTCTACAAATGCAATCATTGTCATTTAATTATTCTATTCATTTTTTTTTATTTTATTTATATCAGCTAATACTAATTGATATATTCCATATTCTATTAATTATAATACCTTTATACATTAAAACTCTCTTAAATATTAGTTTAATAAATTTTATTTTCAGGACATTCTTCATACTAGATTAATATACTTTATAAATTATTGTTTGCAAGTCATTACAAATTGATAAAAAAAAAATCATTTTACAATCTAAAATAGCTTACATAATTATCATTTGTCTTGAGATCTAAAAATTTTATAATCTAGATCTTTTGAATTTCACAAAACAAGTTTGAAAGATCGAAGTAAATTTTCCATCTTGAATTTTCAATAAAATTTACTTCAAAAATTCCATTTTGTGAATTTATTAATAATTTAAATGTCTTTTTTTTTTTCAATTTCTTGTTTGTTTTTAAACATTAATATATCTGATGTATCTATAAAAAGGTAATCATAATTCCATATATTTTTTTGCTTGAAGAGTTTATAACAAGTTTGAATACCAAAAACGGCAGAGAGGATTATGATCCATGATCTTTAGTCTGCCATTCTACTAATGCACAAAACTATGCATATGCAGGGATATTTATAAAATAAGAATCCTTTTTATAATCTCTGAATCCTAAACACACTGAAACTTCATATTCATAGCATTTTATTTTATGTATGTTTATGGTTTAAGATATATTTTTAAATCATACTTGCTACTATAGATTAATAAAATTCAGCTATCCTTCTAATCTTAAAAAAAAAAAGCTATAAGAATAAAACATAAATAAAACAAGTTTCTAGCAAAGTCTCTTAAGCATCTTATTTACAAAAATGATAATTCTATAAAATTTTGACTATCAGCTTAAAAAATTTCAATTTTCTGTACCACTTTCTCCACACAGCATTCTGTTTTTGTATTTAAAATTGCATATTTAATTCTAGTAAAATAACCATTTGGCATTTTTTTGTAACTACTTATTCCCAATTCACATTAATAATTTTATTAAAAAATATTACTTTCCCACAATCTTCTAGTTGCAGTAATATATTCTAATTCCTTCTCAAGCTCTATTAAACTTGTCTCGCTAAAAATAGAATATTATCTGAAAGTTTTCAGAATGTCTATTTGGTCTACAAAAAAATTTTCTGAAAAAAAAAATTACTTGCTATATTGGGTTAAGTGTGGGGTTTTTTTTCTGATTCACATGGTCTACCTGCTACCATATACTTTCTTTTCAAAATTTATAAATGTCAATCAATAAATTTAATAATAATTCATTGCATTAATTAGACAATAAGTAGTTAATATTAAAAGTTATAAACGAAAAAAGGAATTTTTTTTTTTTTTAGATCACACTGCATTAAGTGAAATTTTATATTAGGACTGTAAGTAACTGCATTATCTTACTACCATGAAACTTTCCACAGTTATGCCATATTTTGAGAAACCAATTATAATAATTTTGCAATGTACTTAATAATAAAAACTATTTCTACGTTTGTAAGCAATAGTGCATCTTTACTTTTTCTTATAGTAAAAAAAAAAGTTTGATTTTAAATAACATAATGCATTATACATATGTGTGTATTTCTGTTATCTACAAAAATATTTGGATTTTCTAATGTATAGTTTTATAATTATTTAGCCACATAACTATAGTGACTTAGTTAGTAAGGATCAAACACTATTAATATATATAATAAAAACAGTGTAAGTGAGAATAAAGAATAAATTTAACTTTAAAAATCAAGTATATTTGCAATCCATTAATATCATGATTATAGAAACCAAAAAAAAAGAAACTATCATAATTTTATCATTAAAACCTTTTAAATCCCCATTTTTTTGTTCACTTGAATTCTAACAATCTTCCTCTTTCTTTTATTTCTTTCTTCATCATAAATCATCTCAACAATTCAAAACCATGTCAAATATTTTCTTTTGGAGACTACAAAATGCAAGCAAATTTGTTAAACTAGTTTTAGTTTTTTTGTATATACATGTCATTCTAATCCTCAAATTTGCCTTTGTTTCATCATAGCATATTGATATGATGTAATTATTTCAGGCAATTATATCCATCTATCACTTCACAATAGTCAAAGAAAGCAAGATGTTATACAATAAAGTTATACAAAGAATGATTAACATTATTTAAATATAATAAAAATATACATTTTAAGTTTAATTATTAAAAACATAATAATATTATTAGTAATAATCTATGATTAATATTCTAAACAACTTATAAAATCCATAACAATAGATTGATTAATTTCCGAATGTACATATGAATATCATATTATGATTATCATCATTTTAAAAAACAAACAATACAAATAATTATCTCCAAAAAATTCAATAGATTCATTCCTTCTAAAATCATAATAGCTAGAAACATATTCCTCAATAAATTGATAGAATAAAGTCAACTTCTAAGAAATTCTAAAATCAATGGATGTAGATTCAGCAGGCTTCTTCTTGGAAGGAAACCAACTTAATAAAGAAAATCTTTAAAATACTTTATCAAAATAACTCATCCTCAATAGCAACTTAGTAAAAAAAAAAAAAAAAAGACTGCATTTAAAAGGATTATTAATATTAAATGACATACATGGAACTCAGAAAAATAAAAAAATGAATTTGAAGCTGGACACTAAATCAACATCCTATTTGTACGTAAGTCTTTTATAAATAAATTGTACTAGAAACTTTTTAAAGTTGCTGATAAACTTTTAATGTAGAAATTTATTATATAAATCGATTATTGTTGTTTCATGCATTTCTAATGTGTTTTATAAGTTTTATATATATATCTTTATAATAATAAGTTAATTTATAATTTAAATATGTAAGATATCAAATATATATTTTAATCTTATGCTCAGACAATAAAATCATCATATAGGTTTATTTATGTTTAATCATATTGAAAAGATTAAACTATTTATTAGTCCAATTAATAAAATTTATCAGAATTTGAGTTAAAAAATATAAACTATTATTTATACCTTTAAGCATCACAGAAACAATGAATGGAGAGAGTGTCTAAGTTAAAGTTATTAGACATTGTGAATTACCTGAAAATAAATAATTCTTCTTTATAAATGTCAAATAATTAAATGTTTTCACAATTTTATGGAATTTTGTTATGAAATAATAATGTCACTCAAATAATTCAAATATCATAGATTTATTTTTTAAAGAGATGTTGAGTTAGAGAAATTTAAAATAATAATTTTATCAGTAATTGAGTTTTATATTGTTCTGGCTGGAGTATACTGATTCAGATATGATATTCCTGTTTCTATGCTAAATAAATGATAATTTGCTACATATTATAATGTGTATTGACAATAATATTTTATGGATGTAATTTTTTATGCATACATCTGAACTGGAGACTAATTTATTATAAGATACATATCACTGTTATGATCTACTGATGACAAAAATCTAAGTCATATTTGCATGATGATAATTTAAATGTTGCAATTTATGTAAATTTATTTTCTCACACATGTCTCTCCTTTGCCTCTTCAAGTGAGTGATATAGCATAATGAGTTATAATATTATTGTTGATAGCAAAATAAATGTTCTTGTTTATAACATGTATAATATTTAAAAAATGCTCTACACACATGGTTCATAATTGCATACATATTAAGTCATTGATTCTAGTACACTGTCTAAAGATCTAACTTTTATTTAAAGGTATATAATATGGTTAATAAACTAGATGATATCGTGTGTGTTTATGTCCATTTCAATATACTTAAGTAATAGTAATATAGAAATTAAAAATAAATAATATTATTATGATATAAAATAGAATCATCTGTGATAATGAAATTCATTTAAATGCTAGGTTTGAAGTCACCAGAGCAAGATAGATTGTCTCTCATAAAATTTTATCTTTATAATCAAATAAAATTTTGGGATATTCAGTTTTGTAGTTTATTAGGGTGTATCACAAGCACTCATCCCATTTTAAGTTTATTTCATTTAATTTTGGCACTATTAAATGAGTAATCAAACTACCGCTTTAATTGTAGTTAGTAAAATAACATTGATTTACTTGTTAATAAAAGTATTTATTTGCTTTATTTATAATATATATCAAATTGCATAATATCTTTGGTTAACTTTGGTGATATCAATATGAGAGAAGATTAAATATAATTACATATAGATGGAGCTTCATATTTCTTCCTGATTTAACTAGCATTAAAAGAAATATGTTTGTTGTGATTAGAAATACTATAAAGAACCAGAATTAGAACATCTCACAAATAAATTTTCATATTTTATAGATAGAAATCATAGCAGCCTCTGCAAATAATATTAAACAGGGTCACAGCAGGGATAAAAAGTATTAATTCAAAAGGTTGCCTGGAGGAGATTCTTGTATTTACCATCATTTCATAGGCTAATCATTACAATATATAAGATCAATCCAATTGCTTACATCCCATTACATACATAAAATTAGATCACTTCAATCTATCTACTTTATTTTCATACTATTAATCAACTTATTCAAATTTATATGTATCTTAAATAACACATTGAACTTATCTGCATATATTATTCCAATTTTATTTCCAATACTCAATATATATGGTAGTATCATCCACTTTTTTATCATTTCTAACTTTTCTATTACCATGCATTTCTTTTAAAATGCTTTCATCATCATCATCAACAACAACCATTATTAATTTACTGCGGGATGAAAGGTCTCTCCATGTTCAATTTATCTTCTCCGATCTTTAGCTTCTCTTCTCCACAACACCCTGCACATTTTCTTATTTCATCCATCCATCTCACATGTGCTCTTTCTGGGTCCTTTACAATCTCTTGGAATCCAGTTTAAGATTTCAATTGTCCATCTATTATCATCTCTTCTAGCAATATGTCCAGCCCAACTCCACTTCAGCCTTTTCATTTTTTCAATGAGATCAGTAACACCTGTTTGTTCTCTTACATATATATATATATCAATTGTTCTAAAACTAGATTTTATCACATCATTTAATATAAATTTCCAAATTCTCAATCTTAATTTTGGAACAAGCTATGTGTGGGAAGGATAGATTGATCCTTGTTTGCAGATGTTTGATCAATCAACTTGAAAAAGTTAAACTTTTGAAAAAGTATTAAATAAAAAAAAATGATTTACATGGATGAAAAAGAACAAAGGAAGTAATTTGATTTTATTAGATAATGTTTTTGAATGAAAAATGTTTTCGCAAATTATAATCTTAAGTCTAATGAAGACAAATTTATTAAATGTGTTCTTAGGAAGTATTTACATGAATTGTATGAAAGAAAGCAGTACTTGTATCTATTAAGGTGCTAATATACCAAGATTATTTGAAAATATTAAAATGCATAATGAGCATTATCTTTTAAGATTTATGATTAATTTTAGCTGAGCATATTATTATTAGACATCGAAATATATAGTTAAATGTTTAAAAAAGAATTAGGTTTTGGAAAGTTTGTGACTAAATCTTCGTTTGAATTAGTAGATATTATTAAGAATGTTGTTATCTCAAATGAATATAGAATGGCATCACTAAATGTAATGGAAATAAATATATGAATCAGTAAATAGATAAGAATCTATTAAAACTATTCATGAATTATTGTTTAATTAAAATATAAACAAACACAAATATGAATTTATTCATGATGTATTAATGAGGACTGATAATGATATTATAGCTACATTTTAGAGGCAATGTATATGAAATGATAAAATGTGGCTTATGGGATTGTCTATTAGAACAATTGTTTATAATTCAATGTCATCCAAAGAGAATATTATAATCATTCCCATATTAGATCAATAAAAAATAAAAAAGTGTATATAAATATATATAGTATGTGGATATCATTTTCATAGTTGCACCACAAGCCATTATTGATAATATGTTTAATTAATTAAATAAGAAATCAAGATTAAATTGGAGTTAAGGGCCCAAAAAAGATGAGGAAAATTGTTAATTATCTTTAAAAATAAATCTGGCCTTAATTCATTGTATTTTTAAATAATTATAAAACCATTCAATATTAGAGGGTGTGTCAATGTGAGATCTTGGGTTCCAATGTCACATAAATTTGTGGGATTGAGAGCATATTTTGCATCAAAACCACTACTTATGTAATTTTGAATCTGACAAAATTGAGAACTGGCAAATTTCTGATGTGATAAAATCTGATTTTATTACAATTAATATATATATAGATATTTATAGCATTTTAAAATAAATATTATGAATGAGAATGGAAAAGTTAGAAATGATCAAAAAATAAATGTATATAGTGAGGATTGGAAATAAAATTGAAATGATATGCACAAATAAATTCAATGTTGGTTTAAGGATGTCTATAAATTTAAATAGGTTGGTTAATAATATGAAAAATTAAGTAGATAAATTGAATTGGACTAATGTCATATATGTAGTATAATATAGTCCATTGGAGTGACCATATATATACTACAGAGAAACTAAGATGAATTTGAGAACAGGGATGACACAGCATCTGCTTGTATACAAAAAAGCTAATGCATCTGTATTTTATAGTACATGAAAAAAAAATACGAGCATGGTTATGATGCTGATATTGTTGAAGTGATTTGTACAAAAAAGAAATGATAGAAACAGAATGATTAAAAAAGCATGAAATGAACAAATGATGAATCAGAGCTAATAGCATTCGAATAAGCAGAAAATGTATTTTGTTTTTTAATTATAACACTAATGTACCAAAAGTATATTTTGTTAATTTAAATTAAATTTGTTCTTTATTCTCTGTTACATTACATTTATGTTTTATAATAATGGCAGAAATTCAATCTATTATATATACACCTGGGTCTCATTTTATGTGGTAGATAGGTTCCACATAAAACCCGCATTAAAAAAAATCGCACAAAAATAGACTTAACTTACCTTGAAAAATGGGGGATAGGTTCTATAATTTTCGGAATTCGCATAAAAGTAAAGCAACAAGGAAAAATTACTTTAAAATTCGCATTAAAAAAATAAACAAATAAAGTATGACTAATAAAAAATTTTAAATATTTGAAACAAATTAATACAAGACAAACTTTTTTTATTAACTACAGTATTTAATTTTACTTTTTTCATACATATTTTAATCATTAACGCTAGCGTTCGTTTGTAAACTGGTAAGAAATCAGATTCGATGTGATGTATTGTGGCTTCTCCTTAAATGAAGTCAAGAATCTCTCAGCAATTATGCCCAGAGAAACCTGTTAGCCACTTTATTTTTATTCATGATGTGATGTACAACTAACGCCACTTTCAGTCTTGAGCTGTGTTAATGGTTTTCTGTTTCTATATTAAAAAAGTGAGATTGTAATCAAAACAAAAAGATTATACATTATCATTAGAAAGATTATTTTCAGTTTATAAAATCTTCGTTTTTATTTTAAAAATCTAAAAGATTATTTATTTCTGTTATATATAACAAAATACATTTTAAAAGATTAATTTTTTTGAAAATTTATTGCAATATTTTTATATGTAAGTATAAATCTATTATTATTATTTACTCATTAGTATAAATAGGTTATTTACATAGAAGCCATGTTCTAAATACAGCTTCAGGCCATATTCATGTTAGCTGCTAATATAACATTATATTTTTGAAAAAAAAAAGTATTTCAAGTCAAAATAAGTTATTAATAATTGAAATTTCTTGATATCTAATAAATATAGTGAAATATGAAAGATATTAAAAAGAAACATGAATCGCATAACTTCAAAATCGCATTAAAATAATCCGCATAAAACGAGACCCAGGTGTATATTAAATCATAAGTGCCAACAGTTATTATTATAGATAAGTTAAATCATCACAGCTCTTTTGCTTAAATATATGGTTGTCATCTGATCCTTCGTGTTAGCCGCCAGAGGCGCGATTTGTAACTGAAAAACACATTAATATATAGTTCCCGGGATAGCGATTCTCTATTAATATTGACTTTTTTTTTTGGTTTGTTTACAAAGTTTACTTTTTTTCGTTTCTGAATTATTTTTCCCAAATAATATTTTTGACGATGGGATAATAATAGTTTTGGTTTTTTTTTTTTTACCAAAGGGTCTTTTTTGGTGTGTGTTCAAATAGTAATTTGTGTTTTTTTTAAAAAAAAATAATATTAGTTTTTGTAAAATTGGATTGACAAAATTCAAGAGAGAACGGGGTTTTATGATGGATCTTTAAATAATAATTTACGTTACTTTGATAGGTTTACATTTGATTGCCGACAAAAATTATTGGGAGAAGTGTTGTTGTTTTTTTTTTGCACGTGTGTGTATTATGTTTAAATAAAATTTAAAACCTTTACTTTTATCGGTTTACATTTGATGGACGACCGATTGGACTTCCTTTCGTTTATAAATTATGGTTTTGGTTCTACAAATAAATATTTTTGACAATGGGACGATAATAGTTGTTGTTTGTTTAATTTTTATTGACAAGAGCGGAGTGTTTTTTGGTGTAGATTCAAATAGTAATTTGGGTTCGTTTAAATAATAAGTTGCGGTCTTACTTTGATCGGTTTACATTTGATTCCCGACACTAATTACTGGGAAGGGTGTTTTTTTGTGTGTGCGATTGTAGACAACAATTATTGGGAGAAGGGATGTAACCGTTTAAAGAATAGTAGTTTACGTTACTTTTAGTAGTGGTGTACATTTGATTGCTGACAATAATTAGTGAGAGGGGTGGGTGTTTTTGGTGATTGGCTGACAACAATTATTGGGAGAGAGAGTTTTGCGTTTTGTTTTTGTTCGTGTGTATGTTTAAATCAAAATTTAAGTTACTTTTATCGGTTACCATTTGATTGAAAACCGATTTGACTTTCTTTTTTTTTTTTTTTCGTTTATAAATTATTTGGGTTTTCCCAAATAATATTCGATTTGACAATGGGACAATAATAGTCTAGGTTTCTTTAATTTTGATTGACAAGAGCGAGTCTTTTTCGGTGTACGTTCGAATAGTAATTTGGGTTATGTTTAACTAATAATTTACTGTCTTACTTCGATTGGTTTACATTTGATTGGCCAGGACAATTAGTGGGAGGGTTGTTTTTGTTTTTTTTCTATACGATTAAAGAATAATTGACGTTCCTTTTATTTGACCGTTTGATTGCCGACGATCGGACAATTATTGGGAGAAGAGGGGTTTTTGGGGTTACGTTTAAATAAAAATTTTAGTTACTTCTTTTATTTTACATTTGATTGCCGACGCCAACAATTATCGGGAGAAGAAGGGATGTACGTTTAAATAAAAATTGAAGTTACTTCTTTTATTTTTGACATTTGATGAAGGTCATTTAGAATCCCTCAAACAAGCTTGCCTTTACGAAGTGAACCTTTCCGTCGGCAGATGTTTTCGGACCTCAAATCTGCATATATTTGCCGCACAATCCAATCTTTTCTTTCAGCAGCAGGATGTTTTTTTCTGCTGTAGAAATATTCCAGCGCTGGCCCGTGTCTGGCAGTTCCCATCTTTTCCAAGTTTTCTGTTGTGGGAATTAGCCGTACTTTTTGTCTCGGAAAATTTCTCGCTAAAACGTGACTCAAAGCGTGATTTTAAAATTTTTACGCTATTCTACCCTAATCGAAAATTTAGGAGGAATACAAATTTATGAGGAACAATCACGATACTGTTAAAATTGATAAAATATAACAGTACATCGATTGGTCTTAAAAAAAAACAAGGCAACGATGAAAATTTAAATAATCGTGACACGATCAAAATAAACACCCTAGTACGATATTGTTACATCAAATACATAACGCAGCATTACGATATAGTGCGTGACACAAACAACTACGGCATTTTCCTCTGCTTTTAGCATCGGAAAAAGCCACACCGTTAGCCGCTAAGCCGAGTTAACACTCTTTCTAGATTTTATCGTAGAAAGGAGACTTAACTTCCGAGTTAATACTCTACCTTTTAGCGTAGAAAGTAGACTTAACTCCGAGTTAACAATCTTTCTAGGATTTCTTTTAGAAAGAATGCTTAAAGGCTTGGGTGCGGCCGCGGAAACGGCATATTTCTAGAAATTTAGCTAGAAATCGCGCCTCTGGCGGCTAACACGAAGGATCAGATGACAACCAAATATATTAATAGAATATTAGCAACCAATTGTCAAGCAATTAAAAATTAAACAGAATTCATCTATTATCTAATTAAAGTATTGATTTGACAATATACTGCTAATATTTTATGATTTGTTTAAGAATAACTATTGTAATTTATACATATTAACAAATTTTAATTTTATCTGCTGATCGCTAAACAATAGTAATAACAATAATTTTAAACCCAAATTTAAAATGCAGCCAAATATTTTAAACATACAAGATTGACATTAAAAAAAAAAAACTGAAATAATTTTTTAAAAAAAAAAAATGTCAAGAAAAAAAAACAGCTATAAATATTAATATTTTTGGCATTAGCAAAATTTATTAATTTAAAAATTTCAAGAATATATTAAAAATATATATTTAAAATCTCATTTTTTTATTTTATATATAAATACAATTAAAAAATATATGAAAATTTTATTTAAAATTTAAAAGAAAAATTTATTTAAAATTTTTTAAAAAAATCTATATATACCATTTCTAAAGATGGCAATGGATTACCCAGATCACATTTTACTTCATTTCGAGTAATATTTTCAGTGAAAGGACCAGAGCATGTTACTGGAATTGCCTATAAAAATATAAAAAAATATTTTATTATTTATCCACAGGCTCAGACATATAAATATTTATAATCATAAAATATTTTGTTTTATTTACCGGTTGCATATTTTCCACTTTTACATAATCTAAACCAGCAGGAATTGTTAGAACAAAAAGTGCTTCAAATGCATCTTCACCAAGATTGTCAATAATTACGTCCAGAATAATGTTATCTTTTCTTCCTATTAAATATTCAAGTTTATTCCTAAAAAATAAAATAATTTGATATATGTTCCACTTCATAAATATACACATATATACTGTAAGAGATGTCTTACAACTAACCTTCACACTTAGCCCAATTTCTTTCACAATGTTTGAATTCAGACCAAGTGGTAGGCAAATAATTTATCCTACATACCTACTTATATACATGTAGTATGTACATCTATAAACATACATATAAACTGATATGTTTGAGAAATTAATTCTTATTATTTTTTATCTATTGTGCGAAAGCAAACAAATTTGTTATATATAGGAAATAAATACATATATAAACATATATATAAACTAATATGTTTGTTTAATTGTAGAAATTAATTTTCTTTTATTCATTTAATATCATTAACTAAAATTAGTTGACTTATAGAACGGACATAATTAAAGATAAAAATTATAAGAGGTCAAAATTGTTGCTAAATAATCGAATTTGGAATAATGAAAATTAAATAAAAATAATTATAATAATAATGTTTTTTTTTTATTAAGTTGTAACAATAGGTTTTTAGCTAGCACGAGACAAAGTAGCATTCTTGACTTAAAAACTAAGAATTGAATCGACAGCAGATAAGTAAAGTTTTTATTTCTTTTAAAAAAAATTATTTGGCGTTTAAAAACAGTAATTTTAATATCTGTATTTTCAAGTTAATATAAAATCTTTATTTTGGATAAAAGAAAAATGGGAATTTAAACTTCAATTGATAATTAGCAGGAATGAACTAATGACATAATTTATTCTACAAACTGGAATTTATTGTTATAGAAATAATAAAAAAGAAATGTGAAAATACTAGAAATTGTTTCTTCAAGCCATTTTCATATATCTATTGGAGATACAATATAATTAATAGTGATTGATAAAATGGTCATTACAATGTGTCAGGGGTAAAGGACCAATATTGTAGGACGTTCCAAAGGTAACTTCAATGTCATTATGAAATTAAGAAATTATGAAATTTTAAAAGTAACCATCAAAATGTCTATTTGTGAAACATTGGTGTACATCAATCTTCCATGGATTTATATACATTCAGGAGAGATACTTTGTATGTGTTTTTTTTAACCAAGCAGCATAAAAGATATAAGTATCAACAGAGTTGGTGAACAGGAACACTATACATGGAGATTGACATTTAAATCTATAAACTCTTAGTGGGAAATAAAATGCTTGCTTTCCTCAGGATAAATATATTTTATTTTGATTCACATGATTATTTTTTTTTTTGCTTTTGTCATTTTTATTTGAAAGTTTATGTATTGTAATTTTTTTCTTTTATTGTGTATTCAAGATTCATTTTTCAAATTCGATCACCTACGATTTAAAAGTGGAAGCAGTGGATGGATAAATATCATATGTTGATGCAATTTAAAAAAGGAATCATAGTCAATTAATATGTTTGTTTTTTTTTTAATAAAAGCAAATTTGCAGATTCCTCTGGAAATTCAACATTGATCCATCAAGGTGACCTCAAGTAAAGTTTTTATATATTTAACATTGAGAGCAAACTTTAGGACAACAAGACTAGATAATCTACTAATAAGTTTTGATAATATTTACTTGTAAATTTTTTATTTCTGAGTGCACAATTAATCCACTTGAATAAATGTTTTTCTTTTCGTATCTATCATTAATATTTACTAGGACTTACACACACATATAGATTAGAGTGGGGCTATATATATATATTTTTTTAATAAAAAAATAATTATAATTATATTTACCCTAACCTAAAAATATCATTCTAATAATTACATTAATGGAGTAGTTTTAGAATTAGTGAACTCTCATTTTGCTTTTCTTTTTTGTTTTTGTTTTATGTATATATTTAATGAATTATATAATATAATTTTGTATACAGTATACTTCAAATTATTTTGTTTCTGTTGTGTGAAGCCATTAAGATGATAGAAAAACCATTATTGATAACCGAATATTTATTTATTATTTTTTTTGTTTGTAAATATTTATTATATATGTTGTTAATAAATTAAGTTGTTTAAACCAATATGATCTCTGTTTGATCATCACCATCATCATTGTGCATTGATACCACTAGATGTTTGATTATCACCATCACCATTGTGCATTGATTCCACTAGATATTTGATTATTACCATCTTCATTGTGCACTGTGTTTTTAAATAATTGATTATCATCAGTATTTTTCTATATCTATGCTTATATATAGGCATATTTGGTTTAATAATTGTATAAGTCCATCCCTGAAGAGACCTGACTGCAAGAACACCCTGAGTTTGAATTCTGTGGTGTAATGGGGCCTAAAAAGGGAGATGTAATGAATATCCACTGGGTTAAGTTACATTGAAATATTGTAGGTAAATTATAAGTTAGCATATTGAAAGTAGATGTGATTTGGAACTGGGCATTTCATTGTGACATCTTTAGCATTCTATCTGAAGGCCTAGGTCTAACAGTAGTGAGATGTGCTCCCTTTGTTTTATGCTATTCCTGATTCAATAACATCTGACACACCCAAATGTGCAGTTGAATCATAAATTTAGAATATGACTTGTTGTAGGTTGGTTGACATATTTCATTCAAATCATCCAACTACTTAGCCGTATTCACATTGTTGTATCGTGTATCCAGAGGTTCCGTTATATCTGGCATTATCAACTTTGGGGCAATGGGTTCCGTTATAATACAAATATATGTGAGTGTACTAATCCTAAGTCTTTAATATGTTTATAGGTATTTAATATAATTATAATAAGATATAGAGCAGCTGTCAGAAGTCTCTTCTCAATTATATTTAACAAATGAAAGTCGTTTTTTCTTCAGAGCTTTTCACTCTATAAGAGAACTTAATTAGATATTATTCAAAGTAAAAACTCAGTAAATTCAAAGGAATTAATAGCTATTTGAAATTTTGATTAAATTTATCAAAATAGTAGTTAATAAAAACTAAAATATTTATTTTATTTGTGATTAAATTAATCATGCACAAATGCATTTTATTATTACAGATTAATCTACAGGTATCAAATTTTTTGCACTACCATACCTTAATGATTATCACTCCTAGTTCAAATATTCACTTTAAACTTTGATTAAATATTAATATATCTATTGTCATTAAAAACAACTGCAAGGAATGCTCCCATTCATTTTTCATCCATGGGAAATGTTCTAAATATATTTAGAACTTCCAATTTAGGCATGCATACTTCAATCACATGAATAAAGACATCTGAGAAAAATAAATGACTTCCAAGATGAATTTTTAGCTGAACACAAGCTTTCAGGTGGCCTAGTTCATCATTTCTTACATATCATCTTTACTCAGCATTTAGTTGCAAGTATCAAATTGTTTATTCTATTTTAAAAGTTTTAAGTCAATTGAAATATCACTTTTCATGCATAAATTCAAATAGTAATTATTGTTCCTCTGAAGGTTTGTGATGATGACATTTTAATTGTTTATATGTTGAACTATTTCCACCATCTAATACTAAATATTAAATGTCTTTAAAAAAATTTTAAACTTTATTTAAATTTTCCAACTACATTCAGCTGTTAATAATATAGCACACAGGTTAGGATGTTCACAATGTTTCCAGTGGTATTACTCTCTTACCTTAAAATTCAATACTTAAGAATCTAAAAGTCCAGGTTCGAATTCCATACTAATATTGTCACTGGTCAGACCAGCAACATCTAAGAAGAGAGAATAATACCACTTAAAACATTGTGTATACACTAACCTGTATGCTAATACTAATAGTTGAATGTAAATGGAAAAATTAAGCAAAGTTCAAAAATTTGTCTAAACTCATTCAATATTTAATATCAGATGAGGGAAATAGTCCAACATATAAATACAAATAGTGATTATGTTTACTTTTTTCAATTTTATTTGTTTACTAAAATTCATTAAATTCTCTTTTATATATTCTACTATTTTAAAATTTGAACTACCACAGAATAAGTCATTAATTATTTTAGAAGTTTGCAATAGGGATCATTTTGAAAATTTTTACTTTGTATAAATTATGATTGGGTCTCAGTTTATTGGTTATATATACACTAATCAATTACACAAACAAAATATAAATAATCTCACCTATCAAATTGCCCATTATTACTACACTTTCCAATTTTGATACTATGCTAAAATAATAGCTCTCTAGCATGTATAAACTAGAAAAGTGAATTATTTTAGCAGGATTTAATAAAGACTTGTAAAGAGAGATATGGATATATCATAAAACACACATTTCTAAGTATCATAATAGATAATGCCACAGCTGATAAAGTAATTGATATTTTTTTATAACTAGCCATATTAAAATCTATAATATATAATAATTTGATATTGATATGGTTAGCTTTCTATAAATATTTCAATTCATCTTTATTATCTGCATCTATTACGTTTTTTAAAGTACAAGTCATATAAGGATTTTGCGGATAACATTTATCTAAAGATGCTGTTCTTAGTAAAATTATCATAATTAAAAGAGAAATCTGATTAAATAAAATATATACATAATATATAAATGTCTCAAAAAACATATACCAAAATACATCTAAAAATGTTCAATAAATATAATTGACATTTTAAACAGCCTACATACACTTTTCAAGATTAATAAAAGTCATAATCATGATTTACTTTTTTGAGATTTCTTTAAAAATTGCCAAGAAAATAAAAAAAATAAATCTTATATGCTATTTTTGGATCTAATGTCTGAATATCCTAGTGCGGCACTGATGTCAGCCAGCAGCTAGAAAATGGTCTGGGATTAGGGATTTTCGAAAAAACTCAAGCTATTCACGCTCATTGTATAACTTTTGTAATACAAGCTTATTAAATTAAATCACATGATGAATAACTTGATTTCCTTACAACTATAATGTAATATCTAAATATCAATCATAATAATTATGTGAAAACATTGAATAAGTTAATCAATATTTTATTTTAACTATTCATATTCCTACACACCAATATCTCATATAATTAATTCAATTATTATTTAAGATTTCTTATTTCTCTTTTTTTTATATATTTATAGTTATTATTGCATTTTTAAAATCATTAACTGATTCAATAATGTACAAAAAATAAGCAAAATCATTGAGTTTAAATGAGTTTTTCTCTGTGCATTTTCTAATAAAAATATCATCAATACAAGTTTTAAAGCACTTCAATTTTTAAAAAATAATTTTCTTTATATTACATATAGACTCTAAGAATATTTTGTTTGTAAAAATACATCAATATATTCCTTCACTTTATTGCCAAATTAAATTTTCTAGAGTTCTTGGCATAATTTTTTTTACGCATTTCTCAGATAACACAATACACATTTCATGTACCTTTATAAAACATATGACTATTAAAAAAAATGTAAATATCTCTCAAAATGCATTTCAACTTGTATCACATCTCAGCAGTTGACCAAATCACCACTCATATTCCAATGTTCATTGCCAATGTCTTCTATTTATCTAACACTAACTGTACTAATCTAATTTACTATTCACTTTATCAGTACTCATTCACAGATAATTACTGTCTTTAATTAACTTTACTATTGTCCACTAATATTTATTTTAAATTTAGAAATTATTGTATGAAAAAACTTTTGAAAATTAAAAATGCCCTAAAATTATTCAACAGTCTCAAAGCAGGCTATTTACTTGAATCAATTCATAACATGAAATAAAAATATTAATAAATATGAACTAATGTATAATCTAAAAAAATTATTATTAAAGTGATTCAAGATTTATTCCTTTTTTTTAAGTATAAATTTTTTATTAAAACTGACACAATTATAAAAAAAAGGTATATTATTTATAGGATTATTTATAATTAAAAAATATTTGTTGCTGCCGTCAGAAATCTAAACTTAAAACTGAACAGTTTTTCTCATTATTTATCTAATAAATTCAATGAAGTTCTAATAATGTTACATTTTTAAATTTATCATTGCAAAAAGGCAAATAATAGAGAATATTTTATTGTGTTACCATTTACTAAACTATAAATATAAATGACTCAAAGAGAAAAGCTAAAAATAAAAAGATATAATGAAATTCTTAGTTGATTTTAAATTATGCAAATAGTATACAAAGAAACATAACACATGAGAATTTAAATTTAATAGCTTCTTACAATGAAAGTTGACAAAGAAACTTACTATTTAATGAAATGGCTTATACTTTTATATCATCTACTATTTAGGCATCACATAATTTAGATAGCATTAATTTAACCTCTTTCAAAGAAGCATGCTTATGTTAACAGTCTTAAATGTTTGCAAGCCTACGGTATGTATTAACTAAGAATTAAACTTAATCAAAGATGGATATTAGAATAAAAGCATAACTAATAAAATCTGCCAATTAATATACTTGCTCCATATTAAATCATTAAAAGGATTACATTGCTTTTAAAAAACTGATATTATTTACTATCTGTAAAAACTATTTATACTTTCAGCAGAAGATTCATCTTAATTACACAAAAACAATATAAATTCTTATATTTACTAAAATACTTAGATGACACAGAAAGATGTAACATGTTCTCATTATTGATATTACAGCCCAAACAATTAACATCAAAATTAAACATTAATCTGATTACTAATTAGTTATCACACTGATATTATGAAGAGATTAAAAAGTGAATAAGCAATACAGCATTAGTGAGATATTAGCATAAACTAATGATTGGTTAATTTAGTTATATATTTTATTATTAAGATGGAATATACAAAGAAAGTAGTTTGAACTTATTCTCTAATTTTTCAGTAATTAAATTATTAATATGTTGGATCAATTTTATCACAAAGAAATCAATTAGAATCCCTAGAAACAATGATTGGTTAGTCTGCTATTCAAACAAATTTCTTTACTGGTAACTACCAGCCACATTGAAGGCAGTCAAGGATAAAAATGTAAACTAATGTAATTCTGGAAATCTACTTACATATTAAATCTGTTGTAGTACTGGTTATTGCTTGAAATATAAACAATGAGAGGTTGATTAATATCACGTTATTGGCTAGTAATTTCAAGACATGATAGATAATGAATATTTAAACATTGTACACTATTAGTTGTATATAGTCCCCCAAGTTTATAACAGAAAAGGATATAAAAAAATTGTTTCTGCTAGGAATAAAGAAAACTTATGAGTGTCTATAATTCTTCAAAAATATTTTTCTGATTGACATATAATTACTAATTATAAAAGTTAAAATTAAAATTCCTGAAGTAAAATGAAAGCTACCATGTTTCCCTGAAAATAAGATCTAACCAGAAAATAAACCCTAGCATGATTTTTCAGAATGTTTGTAATATAAGCCCTATCCAAATATAAACCCTAATAAGATCGTCAGCCAGATGAACAGATTTCTTTTCGTTTGTATTGAATTATAAAGTAATGAATGTATAAATAAATAATATTATTGACGATAGAATGGTACTTATGCATTTTTCCATTGAACATTTTCAACAAGCATAATTCTATGTTCATACAATTTCTTCTCAGCTGAAACTTAGACTTAAGATAACCAATTTGTTGACTTTATGAATGATTTAACAAACTTTTAAAATTTTATCTACCACAATATAGTATAAAAAACAATTTATAATTTCATTTATGTAATTTTAGGTACGTATTTAGGATGCTTGACTTAGTCTTAGAGTTTGATCATGATAGCTTTTAAATATTCAAAATAAAAGAAAAATCAGTTTCATTTCATAAATTTTTTTTTCCTGTTAAACAAATTTAAATAATGGAAATGATTTTAATAATTAAAGTTGAGTTTAAATTAAATCAATCTTTCTCCTAAAGAAAAGTTTTTAAAAAAAAATACCCAAGCTAGACTATTACACATAATTTGGAAAGTATTTACAACTTGAACCATTGATAACAGATGAATGTGGTCATATCTTATAAGAATTTTCGTAATTCAATGTCATTTCTGTAACAGTCATACTTAATGCAATACAAAAATGTTTTCTAAATTTTTGCGCATGCATTTTTTCATTACTTTTATAAGGATAATCATTCTTAACTGTAATCATTTTTGTTACCATTCCTAACTTATAAGTCTTCAATTAATACTTGATTTAATGATAGATTTAGATGACATAATATTTTGACCCCAGACAAGTTTTTGTATTTAAATAAATATAAATATCCAAGTGCATATCACTAGCTGAAATTCAAATATTCAGAGAGGGCAGTGTTGAAAAAATATGTTTGGAAGGTTCATTAGAGATTTTGAATAAATATGGAATTTTTGTGCATGAAAAAAACAAGATATGCCTGAAAAGAAACCCTATGGTGTCTTTTGGAGCAAAAAATAATATAAAACCAAATGTTATTTTCAGGGAAACACGGTAGTTAATGAATTTTGGATATAGTGTCAACTCATAGCATTTAGTATAGTCTTAAATTTAACTGAAAGCATATAATCTGCTATCTTTTATTACATGCTATATTGGAATAGCTTTTTGCACAAACAGGCTGTGTACATAGCTTTACAGTTCTTGATCTTATGATGACCCAATGACAGTTTAAACTTTAGTGTCATATCACTTAACTTTTTCATTATTGCTCAAGCAAAACTTTTTTTCTCAATACTTCTACCTTTAATTAACCTTATTTCTTCACTTTTTATACTGTTAGCACTGTGTGTATATTTGTTAAGAGCTGCAAACTAATGATTTATGGAAACCAATAGATTTGAGTTCATTTTGTAAAATGTTACATAATTTTAAGCAATTATTAGCATTCAGGATTTCTTGTTGTGTAATGGAAATTAAAATATTAAACATTCTATACTTATATCCAATTCATTTATTATTTTTCAATAATAAATTATTAATCCTAAAACCATTTTTAAAGTATTAAGACAACATTGCATATGATTTTAATTGATATTTATATCACTTCTATTTATTTTGTATTAATTTACTTATTTCTGAAGTAATTAATTGTAGTCCGATATAAAAAAAAGGCATAAATTCTTTAGAATATATATAATTGTATTCAGATCTTAAATTATGTATTTGAGAAATGTAAAAGATATCTTACAAATTATTCATCCTAATTGCCAAACATTAGTTCATTATGTCATTAAAACTTAGGAGTTTAGTAATGAAAGATAAAAAGTTATTGAAAATGTGATCTTATAAGTCAAGTTTTTTTTTTACTAAAAGATCTGTTCATTTTTATTATTTGTACAGCTGAATAAAATAAGACTTTTTTCATACAAATTTAATAAAATTAATTATAAAAATTTACTATTACTGTATTTAATATATTAATATAACTTCAAGATTTAGATAACAACATTATTCTTTATATAGAAACACAAATTTTCTCATATAATTTTGCTTTGTTATATTATTAGATTTAAATCATAAAACATATCACATTTGCATTTTTAAACAATTTACCATTTTTATTCTATTTAGCTCACTGTCTGACATTTTTTTCTTTCATAATCAATCTTTCTGTATAATACCTTTCTCTGATAGATTAAATCATTTCATAATATGACCAATATAAAAACAATTTTGATTTGATGATTTTGTGTGCAAGATATTCATTACTAACATTTATTGAAAATATTTTAAAATCTTCTATCACTTTTGCTTTTAACTTGATATAATCTGTTGATTCCAACAATCATTAAAAAATATATGTTGACACAGAGTAATAAATAAACAATTTTCGGAAGAAATAAATAGTGCAAGATATAATGTTTACCAGCATAATATATCATTCTTTAGCTTGCGATATAAAGGCAACTCTCTATTCCGGCAAACTTATTACTCAAGCTGTCTATAGATAGTGGTAGAATAGTGTTTGTTGGAATCAGATGTAGTACAATCACATATTAACTTGTTCACTTTTTTGATATCTATGGTATTCTCAGGGTCATTATCAGCATTGAAGTTTAAAAACATCAATATTCAATATTCTACTTTTATATCCCAAATAAAAAAACATTCCCTGAAGATTTTTTTTTTAAAGATATATTCTTATATTTAAAAATATTTCCTGACAATTCCTTGCCATTCTACCCATTCTTAGTCTGTGATCAATTTCTTGACTACCAGATCCTTTGAATGATTAAAAGAAGCAGAAAACTGAAAATATCTTTTATGCCACATCAATTTTGAATTATTTGTTGTTTTTATCATATCAAACTTTCTTTTTTATATATATTTAGCTCTACTACTATATTTTCATTCTTTACTTTAATTTTTCTAATAAGTAGCTCGAGATCTTTTGCTTTTTCAAACATAAATAATGTGCCGTAAATAAATATAAAGTTAATTGATATTTCTTCCACTAATTCTGAATCTACAATTAATTATAGCAATAGGTTTTCTTAACTGTACATTGGAGTATTGTAAACAAACAGAAAGACAACTTACAGCTCTGTACAACTTTTTAATCAATGTGATCCCAGATTGCTTCAACATCACCTGTTTTAATTGAAATAAAATACTAGTTTTATACTTCACCTTTGAGTAGTAATTAATTTACCTGCACTTTACGCAAAAAGTGAAGCTTGCAAAGTATTATTAAAAGTTGTATGGCTAAGCACTTTCGGAGAACTTAAGTCTCCATATTCATAGCCTACATTAATTGAAGTTTAGCAGCGATTTATGCAAAATTTATTCAAATTTTCTTTCATAACGACCATTTTCTGGAGATTGTAAAGCACGATTCCCTTCGGTTTATTGCAAAGTTGTCATCTGCAATATAGCATGCCTCCCCAATCTTTCGCCCCACATCGCTACGTTCAGCGCAAAATGCCCTTGCCATAGTGGGCTCGAACACATGGCCTGCTGTTCCTTGGTGCTCGATGAATACTGATTTGTATTCAGTATTATTTATAGCTCTCCTAAATAAATAATGATGTTGAGATGTTCTTGTCGTAATGTTGGCACAGGTCTCTTTATAATATGCCGCTCTACATCCATTGGTTGGGCATGAAATCTTATAAACTGCTTGGGCTATTTGATCAGAAGGTATCTTGTCTTTGGTATTGTTTATCATTCTGTTTGTTGAAGGTGGGGTGTGGAATCCTAGTTTGAAGGACTCTGAAATATTTTATAATATTTCCTAGCAAATGATGGTATGTAAGGTAGCAGTATTCTGGGTTTATTATTTCTAACCGTGTCGGTTTGTAATTTAATTTGAAATTGCCTGATCTTTTTGTAGATGATGTGTGAAAATCCAATATTTTCTAGATCTTAATATAATTTGTGAGGTTCCTTTTTGCGGTCAGCTTCAAATTTACATAGTCTGTGATTTCTGTACAGGAAGGGAGTCCAGCCAATTTATGTGAATTGGGTGAGTTCGAGTTTGGATGTATAAATCCTCGAATTTCTATTGGCTTGACTATCATGGCGTAGGTAAGTTGATGTGGATCTCTATGAACTTGAATACCTAGATATTTAACATTGTTTTGGAGGTTTTCAGGTATGCAGTTAATTTTTAAGGAGGTTTGTGTTTGCAGTTCTATTTGAATATCCATTATCAATTGTTCAGGTGCCACTATGAATACATCGTTGACATAACGCGTATATATTAAATTTGGTTCAATTGTGTAGTACTTAGTCAGTATTTGCCTTTCAAAATGATTGAGGAAAATACTAGAAATTATCCCACTTATTGGGAGGCCCATTGGCCATCCGTCGTTCATTCTAAACCATTTACCATTAAATGTGGCCACAATATTTTGATCCATCCATTTCAAAAACTCCACTATGAAGTTCAGCTGCGCTTGTGGGCACTTATTTTTTGTAAGTTCAGCTACAATAATGTCGATAGAGCTTTTACGGTTAATTGACCCATATAGCTCTGTTACATCCAGTGATGCCATACTAAATTCCGGTTTGATTCTGGCTTGTTTAATTTTATTAATGAAATCAAAAGATGAGTTAATAGAATGTGCGCCAAAACCTATTCTTTTGAGGAGCCATTGATTTATCATTTTTGCGGTATTGACGTAATGCGCTCCGCCAAAGTCTACCATCAATATTAATGGCGCATTCGGTTTATGTAACTTAATGTTAGTGAAGATTCTAGGAGGCGTAGATGAATAAATTTTGCATAAATCACCGCTAAACTTCAATTAATGTAGGCTATGAATATGGAGACTTAAGTTATCCGAAAGCGCTTAGCCATATAACTTTTAATAATACTTTGCAAGCTTCACTTTTTTGCGTAAAGCGCAGGTAAATTAATCACCTGTTTTAGAAACCCTTTTTCTAAAATCATCTCATAATTTATATTCATCAATCAAATTGACTGTGGTTTTTTTAATATTTCATATTAGTTTATCATTCATTATTTATTTATTAGTTATAAGTCCTATCTCGGAATTTAGAACTATACTACCTTTCTTCAAATCATTTACCTCAATTTCCTTTACAAAATTAAATCTCATCTTTTTCATATTTAACATATTTGTACTAAACCTCATATATACATTGCTTTATGACTGGAAGTAGATTTAAGTATTTAGATAATATATATTCAAACAAAGCACTCTATCAGCATTAGTGGATATTTATTATTGCTTGCATCTTTAAAATATTATACCTTATTTGTGAAATTTCAGCTTTAACAAATTCCAAATATCTAAAAGATATTCTAAAAAGCAATTTTTACACAGGACAGTAATTTTTTTATGTATATGTGCAGGTTTTTTTTTTTTAATACCATCTAAACTATCACTGAAATAGATGAAATTTAAGGTAACACTCAATGATAGCTATTGATTCTATAATAATGCAATTAGTTCTAATATATTTTACACTTTAATTGCATTATTCTTGTATTCATAAAAAAAAAATTGACTATTATTATCATTTTTATTTACTTACGAACGAGCTTGAATCCTGAGATCTGGAATGCATTCATTATCTTTGCCACAATTCTTGAGGATATTAACCTGAAATTAACAATCATATTTGTTTTGATAAAATTATTATTACCAAGCAAAATTATATTAATAATAAAAACTCATTGCATTATTTTACTTATATGTATATTCATTTCATAATTTTATTTTTATTCACTTATGTGAACAGTAATAGCACTTGATTACTGATAATAGACTGAAATTGTCTATCATCTCTTTAACATTATTTATTTTAGCATACTAAATTTGAGTGCCACCATAAAATAATGAAGCTCCTAATATTATTAAATTGCATAGATATATATATATTCTTTTTCTGATTTTTGTCTAGCATCTCTATATTACACTTAAGTTATCTCTATTATGTGAATAATGGCCTATAATTCAATTTAAACATGACTATAATTCTAATGTTAATAGCAAGCAAATATATACATGAATAAATCTGAAATATATGTTTACATATTTTAACTATAAATATCTTCATTTTAATTTTTATATATACAGCATCTAATCATATATTTAAAGTCAAATTGAGTGGCTTAAATAATTTAATAAAACAATATAAAAAAGAAATCAAGAATATCAAAGCACATTTAAAGACCTCAAATATTTAATACTTTTAAATGAATGTACAAGCAACAAATGTGATGATAACAATTAACATCATTTTTAATTCTAAACCCTCAGTAAATAGAGTGAAGTTTTATTCAATTGGTATGTGCAAGTTTCTTCACATTTCCTCTCAAACAAATATTTCTATAAAAAACAAAACAGAAAGAGAAAAAAAAAAGATTTATTAACGAATTGTTAAATTAATTTTGAGGGGAAAAAAGTGAAACAGTTTCATAAAAGTGATCAACTCCACATTAAATTTTTAACAAATTTCATTTATAAAAATGTGGAGTTTTGGAATAAATTAATATTTTTCTTATTTACTGTTTTCCTTTTTCTATTTTCAACTATGCTTAATCATGTTTTCTTTCCTGTGCTTTTCAAAAAGTGAGCATAGATAATGGTTGTAAGGAGGGGGGGGATTAAGCTGCTTTTTAATAAACACCTTATGGAATTGGATGAAAACATTTAAGTTTGATAAGCCATAAAAGGTTGTCTTGGTAAATTTAGGCCAGAATATATTTTGACAGAGAACATTTTGGAAGCAGAATATATTTTTGTTTACAGATAGCATGGATTGGCAGATTTTTTTATTGTTAGACCATCAGGACCATGAAAAAAACATATCTAAACTAGCAAACCATGTATGTGTCAATAAACATATGTTCAACTGAGAAAAAAACAAAAATACTGAGGGGAAAATTCACAAAAAAGAAAATGTAAAGAAATTGCTAATATAATAATAGCAAACAACCCTATTATCAAACCTAGAATGATAATTTATAATATTTGGAAATTTCACATTAATCATGCTTTTAAGAAAAAAGATGAAAAAATCAGGATCACCATAGATGAGTAAATGAAAATTCTATTGATTGTTGTTTTATGAGAACAGTCTTAAATCCAATACTCATGAATCTAAAGGTCCCATATTCAAGTCTCTTGCTAGCACTAATATTAGTCAGACTGTCAATAATTGAATAAGAGAGAATAATACCCCCCAAACTTTGTATTATATACTAATATCTGTGATATTACTAATGGGTGAGTGTATTTGAAAAATTTAAATAGTGTTTGAATTTTTCTAAAAATATTTAACAATTAATATTGGAGCTTTTTATTGTTCAAAAATCTAAAATAAAAAATCAGAAACTAAATAATGAACCTCCAACTAAACATTAAATGATCATTATTTGAACTTCAGTTTTTGCAAGTGTTGGAAATAAAAGTACTTATAATAAGTCAAATATAATATTAGACAAATGATTTTTGGCCCTTAATGAATTTCACAATTATAAAAAAAGAAGTCATTCTGAATATAAAAATATAAGTTCTTTTAGAAAAATGTCAAGACTCACTGGAAAATTTTTATATTTTCATTGCTAAAATTTAGTAAAGCATGCAAGAAAAATATGACAGAAACATTTCATCAGATAAGTTATGATATTGTGACAATCAGCAAATCTGCCAAAATGGACATTTATAATTGTTTGAAAGACGCACATTGAACAAGCAATCTACCAACAAACTAACTTAATAAAATTATTAAATAATATTATTGCATACAATATTATCTTTCTAATGGTATTCGTTTGTTGATTGAGATTTTCATTGAACATTCATTATCAATATGCAAATGCAACAATTTAGAATGTGATGCACGATTAATGTGAGTCTAAAATAGGTGTAATAATATTGTTGAAGAAAATCTGCAACATTAGAAAAAGCATATATCGCATCAATAATTTTATTACAATGCATTAATACTTGTATAAAATTAAAACAATGGAAATAAGCATGCAGCAATACGAGTCCTAACTGTGGCATAACAAAACATTAACAGATATGGTATTTTATAGAGAAAACTCTAATAATTAAAATAAAAATAGCAACTTATTTAGAAATAACTCTACATAAATCTGTAAATATTACTAACTTTCATTAATTTAAAATTTTATAAAATAAAATTATCAGCACTTTTTACACTCTAAAATACGAAAATGGATGTGAGTCTTACTAAATTCATAGAAAAATATTAATATTTTCAATTTAAATAAGTCAAGATAAGTATAAATGATTGGCAAATTCCTCATGATGAAAGATACTTGCGTATTTTGCAAATAACTTTCATAATTAAATGAAATTAACTTGTCATAACAATCTTTAATGCAAGAGATAAAATTTCACTCTTTACCAAAAAAAACTGGAACTATCTTTTAAAAAACATGAATTTCTGATAATGTAAATTTCAGAACAATTTTTACTACATTTGCATGACTTGTAGTTACCCTCATATATTGTCCTCAAAGCTCTGACGATAATTCTTGAATTCAAAATCTATTTATAATTATAGCTAAAACTAGTTGGTCTCATTGTATAAGATTAGAAAACTCTTAATGATTTTAATAACTTTTGACTCTGATTTTGAACAAAGGTTTTAAAAAAATTTCTTTAAAGAATTAAAAACAAAAAACTTCTACACATGCAATTCAAAAATTACTATTTTTTGTTATAAATTATAAAAAGACTTAATACTGGGCATGACAAGAGAATTTTTAATAGTATTAATACCTTTTTAACTTCCCAGCATTATACCTAACACTAAAAAAAAAAATTAAATGATACAGAAACACTAATCTCATTGCAATGCAATTTATTTATTTCCTTTTAAGAATACATAATTCAAGTTGTTTAACTTTATGTAGTTTTAATTTTCCAGTGATTTTATAAACTTTATATTACATATGTTTTTATTATAAAAATTAAATAGCCACAAATAAAAATACCATATCAAGATAATAGAAATAGCAGTGGCTTAAAAATCTTAGAAGAGTTGCAACTCTATCAATATTGAAGGATGTATCATTTTATAAACTTATTTTATTTTTATTGTCAATATATTAATTCTCATCTGACTAACTCATATTCCACTAATAAATGGTCAGTTGGACTAACTATCTGAAAAAAATAGATCATAAGCCAATTTATATGAAAGACTTTGAAGATTTACTTAGCCTGTACTCCTATTCCGTGTTATGAGTACTACAAATGGATATACTAATTAACATATGATAAGGTCATTTATAAATATTTTGTAAAATGAAAAATATTTCATGCTTAAAAAAGTTTGGGAAATTGCTTTAATTATTATTTTCATCCTACAGAAAAAAAAGCAAATAATAACTTAGGTTCAAATTTGGATATTAAAATCTTTTATTAATTTTATTAAATATTAAAAATTATGTTTAAATTTTTATACAAATGTATACATGAATGATTTGTTTGTTTTTTCCCCCACTGAAGTGAAAGTAACTTCCTAGAGCAATATAAATGATCAACTTTATAATAAAGGTATATAATTAAATAGGGTTTTTGCCTATTTTATTACAACTTATATAAGCATTTTTTAAATAAAAAATTTTTTTTATAATTTCATTAAATAATAATAATTATACTTACACTTTTTTTCAATAAAGAAGAAACATCTTGGTTAAGAATTGGTTTTAGTTCAGTTGCTTTTGGTTTGCGATCAATCATATCATATTTCATTTCCACCACAATAGGAGTTAATTTGTCTCTTATTCCATTCTAAAATAACACGTACATTATAAAGCAACACAAAAATTGTAATAAATAAACAAAGATTAAAGTTTGGGCAAAGTCTAATATGATAAATATTATTGGTCTACTAGTAAATATTCTTTTTATTTTTTATTTTATTGACTCAAAGAATGTAATCAACCAATAAACCAGTTGAATTTCTCAAAATTCATATTGATTTTAAAATATAATCTTATTTCTAGAATCTTATAAACTTATTTTCCACTATGTTTAAGCCATGAATATGCTGCTTTGCATCAAAAACATACTACTTAATTAAAAATTTTACTCTAAATTATACAAACTGCCTTTTTTATTAATTCATTTATACATATGTATATACCAGATAAAGTTATACATTCATAAACTATATTGCCAAAAATAAATATACAGAACTGATCACTTGAAGTGTCCTTTATCAATATTGCAACATTCCTGAAATTTGTTCCTAATACTGCAAACCATAAACATACTTTTGGCCCATCCTAAATCTATGTGTGCATGTATATATATATTTTACATATTTATATTTTATTGTAACAGAAAAATATTCAGGCTTCTAAATAGAACATAACTTTGCTACATGTTTAGCAGACAAATTCAATGAGAATAAGTCTTGGTAACTCAGAAATTCATATATATATACATATGACTGTAAATCATCTCATGTTTACATATCAAAGCAATGGAAATAAATGGAGTCTGATACTCGCATATTTCATTAAGGAATATTCATATTTTAGGCATTCAAATTTAGTAGCAATAATAAGCTTTTATTTTGCTACTCAATCATCTAAATATAATTGGCTAAAACATATTTTTAAGTTACCAATGATGATCAAACTGAGTATTCCAAATTTTAGAATACTGATTACATTTTTAGATGCATCATTTCATCTAAAAAATTCTGGAAAAAGGTATAACCTGTATAAAATAGCTTTGATATTGTATAAGTGCTAATTTCAAATCTGCAGAAATTAATATCAATCCTTCTATATTTTTACTAATCTTACCAATTACTGCCTCAATTTTAGTTATCACAAAGCATAGATACAGAGACGAATGACATTTTTGTGTAAATATATTTTGATCTATATTTAAATGAATGAATTAAATGAATATATTTATTTTAATCAACAGTATTATTATTGCAAATGTAAATATATGTATACTTGTAAATAAATTATTACTGCAAATAAATAAAAAAATTATTCTTTTCTAATTAACCTTAAGAAAAAAAATGTATACGTGAATGAGAATAAAATTGGAATAGGCTAGGTTAATGAATCAATATATTCATTAATACAAATAATATAAAGAAAATCAACTTAAATTATATCACAGCTATAGATATATTATAAGGTTGGAATGCATGCATCTGTCAGACCTGTTTGACACAACTTTAAACAGTAATTTATTCTTAATTATCTTTTTTATTGACCGGTAATATTTGTGGAATGACTATATTCTAGATTATAGTCTTAATATCAAATTCTGATTGAATTATATCGTAAATGTTAATATGAAAAAAAAAAAATCATATTTTCTTCTCCTGTGAATTCTTATGATCCATTTTCTAATTTTCACTACAGAAAGGAAATCAAGAAAATAATAAAACAATTGCATTATACATATAGCATACTAAAATAAACTCAAAAATTTAAAAATAGTTAATACTTAATACACGGAGGTCTTTTAAACTATAACAATTCAATTTCTTGCTAGTATTTAAAAGTTGTTTCAATCAACTCTTTTTTTTTCACTCCCAAAATTATTGGTTTCCAATCTATTTGGCAAAAAAATACAATAATTTTTAATTTCACAGGTAAATTGTACAGATGGATTTCAAGTTGGATTTAAAGGATTTTTGATCATTATTGCAGGCAAATATCCATGCAGTAAATCACATCATTTCTGGTCATAATCAACACTCTCCTTGCAGCAGAAGTTAATAAGATGTGTTTCAAGTTACATATTTGGTTTAGCAGATATTTTTTTCCCCCCTAAGAATTACTTGACTGGATAGTTGTGGGCCAATGTACATTGAATGATTCTTAGTTGGCCATCTTGAGAAAAGTATACACATAAAATGTAGCATATGATAATTGTAATTGAGATATAGTAAAAATATTTTCTCTCTCTTAGTTCTCTTATTTCTTTAACAGACAGAATATTATGATTAGGAATAGTTGATAAATATTGCTGATATTCTCTTTACTCAAATGATTTCATTCTCTAGATGACTGAAGATTAACCAGCGGTAATTTGTAATTAACTTATCATTTCTGATCTGTTAATCAATGACATGTTGATGAAATATCTTCTTTAAACTATTTTTTACAACTTCCTATAATACAATTCTCCTGTTCATCAAAAAACATATTTTTCCACAACTCAGGAACTTAATCCACTCATTTGCATAAAAAGCTTTCCAAAAATATCTCTGGATTTCTATTTCCACTCCATATTTTTAATTACTCAGTTTCGATGAACAATAGTTTATTTTCCAAATAGGATTTTGCAACAGATTTAATTTTTATACAAATTAAAAAGTATTTATTTAAGGTTTTCATAAAACTAAATTCCTACAGTTAATTTGACTGCAAAATATAATTTTTATTATCAATTAAATGCCTTTAGGGATATACATTTAGTAACGAGAATTTTTCAACTGACCAAATTCACCATTACAAGATTTGAAATAACTTATATAACTCTGATTTGATAGAATCAAAGTACTCTAAATATTAAAATAAAAGAATAGTAGAAATTAATCAATGCTATAGCTTTAGCCCTAATATATTTTTGGCAGAACTTATAGTTTTGAATAATTTAAATGTATATTTGTTTCATTACATTTTATTTAATATTTTATAACTGTGATGTCATATCATCGAAACTTTTATTTAAAGACATTTTACTAACATTAATAACTGCCATTTTTATATGACTTTAAATTTAACTTTCTACTAATGTTATAATCCAACTCGCAATCATCATAATATATATATGTATATCACATACTTATAACTATATGATATAATATACGACTGTTAATGAAAGCATCCACAGAAAAAGTATATTACTATAAGCCATGAATATGATATACAGGTTATATCGAAAACATGCTAGGCAGAATAAAGCTGAATATTTAAAAACTACCTTTTTTGTGGATATTTTCATTAAGTCAGCTCAGAAAAAAAGAAAATTATTAATAGTTGAACTATATGATGTTTAAAAGTTTTTTATTGATAAACTGTTTACTTACTTTAAGATATACATAAATGCTTTTGCACCACAATGAATCTTTAGATAAAGGAACTGTGATTGTGCTGTTACTTTCACCTTCAATGCTGAGAAAAAATGCCCTAGAGTTCTTTTCCTTTTCTATGTCTAACTTTGTACTTAATTTTATTTCTGAAATAAATCAAACATATATTGTATGGATAGTCAAAAATAATTTTAAAAAAATTGTTTGTACATTTAAATTCATTTAGCACCAAGTGTCCTGTTATTAATAAGCATAACATGCTTTATGAATGCAAACTTTGTTTCTATTTGTGCATGTTTATATTTGTGCATATTTATATAATTCTATATATAAAAATAATAAAATATAATGGCAGTTGAGGCAGGTTTAAGAAATTAACCGAAAGTACTTCTACGGATTGAAAGTTTATAATAGTTTGTGACAGTTATATTTTATTATTTTTATTATGATTATAATTTTGTTCTAATTAACAGACATTTTATTTATATTACATAATTCTATATATATATAAAACTTTGGGTGAATATATTACATATTTACAAAACATAGATGATAATTAATCAGGAAAAACCTAAAATATAATTTTATGAAAATTTGGATGTGTATATGTTTATTTTAATAAGTAATGATGTAAATATAAGTTTTGAAGTCATCTGTGTGTGTGTGTTTGCTTGTTATAACTGTTATAACTCTAACATTTGACTGGAGATCACCTGATTAAAATTTGGCAATAGAGATTGCTCAGTAGTCAGTGGTTTTCAATAAGAATGCCAAGGTCCAATAGGATACTGAAAGAATATTTTACAAGACACAGAGGGAAAACTCTCCATATAGTAGCACTGCTCAGTGCAAGCCAGACTAATCCATGGATGCACTGGATGGCACTATTGTATGGAGAGTTTTGCCTCAGTGTTAAGCATGAAGAATGGTGATTATTGTTGATGGTTTGTTTTTCAGTACTACAGGATTGGTACAAACAATTATCACTTTTCGATATGATTTTGGCATATAATTATAAAATATTAAAAATGTCTCTATTTTGAAAATTCATAGATTTCTAACTAATAAATATATGTTGAAGTTTAAACAATGTTTTAACTAATGTTAATTATAGTCAATTTCTATTTATCGATATTTTTTTTTATAAATAAATGCAATTTAAATACGATTGAATTGATAATGCTTTTATTCTTAATCATAATATGAAAGGTGTATAATTTTTTTAATGTGTGGGTCAAATGGTAGATAGGCTACAATAGAAAAGATTAGCTTAATAGTAAAGTAATTATTAGTAAATCAAATGAAAATATTTATGATAGTTGTTTTCTATAAATAGTAATTTGTTAGTTTTTAAATTTAATGATGATTACAGATTTACTCTATATATGTATATATCATTGCATGCATTAGGGAATAAAAATTAATTTATTACCAAGTAGTACTGTTTTTTAATCTACCTGTATAATCAACCCATAAGTGATATGCTTGGATTTGTGAGACAATTGAAAATTAAACTTAATATTGCACAGATATTAAACTAATTTAGAATTACGTATTTGGATAATTTCAGTGGACAAATGACCACATATTATGAGTGTTGATATTATTTACAGAAACTATAATTTATGATATAAATATCCCACTGATTTTGATATGTGCCACTTTCCAAAGTAAAATATAATTTTCTGAGAATAAAAGAAAACTATGTTTCAAAATCCTTAAGGAACCATTTGTATTTTTGGAAGACTTGAAAATAATCACATTTAGTTGTTTCTATTCACTTCTAATCCCAAATTTACTTGATTCTCGAAAATGAGAATGTGACAAAATTGATAAAAACATAAATATCTTTTTTAAAAAAATGAAATATTTAATAATTATAAAAACAATATATTTAATAGACATTTTATTCTATCATAAATCCGATTTTAAAGTTTATTATATAAGATTCTTGGATTTAAACTAAAAAATTAATTTATAATATATATATAAATGAATTTAATTTTACCAATTCTTGAGGGAACTCCAACTCCAGTGAACTCCAAACAAGTAGAAACAACTACACTACAAATTAAAAATAATAACTATTAATGCAATGGGCTTTTGTTTAATAATTAAAATTGCATTTTATAATTAAAATTATTGTGATTGTAGAGAAAGAAATCAACTCCAGTCATGCGCTGTATGATTACAATTATTTCAGCGCTTAATAATAATAGATTTACAATTAAAGGTAATAAAATTTTATATTTAAAATGATCTTATACCAGAAAAAAAAGTTCAAATTATTACTTGTATAAAACAAATTTAATTTTTCCACAATTCTACAAATAATTTTTTTTTTTTCATTTTTGTATATAACATCTTATTGCATGTGTGTGTGTGTGTATATATATGCAGATAGACAGGATAGAAAGATAGAAAGACAGATAAAACAGATATACACATAGCTAGACAGATAGCTAAATAAGCAGAGAAAGAGGTGGGTAGATAAGTAGATAGATAGGTAATTGAGTTGATAGATTGTTAAGTAGGCCGACAAAGATAGATTGCTAAGTAGGAAGTGTAAAAGTGGAAATCTACATAGATAAGTAAGTAAATATATAGATGAGTAGATAGATAGTCCGGCAGGTAGCATGATAGATAATTAAGTTTTAAATCATATACATTGAAGATTTCTGTCAAGGAATCATAAATAATTATATTTTATCCATGAAAATATTCTAATACTAATACCAATTACTTAATTCTAAACTTTTATTCCAATTAATTTTTTTAATTTAGCCCATGGATTTAGTGTTAATATGTATTGTTTTTTCATAATAATAGTAGTGGTAATTCACTCTATTTCTTCTTCTCTAGAACAATCTATTGTAAGCTTAAGTAATAAATAATCACTAGATAGTAATGCCAAATCTAAATATCCAAACTAGTTTTTGACTAGTGGCTGTCATCAAGCAATGGATTTGTGCTTACATATTCAACAGTCACTTTTAAAGATGTACAGAGATAGGCAGAGAAGTAGACAGATAGATAGATAGGTAGTTCCAGTAGATAGATTAGTAAACATTATGAATATAATTTTCATATACAGTTATTTGATCCAAAATAAAGTAAAATAACAAGCAGAAAAAAGCACGTCATGATATATTTAATATATAACATTTATTTTGACCAAAAAATACAGAAAAAAAAAGGAAAATGTTTTTATTTGTTGTATTTAAAAATGTAAACACACCTAATGTTTTTTAACATATTCCCTAAACTGGAAAATTTTCTCAAAGTAGTTTTCAAACAACTAACTGATCAACAATAGTGAACAGTTTTAAATTTTCCAATCACATATGGATATAAATGTGTATGTGTTCATACATACACACATGGACCCACATTTGAAATTTGATTGGCTACAAAATATCTTTTACATGCATTAATCAATTTATTTATATATAGATAGATGCATACTGATGATATATTTTCAATGAGTTGCAATTATGTAATATTTATCAACTTTTTTAAATAACTCTTCAGGTCACATCACTAAGTATATCCCTCATACTTTGCATTATACTCAATCAAGCAATTCCACTTCTAAATATGTGCAATATCTTGATGCCTGATTCATGAACTGCTTTTAAATTGTTCCAAACATCATTATCATGATTAATGCAAATAAACTTGAAGCCAGAATACATACTTCTTTGAAATCCATTATGTATTTGAAATATTTCAGATTTTTCATTTATAATAACATTTCCTTTCATTCCATCATTACTGGTAGCACTTCCTCTTATTTCGTCATGTATAAGTTGTAAAAAAAAAAAAAAAAAAATTTAATGGATAACCATTCAAACAGTATCACAGACCTATTTGATTAATTCAATCAAATGCTTTGATCAACTCAATAAAAATAATATGATTGACATGTTTTTGCATTTGCATAGTGACTCCTATTATGTTTTTAGCAATTTTTGATTTTCCAACATTACACCGAGTCTTTGGTAACTCTTCATTTATGATTCAAAAAAAATCCTTAAAAGTATCTTTGCTGTAGACTTATCTATCTTCTTTATTTTTAAAAACTGCAGTAATAAAAGTAACCTTAAGATCAGATGGGACAATTTCAAGAGTTCATATATTTAATTTAAAAAATATATATATTTGAAGTTCACATTTTGCCATATATTTTAAACTTGTTCACATTTTTCATAGGGCCTGCAGCCTTTCCATTTTTAAGATTATAAACAACTCACAACTTTTCTAATCTATTTACCTTTATCCAAATCTAAATGAGCAGTTAAAATAAATGTAATGTTAAAAGTCATCATCTCAATTTTTGTATCATTTGAAATATGAGTAAATATTTCCTCCATCTGTTTAAAATATCAGTCAAGATATAATAAAGTAAATATCATTGATAGATTTAATAAATTTATGATATTGATTTTTCAAGCTCACATGCCATTTTCCACACATCAAAAAAAAAAAAAAAAAATTTAAAATAATCATGATCACATCTTTATCACTTTCTGGTTTTAAAAGGTCATTTTTGTCAATTGATGAATTTCTGCTCTTTAAATTTCTTTTTCAGCTATGAAGCTCATTACCCCCCCCCCCCAATGCCATATATATTTTAATCAAGTCACTAATAACAGAATCATTATACTATAAGATGACAATCCTGAAAATCCAAATTAGCAATTTCAGTGTCTTATAAATGTTCACATAATATAAACTTTTTTATTCTGACTTTTAAGATAATTTATCATGATTTTGTTCATGGATGCATCTATGTTTCTTTACAATGATTTCTCTGCTTAAACAAAATGTTTGTGACACACAATTCATATGTTGTGAAAAAAATTGATGACAATGGACTACAGCAAAAATACTACTATTTCCAGCAACTTTCATCAAAGTTTATTATTTATACTAACATGTGCATTAAAGCCTTCAATAATAAAAATTTAATTTCTTAATGATATTGACATAATATGCTCTCCAACAAGAAATAAAAATTTTCTTTCTGTGAACTCTCTGAATATGTTGTAATCCATATGCACTAATAAAATAAGCATATGAATCCTTGTGCAAATCAATACCATTAACTTTTCGTTGATATTTCTGGGAATAGCCAACATTATGCAAATTTTCTTTCTCTAGAAGGTGAGTTTCACCAAGTAGCTAATTTAATATTAAATCTTGACAGTTTCTTAGCTATTCATGCAATCTTCCATTCAGTTCTTCAAGAATTTTCATAAAGAAAGTTCCATATTCTGTATGCTTATAATCTTTAAAAAACCTATATTTACAATGCTTACAATAGTCAAATATGTTTAAAAATACATATATACAAGCAACAAAGATTACAAATTATAAAATTATTATATAAAAGCCTTTTTCGGCAAATTATGTTTTTTTGCCCTTTTCAATATGTCTCCACGATTTAAAGCACATACAGCGATATCTATATCAATATATGAGAGAAGACAGATAAACAAATGGATATCTGACACGATCTATTATGGGATTTTTTTTCCCCCTCAATTCTACTACAAAATTACTCTGTTATATATATTGAATGGATATATATCCACATATATTAATTAATTAACTATCCATTCTTTATCCATTAACCACTTATTATTTAACTTAATGGATGTTTTGTATATATTCATACAGTTGTTTTACAATGCTTAGTCTTATTATCACTAGTTCCTCCTGCATTGCTATCTAATATTACTGGTTTTACAATTATTTCTATCACTTTAATGAATGATATGACATACATGATATCCTAGGCAGATTGTGCTAAACAGGCCATTTTTAGATCTTTTTTCTGAATTCTATTCTATTTGCATGGTTAATAAGGTATTTTATAAATTCGTTTGTCTAAACATACGTTTGCTGATCTGAAACTCTTTTCCCAATTCCTATTTCAACATGACTTTTTAGTGATTTTACTGTCATAAGTTAAAATCAGTGACTAATGACTCTAAGTCTTCTAAGTCTATCCACGTCACTGCTTTCTTAGCATTCAAGAACTTTTGTTTAAAAAAAATGAAATAAAGATGGACACAGAATGGTTGGGCATGGAAATATGATTGTGTAATCACAAATCCAATGTCATACTTAGTGTAGGAGGATGACTGGGGTATATAATAGCTCACTTAAAATAGTAAAAAAAAAAAAAGAGACAAACCAGAACAGACTGCTCATATCAGAAATAACATCTAGCCTTTAATAAACAAACATTTTATTAAACAACAATGCATGACCAAGTGTACCTCCTGCCATATTTTATATTCTTTGTTTTATATATAATTTGTTATTTATTTAGTAATTATCATAATTTATGCGCACATATACATTAAAGCAATCAACAATTAAACAATAACAATATTAATAACAATCAACAATATAAATACTTTATTTTATAAAAAAAACTATAAGCTAAGACAAATATAGTATTGCTATGATGGAATTTAAAAATTGAAAACAAGTTATTATAATAAACAAAACGTTAATAATTAAAATTGTAAATATTAGAAAACTGTAATTTTATATTAAAATCAATTAATTATATATTTGCTTTAAAAAATCTGAAAAAATAAACAAAATCAATTTAAATATATATTTAACATTTACCATGAGACTACACTTCCATTACCAAGGTTACAACTTTTTTCATCCAGGTTGATAATTTCAGGGTCCACTTTTAAACTTGCTGTTAGAGTTACAATTGGACGAGACCTAATAAAAATTATATACAAATGTATTAGAAAAATTTTTGTCTGCAGGTTTACAGAAATCTGAAGACAATGTGATTATAATTTATTCTGCATTCTCTGAAAGTATTTGCTGAGTAACTACTATTTATATCTCAACAAAAGAAATATATTGCAATATCTTTATATTATGATGTTATAAATTTATTTCTACTGTGCCATTACTATAATAAGATTAAATTCCATGCAGTTGCTTAACAAAACTCTCTGCTATTTCTTTGATCCAGTTCATAGGTTATATGGTTAAGATGAACTCTTTCTTCTTCTTATGGATTTCTGTAGTTACTTTACAACATAATATCAGACTTCATTCTTTGTTAAAAAATACTTAACCATATTATAATATCAAGTATTCTCACAAAAATTAAAAGGAACATAATATGAACTTCATCATTCCTAAGACTCATAAGATGATTGCATTGTGTCATCATTTTTTAAATTAGGCATATCCTATCACAACAGTTATATGGATACTAATGAAAAGATCAGTAAAGATATCTAAAAGTATTTGTCAAAAAAATTATGAATTAAATTTTGATTTCAAGACATATGCTCTTATGCATCAAATATGGTAAAAAAAAAACATTGACACACATGTACGTTTATTCATTTAATTATTTAGAAGGATAAACTTTGTAATATATTCTAATGGGAATCCACTGGATAAACATCAAAAGTTTCTGCTTCCATATTATTTGTTCCAAGAACAATTCTATTTATACTACTATAACTCTGCCACCTATCACAAGCTTGAGTAATAAACAGATATGAACTACTAGGGTAGATGCTATCCACATCTCCAACTAATTTTTAAATCATGACTTTCATTAATAAAGAGTTCTATATGTTGAGAAATCAATAGATATGAGATGTCCGTGCACATTAAATTCCTATCCAGTGCTATCCATGTCTCCAGATTAGTTTTTGACTTACGGCTTTCATTAATACAGAGCTCTGTATTTTGAATTATCAATAGATATAAGTTGTTAGTACACATTAAATTCCTATCCAATGTTATCAATGTCTCCAGACTAGTTTTTGACTTATAGCTTTCATTAATGAAGAATTTTGTATTTTTATGGATGTTGTATTGCACACTTTACATCCAAAAGTCATCTTATACTTTTTTTTTGTATTATCAAGGTGCCATCCTGAAATTTAAACACAATATAATGATTTGAATTCAAGACAACTTTTTGTATAACTATATAAATCTTAGACAAGTTCAGGCTTTTTTACATTTTTGGTGTCAATTTTTCAAGAAGTGTAGGCATGTTTATTTTTTGAGAAAGTTTGGTATAGAACCAAAAAAAAAGACACATGATTTTAGTTTGTCAATGCTTTCAGGAAGAAATTTTATTTATACAATTCCAGTTCTTCCATCGATTATAAGTTGTAACTAATCAATAGATGATAGATGATATAATGTGTTAAATTTCAATCCAGTAACTTTTATCACCATATTTCTAGACTAGTATCTAACTTGTAGCATTTGTCATCGAGGAATTTTGAATGTGAACTTAGTGCACTTAGATATAAAATTTCTTGATTACTCAAAATTATGTAGGAAAATGCTGTAACATGCCATATATAAGTTCCTAAAAAGTTGTGCTACAATTTCACTGAATGGGAGATATTTCTCATTCTGATTCATGCTCCACTGCTTGTTTATGAATTAATTCACATTTTATTGTTTTCATATTTTTCTTTCAGCTAACTCTTAGACCTGGGTAATAATGGATTCATGCTTGACTTATAAGGGAGTGGGGATCATTAGCAGTAATTCTATTTATCTCCTAAACTAAATGTAAATTTTGATCAATGTAATGTGTAATTTGCCATAAAGGCACATGCATTTCTTAACTTATTAATGTAATAACTATATTTATAAAAGCTAGATTTATCAGGTTCACAATGTTTGAGTAAAATTTCATTTATCCTTTTCAAAGTTACAGTATTCTGATAAATTATTGTATATCTTCATTCACCTCCTCACTAGTTGAACACAACAACTGCAACAAAGTTAATTAGTTTTCAGGGGGAAAATGTTCCCATCATTTTAACCTTAGCCTAATTTGACCTACTACACCTTTGTTGATTTTAATATCTTTTGACTGTGATCTTTAATATACTTATACATTTTTTGTCTTATTTTGGTTATTTCTGTTAATGTTTTTGGCCTTAATTAGATATGTTTTTTTTTTTTTGATGTGCTTGTTACACGGTTTCAATTTTATTGCAGAATCTGCACGAGTTTTTTCTCAATTCACAAATTCAGGTCATGAATGCTCTCACTATGTACAAGTTTCCCTTAAAAGTTCCTGCACAGTGTATCTTTTCTCTCTCTACCACTGTCTGGGTCCTCTGATTTTTTTCTCAAATCTGTTCTTTTTGATACTTAGGTTACCATCCATTAACAGTGTGAACCAGATGTCAATTATTTTAGCCATTTTGCTAGGTTAATTTCAAACTCAAATATTATATCGATATAAACCAAGATGGAATTTATATCTTTATAGATTGACAGTAATTTTTGGACAAAATATGAAGTTAATATTTGGTATTTTTATAGAAGCTATTTGTTTTTGTAAATGTAAATTCATAAATGAAATACTTCATTTTGATAATAGATTCTACTGATAAATATTGAAATATTTGATTATTTCCAATTGATAACTTTTTAATGCAAAATTCAATCTGTAAATTGGTGAAAGGAATCTTATGCTAGAATAAATTGTCTTAAGAAATGAAGAGCAATGCAACCTAGCATTGATGTTGAATTGATCATAGTACTCTATGATGTAGTCATTCTTCATACTTAAGGGCAGAAAATCCTATAATGTATATATAACGCATCAAGGGAAAAGATCCTTCCTCCCAAAGGAAAAAAAAACAAATTTTACAATGAAAACCTAGTTGAGAATGAAATTCATTTAAAGTATTAAAAGTTTCTATAAAATTATAAACTGAATATGAAGAAAAAAATTAAATCAAAATCTGAATAAAACTCATTTTGATTATTTGTTAATTATTAACATATAATCTAACTACTATGATTAGTGTAAGGTAAATTTTAATCAAAAATGTTAACTAACCTGAGAAATATCGCTCGATCTGAACTATATGCACCAACAAGAAGATCTAAAAGATAATAGATATATAATAAAAATGTATATAATTGATAAAAATAGTCATAATAAAAAAAAATACAATATTTATATGGATATATATATTTGACGGCAATCTGTCCAAACATCTTTTGATATGAATTTATACAATGTTTTTTTACCATTTCATTATTTTACTGATCCACTGCATAAAGAATGTCACTCTAAATTTAGTTCATTTTTCCAATCCCTAATTGTTTTTTCCCCACAACACACCAGCAAACTTTCTTATTTCATTCATTTATCTCATGTGGGATCTATTTGTAGATTTTTTACAATCGCTAGTAATCCCCTTTAAGTTCAACTGTCCATCTATTATCATATCTTCTAAAAATTTGTCCAGTCCAGTACTATTTCAGTCTCTTCATTCTTTCAATGATGTTAGTGATATCTGCTTTTTCTTTCAACCATATATTTTGTTTTTAATCTCTTCTTGTTACTCCTAACAAACATCTCTCCATAACATGTTGAATGGTTTGAATTGCTCTTATGTTATGTGTCAAGTCACAGAGCCTTAAGTAAGAACTGGTAAAACGTTTATTAATAACTTTCCTTTTCAAACACATAGAAATATTTCATATTAGTATTAAATAATTCCTATTAAAAAAACTCCATAGAAGTAGAAATTTATGATTGTGTCCATTATGTTTCCAATCTGTAGTAATAATCTGATCAAAGTATTAGTAATTTTTAATTTCTTCTAACAATCTTTATTTTCTTTTTCTGAGAAAATGTATTATGTATTACTTTAGTCCTACATTTTTATTTCATCTAATAACTCATGCAACATTACATTTTAAGTTCTAAAGAATTATTTGCACAAACAACCACATCATTTTCAAAATCTAGCTGACTTAAATAATCTTTACTTTTACTTCCATGGTTTTCCATATAAATCCACAAAATATTTTTAACAAAACTGCTGTAAAAATTTTCTAGTATCATCGTGTAATTTAACCACTGCTGATAAAGATTCTTCAGAATATGACAATATCTCAAGTCTATATCTTGATGATTTAAAAAAAGTCCTCATAGAACTTTTTTGTAATCTACAAACTAAAGTATAATTGTAACTCATATCCATTAATCTTTTCTATAACTTCTTTCAATATCTGGATGTAACCCATTGTACTAAAACCATTTTTATATTCAGCTTGTTCTTTGATCGCTTAAAATCCAAAGTTTATTCTAAATAATACAGCTGATAGAGACTGATTAGTCTGTAATTTTTAATATCTTCTTTATCATCTTTCTTAAATATCAATATTACTAGTGAAGTCTTCCAATCAATTTCTTTCTTCATGCATCATTTCAAAGATACTAATAATAATATGATCATTTCCTGGAACTTTTCTTTCTTCATAAATTTAATTGCATGTCTTACTTCTTTATTTAAAAAGCTGGGCAATTCAGATAAAATAAGAGTTTCGTTTTTTTTGTTATTAGAACTCTTTTACATATTTCATAATGTCATCTCTCTTTTTAGTAATACTTACATCTTTTCTGATCTTTTTTTCTTATTGCCAAGATAACTTTCCTTCCAGTATGAAGATATTGTTTTACACTTTTTGAAACTTTTATTCCCTTCTATAGCTTTCCTTGACAATTCAAAATTATAGTTTCTTATATGTTATTAATAACTTTTTCATACCATTTCACAAAAGTCTAGACATTCACTTCTTTAATGAATCATTTTTAAAATTTTTCATATTCCTTCTTTTCTTTGTACAGTGTCTGGCCTCAATAGAAAAGTTACTGATAAATTGCTACTTTTTTATATACTAGCTATCTTTCTTGAAGTTCTCAATAGAGTATCAGTTATCTTCTTTTTGATTTCATTCAAATCTGAACCATCTTCAAAATATGTTACATTTTAAAATGATTTGCAAGCTCTAATTTAAATTCTCTGTTGTGTTTTTGAAAAATAAAAATATCAACTATTAATATAAAAAAAAATTCATAATTTTCATCTTTCTAGTTGGGCATTAATGTATATCTTGCATCACACTAATCAATAATCATTTCTTGTGTTAAGAATCTTACAATGCATATTTTCTGTTAATCAAAATATAATCTGCTATATTTTTCAGAAAATATATATAGGCTTTAGTAACGCGATAGTTATAAGTTATAAAGCTAAGTTTACTCCAGAGAAAAATAATAATGAAATGTAAATACATATTTAAGTTTTAAAACCAATAAAAAAGATTGCTAATAAGTAAAAAGAAATGGAAAATAAATTTGGTAAAAAATAAAGAAACTTTATTTTAGATAATTTTAGTTTAAGTTTAATAGCAACAAAGAAAGATGGTAAGCAATTAAATTAAACTTAAACAGACAAAGATTGTAGGTTAAAAGCATTCTACAAAAGATTGCTGAAAGATAAACCAAATTGTTAATGACAAAGCCGGATATATCTAATGGTTTTAAGAGACAGACAAAACTGTGCATTGTTTAAAATCAAATATTAAACTAATTTTAGAAGTAAACAAACGGATAAAATATTTGAAGCTAATTACTAAGGAACATGAATGGACATAAGTAAAAGCTGGATCCTAATCATCATTGTAAAGATGCATTAGCCAAATGGAAGCACGGTTACATTGGAATATTAGGAATTTATTAATGATATCAAGCAAGGAAAAAGGGGATATAAAGTGTCCTAAAAAGAGATAATTGTCATCAGCTTTCTCTACTCATCATAAGCTGCTGTAGTTGCTGTTACATGGATACCATAATGACCTTGAGAAAAGCTGAGGGAAAAGTGCCCTGACTTTTCTGCAATGATGGATGTGTCCCAGAGCCCGTGCCTCTAAAGGTTAAAGATAGCCAGCTAGAGAAAATGTTAAAAGACCACCCTGATCTTTTATTATTTACGTAGGCTGAGAAGAGCCAAATACAATTGTGTTTGTTAAAATAATCGTGAGTATAAACTTTAGTATTCACTTAAGTTTACCACTAGTTAGTGGCAGGATTAGTCACTCAGTGGTGATATGGGCAGTGATGGTAGAACTTTAAATCAAGGACTATTTTGCTATATGTGTAAATAAAGGAAATATGATAGCTATTCAGTAAAATCTTAATTTATGTGTATGTATAATATGTAAATAAATATATTTAATTGTTATTAATAATGTTTTCATAATTTATAATTTTGTGGTAATTGTTGATAGTTTCATAGGTGAATGTACAACATAATCCAATTCTGCTATGCCTTGATTTGGATGGCTCATGTCCATTTCCATTTAGCATTTTTCTTAAAGAATTTATGATATACAGTTATTCTTTTTCTGAAAACTCTACCAGTCTTTCTTTCTTTCACCAATAACCATATTTACTCACAATTTCAAATGTTTACCAATTTTAGCATTAAAGTCTCCCATGATCATTTTAAAATATTGTTTCATCTAATCAAAAACCTTTTGTACATTTGGTATCTTCCAATAAATTGAATAACTAATCTTGCCACTCTGTCCGATATTCTGCAAATCTTCACAATGATATTCTTCCACTTTTTTATTTATAATGAATCCTCCTCCACTTCTGCTTTCAATATTGTACCTTTTTTATTTTTTTATATAAATTGTCTTTTCAGCTTTTCTTCTAACTTAATGTCCCACTTAATATTAAACAGTTGTTTTTTTCAATTCATACAATATTCCTTCACTTAAAAGTGATCTTCAATTGTAAATACTTAAATAAAATAACATTACCAAATGATAACCTAGGTCTGCAATAAAGGAAATTCTTAGTAATCTCCATCTTTGTCCACCAACCACTACCTTGGTTAGTGACTTTACAGCCTCCTAGAAAAAAGGGTCATAAATTAATTTTGTCTACCATGGCTATAACTATATATATATATATAAAGTTCATCTACACAAACATTCACTTTGCCTGCAAGAAAATTATGATACTTCAGTTAAGAATTATTAGGCAATCAAGAAAAAAGACAATACCATTTCTTGATCTTAAACTTAGAAATAAAAAGGCAACATTGGAGCAATCTATCCATGTTCTAAAATAACAAGAAAATATAAAATGAACATTAGGAAATTGTTCTTATTTCCTTTAAGGCCTCAAAGAAAAATCAAATAGTTACTTTTCATTTAATAATAAGCACTTTTCTGCAGACTCTGACCTTTTAATTTATTTTGTTGATTTTTTTCATTATCAATTTTTCTAATTATCTTTTTTTATTCTAGTCTTATAAAGTCATTTTAAACTATGTAATACATATACACATACACACACTGATTCAAAAGTAGATATGCAGGAGTGCTGGGATCATGTATGCAATAATTTACTGACAATAATGCTAACCAGAAATTTTATGTTACTGCCACAATGACAGTGACAGGTTTCAGAAACAATGCTATAATAGTGAAGGGCATTCCAAATACTTACGAAACTAATACTAACCCAATCAATGCAGTATACCTCTTTTGCCCTATCCCATATATCATAATAGCATCATTTTATTTCATAAAAAAATTAGTATGAAACCGCTTTTTCCTTTCTATTTGATTTTTTTAAACTTATATATAAAACTGACAAGCAATTTAAATTTGTTTTCCCAGAAATTTATTTTAAATATATATATAATTCTAATTATATTTAATAATTGAAAAAATATTGTCTTATACCTGGATAAGAATTCCTATCTAGATCTGATCCCCCTGATAGAGAATATCCGAAGGTTTTTAAATGTTTATTCACCTGTTCTGCAAAAATAACCTACAAAGAAAAATAACTTCAAAAAATACTCAATAGATGGCAGTATAAAACAAATTTTGCTGAGATATTCTTGACTTCGTTTAAGGAGAAGCCATAATACATCACATCACATCACATCACATTTAAAAACTTAATAAATCAAAAATATTTAAAAACATTTTTCAAATAATAGAAAAAAAATATATTAAAATCATGCAGTTATTTTCCATATATAATGTCCAAATATTATATTACATTTAAAGGTTGTGAATATTTTATTTATTTATGGTCAAACTTTATCAAAGACAAACTGCTGCATAAGTAAATACGTTTGCCAATCAATTTTTTTTAATGTGTGTGAGGTGAACAGTTGGTAATTCTGCATGAGTGGTAAATTATTTAATTTCTCGATACCTGCTATGCAATTTATTGGGTCAATTTTGTTATATAATAATTTTAATGTCTCAGTGTGCTTAATACACAAACATTTATCATTATCATCTAATCTGAGACCAGTTAACAAATAAGGTCATCTTTTCCAGTCTCTTTATTGCTAGTCTGATGCTTTAAATAAATACTAATTGCAACTAATTTTATTACTATCTAACAATCTTTTTTTTTTCTTTTAATAATGATTGTTTTTAACAAAAAAACTAAATTTAAATACTTAATAATATTTTTTCAGATTGTTTCTTTGGTTTGTTTCTTCACAAAAATGTTTTCAAAGAAACACAATTTTTTTTTTTAACATTCATAGTTCAAACTAATACTATAATTCCAACAAATAAAAATTAATTAATCTATTGTTAGAACATTGTATTTTAATCTTTTAATTTTAATATAATTTTGATAAGGTATTGCACTAATTAAATTAATGTTCTATCTTACTATTTACTGTCATTATTTTATTTAATGTATTTATTCTTATTACATATCTGTCAAACAATTTATTAAGGTTTTTCACTTTCTCAGATTTATCAAGTATAATAATGCATTAGATTCTTTATTTTTTCTAAATCATTCATTTTTTCCATACAGTCTTTTAAAATATTTTTTATATAACAGGCAAAACTCTCCATACAGTAGTGCCACCCTGTGCCAACCAGAGTAATCAATAGATGCCATATTGGATGAGTAGGCACTAGATGGGGATTTTATGCCCAAGCCTTTTGGCATCCATTGATTACACTGGTTGGCACAGGGTGATACTACTGTATGGAGAGTTTGGCCTGTTTAATAACAGTTATGTGCTAGCATTATTTTTTATATAGTTATCATTTTCTATCATTATTATGATTAAGGTATTTCTGAATTTAATTCAGTTTCTTTCCATGTATAGTATCTCATCTCATACTTTATTCCAACAAAATTTCTTATTATGCCCAACTATCTCACGAGTAATTTCTTTCTTAATTTCTTAAATGTATTGGAATTCCAGTATAAGATTAGTTACTTTTCGAACACCGTATTATTCAGTCATTCAATTTTTTCAAAGATATCACTATTACCTATTTGTTTTCTCATCTGTGCATTTTACTTTCAATCACTTTTTATTAATTCTAACTTCGACCCTCCATGTTTTGTCATGTGATCTACAGATCATGTGTTTGCTCTTCTAGTCATAAAAGCTGGCAGACTATTGTTTTTCAAGATGTATTCTTTAATATAAATTTATGGTATTTATGTATACTCCCAGACCCTAAGGTTGATTATGAATATTTAAAAAATAATCCATAAATCAATTAAGGTCAAAGATTCAGTATTTAAATAAAATGATTAGAAGAACATAGTAAATATGTAATATCATCTTCATACTGTTTTTAATATCCGTAATCAACCTTCGTGTCTGGGATTATCCATAACTACCAAAAATGTATTTCTCACCCAAAATTTCCTTCAATCATTAATTCCACCCATTAGGATTCCATGTATATCAATATTGTGACGAAGATATTTTTAATTATTAACTTTTTCTAATCCATTACTATAAATCTTTATTCCTTTTTCTTTTTTGGAAAATCATCATGTATTGTTTTATTCTTTTTTAGCATTTATCATTAGTTCTACTTTCTTCCTTCATAGCATATTCCTGTTTCTATGAAGCATTATTTACAAAAATAATTGTAATATTTAAGATTTTTAGATAACTTATTCTCATTGCTTTCCATTTTAATCTGAAAAATAACTTCTATATTTTTAAAAATGTTCTATCTCATGGTATTCCAATGAAATACTTTTTCACAATCATCATTTGTATAAAATGTTATTCTACGTAAAATGGCAATTCATTGACATATTATAATTTCTCTTTTTCCTGGAATGCGATTGACTGTGGTACAACCACTTTAAATCCATTTTTGTTTTTTTATTGCATAATCTTGTACGCAACTGACAAATACTTGGTAGGTCTGAATTTTTTTTTTTCTAACTTATATAAATATCAGTATTATTATTATCTTTTCCCAGTAATCTGAGATATTTTTTTATCACTTAGACATTTGGATGTTTTTTCTTCAGTTGCTTTTTTAAAAAATTTATAATGACTTCGTCATTTCTTGGAACTTATTTATTTTTTATAAACTTAATTTCATATCTTATGTCTATTTACATTTAAAAATTCATTACCTTTCATATGAGATTGTAATTGTAGCAGTGTCTTTGTTTTCTGTTTATTATTATTATGAAGTTCTTCACAAAATTATTTTACATTCTTTAAGTAATCCCAATTTTCAGTTATGATGTCATCTTTTCGTTTTATTGCTGATATAATTTTTCTTTCTATACTCAAGTTATTTGAGATGTGGATACTTATTTGTCTTATACTATTTTTTATTATATCATTAACTCTTTTCTATGCCATTTATATAATATCTCCAATATTTAGTTCTCCTATATGGCAGTATTTTCAAATTCCGTTTTATTAAAAATAATAGTCTTGTTTCAGTAGAGCATTTTTTGGTCAAACAGTAATTTTTATTCCTGCTATTTATACAACAATTCTCAGTAAAGCATCTATAATTTTTTAGTTAATCTCATTCAAACCTGAAATATCTTCAAAATGTATTAATATTTTAAAATGACTAAAAATTATGCCTTGAATTTGCTGTAATATTTCTGAAGGTTAGAAATTTTAATTACTGAGAAAAACATATAACACTTTCATTTCAATAATCATTAATCCCTTCCTGTGTTTAATTTACTAGGCACATAACAGTTTTAGCAGAATCGGAATGTAATCCAATGATATGATTCTTTTGTTTAATTTCTTCTAGGAGTATTTTTTTTTAAAAAAAAACTTTATAATGACTCAAATTTCACACTCTTAATTATATCTCTGTTTCCAAAACAATCAGAGCACTTTCTTATCTTTCAATTGTCATTCAATTCTTGTATTAAAATCTCTTCTGAAAATTTAAAAATAATATTTGGTCTCTTCAAAGGCATACAGTGGGATATCACACAGAAGAAATACAATTTTATATATACAATTGAGTAATTAATTATTTCTAAAATAGTATACGCAAGTTAGTTTATTTAAAAATTAATAGTTGCTCCTCTTGTCCAAAAGCATTTTGGGCATAGTTATTAATTCTATTTAGTCTGAATAGGATCTTTCTGCAGACAAACCAATACCTGATACCTTTAATTGCATGCATTACCATTCATATGTATTTGTTTTTTAATCCTTGTCAAAAAAAAACATACTTCATTCATTTGCATAAAGTTATATTCAGACAAAAAAAAAAAAATTAAATGTAAATTATGGGACATTAAATTCTTTAAAATGAAATATCTGCATCATAATAGTATATTATAAAACTAAAAAAAAAAAATGAAAAAACATTTTATCTACAATTATAAAAATTTTAATTTAAAAATACAATACAAAAATTTATTTTGATATTTTATACATATAATTCGTATTGTTATTTTTTTTTTAGATGTATGTATTTAAAAATAATATGAATTATTTTCAAATAAGTTTTTATTAACATTGACTTGCTAAATACGATACAAATAATTTTCTATACATAATTCATATAGGACAAAATATAAGCTACTACAAATATCTTTGAACTACTGTCACATGATACAGGTGCTGCTATGACTTTGTATTATTTTATGAATTCAAAAAGATTATAAATAATAGATAAACTTTACTTAATGGACCAATTAGGATATAAGTATATGTTTGATTTTATCACTTTTTAGAGAATTATGTTATAAAAATTTATGAAACATAAGCATGCTATTAAAAAAAGTTATGATTATATAAAATAGAAGCAAAGCCTGCAGTGTTTCATGAAGTCCATACCAGTGGGAATATTCTGTATTTTTATATAAAAATTGTATATTTCATCAAAATGAAAATTTGTTGGAACCCAAAAGTGAATTATATTAAACTAAACAATTACTCTGATGGCAATCAATCTTCAAAATGTTTGTTTTCCATCTTTTATTTAGAGTAAAATCTATTTTATTTATGCTTTCAATATTTGTGCTTTTATAACAAAATACATTTTCATATTTCAAAATAAATGTCTCTTCATATTTCTATCTAATTTTACAAAGTCCAATAATGTTCTATTTAATATCAGACAATCATTTCAATTGCTTTAATTTTCAGTTTTTGAAAGTAATTTATAGTTGTAAATATCTAAATTAAATGACTATCATGGAATGACAGCCTAAATCTGCAACCTAGCACTGTTTAATATTTTCAGTCAACCCCCAACATCATTCACTACCTAAGATATATTTTGTGTGTGTGTGCTTGCTTATTAAGTGTGTAAATGGCAAAATTATTAATAGAAATAAATTTTATGAAAAAACATCTTTATGCACAATTAAATATATTAATGATTAGATTTGTAAAAAAAAAAAAAAAAAGGGGGAGAAGGTGATTATGATTTCCTGTTATCTATACAGAATATGAAACATAATAATTGTGTTTCATCTTTCACTTTAAATAAAACAGGAAATCCATTTATACATATGAAATTCAAGATTATTCTAATCTGTAGTTAATAATACTAAGGAGTGGCCCAATTGGTGAAGAAGGTTCTCCTGAAACTGGTCCATGAGTCTTAGATTATCATAGCTCACAATTCAGAATTTGATTATATCACATCTTAATTAAATAATGATCTAATAAAGGGCGCTTAAATGCATTCACTTATAAGAGAGTATATACATTGTCGGGTCTTTTTTTTGCGGATGATGTCTTTTTGTGTGCAGAAAGAAGAGAAGATATGGAAGTTATGCTGAGGACATGCGCAAGGGTGGGTAAAGATATGGGGATTAAATTTAGTGAAGAAAAATCAAATATAATGATGGTGAATACTGGGAAAAGAGAAGACAAAGATTTCTTATTGGGAGATATAAAGTTAAGTGTGGTGAATAGATATCGTTATTTGGGAATCATCTTGAGTAATAAGAAAAATTGCTTGGATGAATGGGAGAAAAAATTGATAAATGAAGCAAAGAAAAGAAAGGGATTGATAAAGAAATTAACAGTGTTTTCATATAATAAATATGATGTAGCTAGAATTGTATGGAAGGGAGTGGCAATAGCAGGGTTAACATATGGCAATGATGTATTATGTGTTAGTAAAGGGGTATTAGATTGCTCAGAAAAAGTACAAAGGGAAGTAGGAAGACATGCATTAGATGCTGAGGTGTGGACAGCAAAAGAGGCAATTCAAGGAGAAATGGGATGGTCAAGTTTTTTCATGAGGGATGTAAAAAGCAAATTGAAAATGTTCGGTAAATTGCAGTTTATGGATAATAAAAGAATAACCAAAATAGTATTTAATTGTGTTACAAGTAAAGGGCAGGCAACATGATGGGTGAGAAAGGTAATGCAGTGTGCAGAAGATTTGGATAAAGAAGTTATGTCAGTATACTTGTACAAAAGATGGGATGATTGTGTTAGGAGGATTGTTAAGTATCATAGTGGGAAGGAGTGGGATAGAATAGATGCATTAATAAAGAATAGGGAGTTGGAGAGATGGAGAACTAGTATGGAGAGTAAAACGAGTTTAAATATATATAGAAGTAAACGGAACATTGGGTGTGAGTTAATTTATAATAATAGTAAGGAAAGTAGTTTATTGTTTAAGGCTCGAACGGGATCTTTAGCAACAAGGGAATATACACGTAAATGGAAAAATATGGGTGATTTAGTCTGCAAGTTGTGTGAGGAAGCCATAGAAAATATTAGGCATTTGTTACTTCAATGTAAATGTTTGGAAGCAGAAAGGGTACAAATAATGAAGTTATGGAAGGTTAAATACGAACAAAGTGATTATACAGAAAGTGAGTTATTGGTTTTTATGCTAGGTTTGGGAAAAAATAAGGGGGATTTAGATAAGAGGGTCATGGAGTTGACAAAGATTATGTTGTGGAAATGGGATGGAGCAGATTATGGGAAAACTTAGGGTGGACAATGGAAAAGGAAGGTAAAGTGGCTAACAGGTTTCTCTGCGCATAGCTGCTGAGAGATTCCTGACTCCGTTTAAGGACAAGTCACAGTACATCACATCACATCACAAAAGAGAAGATGTAGAATTTTTATTGGGGGATATAAAGTTAAGTGTGGTGTATAGATATAGGTATTTGGGAATCATTTTATGTAAGCAGGAAAATTACTTGGATGAATGGGAGAAAAAATTGGTAAATGAGGCAAAGAAAAGAAAGGCTTTGATAAAGAAACTAACAGTATTTTCATATAATAAATATGATGTAGCTAGAATTGTATGGAAGGGAGTTGCAATAGCAGGGTTAACATATGGTAATGATGCATTATGTGTTAGTAAAAGGGTTTTAGATTATTTAGAGAAAGTACAAAGGGAAGTAGAAAGACATGCATTAGATGCAGAGATATGAACAGCAAAGAAGGCAATTCAAGGAGAAATGGAATGGTCAAGTTTTTATATGAGAGATGCAAAAAGTAAAATAAAAATGTTTGGTAGGTTGCAGTTTATGGATAGTAAAAGTATAGCCAAAATAGTGTTTAATTGGGTCATGAGTAAAGGGCAGATAACAAGATGGGTGAGAAAGGTAATGCAGTATGCGAAAGATTTGGATAAAGAATTTACATCAGTATACTTATATAAAAGGTGGGATGATTGTGTTAGGAGGATTGTTGAGTGCTTTAGTGGTAAGGAATGGGATAAAAGAATAGAAGCATTAATAAAAAATAGGGAGTTGGAGAGATGGAGAACTAGTATGGAGGGTAAGAAGAGTTTAAATATATATAGAAGTAAATGGAATATTGGATGCGAGTTAATTTATGATAATAGTAAGGAAAGTAGTTTATTGTTTAAGGCTTGAATGGGATCTTTAGCAACAAGAGAATATACATGTAAATGGAAAATTATGGGTGATTTAGTGTGCAAATTGTGTAAGGAAGGTTGTTGAATGTAAATGCTTGAAAGCAGAAAGAGTACAAATAATGAAGTTATGGGAGAATAGGTATGAACAAAGTGGCTATACAGACAGTGAGTTATTAGTTTTTATGCTGGGTTTGCGAAAAGATAAGAGGGATTTAGATATAAAGGTCATAGAGTTGACAAAGATTATGTTGTGGAAATGGGATGGGGCAGAATATGGAAAGACTTAGAGTGGAGAATGGAAAATAAAGTGGCTAACAGGTTTATCTGGGCATAATTGCTGAGATATTCCTGACTTCGGTTAAGGAGAAGCCAAATACATCACATCACACCACATCACATCAAATGGGATGGAACAGATTATGGAAAAACTTAGGGTGGAGAATGGAAAGGGAAGGTAAAGTGGCTAACAGGTTTCTCTGGGCATAGTTGCTGAGAGATTCCCGACTCCATATAAGAAGAAGTCACAGTGCATCACATCACATCACATAGCAATTCAAGGAGAAATGGGATGGTCAAGTTTTTATATGAGAGATGCAAAAAGCAAAATGAAAATGTTTGGTAGATTGCAGTTTATGGATAATAAGAGAATAGCCAAAATAGTATTTAATTGAGTTATGAGTAAAGGGCAAGCAACAGGATGGGTGAGAAAGGTAGTACAATATGCAGAAGATTTAGATAAAGAATTTATGTCAGTGTATTTATACAAAAGGTGGGATGATTGTTAGGAGAATTGTTAAGTTTGGAGTGGTAAAGAATGGGATAGAAGAATAGATACATTAATAAAGAATAGGGAGTTGGAGAACTAATATGGAGAGTAAAAACATTTTAAATATATATAGAAGTAAATGAAATATTGGGTGCGAATTAATTTATGATAATAGCGAGGAAAGTAGTTTACTGTTTAAGGCTAGAATAGACATAAATGGAAAATGTGGGTGATTTAGTCTGCAAGTTGTGTAAAGAAAGCATAGAAAATATTAAGCGTCTGTTAATTGAATGTAAATGCCTGAAAGCACAAAGGGTACAGATAATGAAGTTGTGGAAGAATAACTATAAACAAAGTGATTATATAGAAAGTGGGTTATTGGTTTTTATGCTAAGTTTGGCAAGAGGGCTTTAGATATAAAGGCTATGGAGTTCACAAAGATTATGTTCTGGAAATGGAATGGAAATAGGATAGAGAAGAATATTGGAAAACATAGGGTGGGGAATAAAAAGGGAAGATAAAGTGGTCAACAGGTTTCTCTAGGCATAGTGACTGAGATTCCTGACTCTGTATAAGAAGTCATAGTGCATCACATCACATACTATCATGCTTTAATACAATAGCACAGAAGACAGAATTTCCAGAAAGCTGGAATAGAGTGAGGCTATTATTTAAAGGAAAGGATAAAGACCATAAAAAGATAAACAATTATAGACCAGTAGCAGTAATATCGATGTTGTATAAAGTTTTCGCATATATAGTGGCTGGAAATGGATGGAAGAAAATAATATAATGGGAGAAATGCAAGAAGGTTTTAGAATGAATAGGTGTGTAGAAGATAGTTTATTTGTAGTCACACAACTTATAGCAATGAGTAGGAATATAGTTAGGCAATTATACATGATCTTTATAGCTATAGAGAACGCATATGAAAGAGTGAATAGAAATAGATTATGGGTAAATTTAGCAAATTTGGGAATGAATTGGTGCTTTAGTGGATCTTATTAAAAGATTGTATGAAAGTAATTATGATACATATCAATTAGGAAATATAGAATTAGTTAGAGTTAAAACTGAAGTGGGATTAAGGCAAGGATGCCATATTTTGTTTTTGTAAATGAAAAGGGCAATAGAAAGATTAAGAAGAGAGGTAGAGATACCATTAATAGATGGCAAAAAAGTGTATACATTATCAGGTCTTTTATTTGCTGATGATATTTTCTTATGCACAGAAAATAGTGAAGATATGGAAGTTGTGCTGAAGACTTGTGCAGTGGTAGGTAAAGAGATGGGAATAAAAAATCAAAAGTAATAATGGTAAATGCTGGGAAAAGTGAAAAGAAAGTATTTTTCTTGGTAGATATAAAGTTAAGTGTGGTAAACAGGTACAACTATTTGAGAATTGTTTTAAGTAATTAGAGGAATTGCTTGGAAGAATAGGAAAAAAAATGATAAATGAAGCAAAGAAAAGAAAAGGATTGATAAAGAATAAATATGATGTAGGCAAAAATTGTATGGAAGGGAGTGGCAGTAACAAAGTTAACCTATGGCAAGGTATTATGTGTTAGTAAAGAGGTGTTAGATAACTTAAAAAAGATACAAGTAGGCATGCATTAGATGCAGATATGTGGACAGCAAAAGACACAATTCAAGAAGAAATGGGATGATCAAGTTTTTATATGAGAGATGCAAAAAGTAAAATGAAAATGTTTGCTAGATTGCAGTTTACAAATAATAAGAGAATAACCAAAAGAGAATTTAATTGGGTGATGTATAGAGGAAGGCATCAAGATAGGTGAGAAAGATAATACAGTATGCAAAAGATTTGGATAAAGACTTATGTCAGTATAATTATACAAAGGGTGGGATGATTGTGTTACAAGGATTATTGAGTGTTATTATGGCAAATATTGGGATAGAATAGATGTAGAAATAAAAAATAGTGAGTTGGAGAATTATGGAGAGTTAAAAGACCTTAAAAATATATAAAAGTAAACAGAATATTGGATGTGAGTTAATTTATGGTATTAGCAGGGAAAGTAATTTACTATTGAAGGCTCAAACAGGATCACTAGCAGTAAGAAAATATACACATAAATGGACAAATGTGAATGATTTAGTCTGCAGGTTATATAAGGCATGAAAAATATTAGGCATTTGCTAATAGAATGGAAATGTTTACAAGCAGAAAGAATACAAATAATGAAGTTGTGGGAGAATAAATATAGACCAAGTGATTATACAGAAAGTGAGTTGTTGGGCTTAATGCTGGGGTTGAAAAAAAGATAATGGGGATCTAGAAACAAAGACCATGGAGTGGGCAAAGATGATGTTGTGGAATAGGATAGAACAGGATAAAAAAGAAGATGGAAAAAATTTAGGGTGGGGAATGGAAACAGAAGAGAAGATGGCTAACACATTTTTCTTGGACATATTGGCTGAGAGATCCCTGACTTTGATAAAGGAGTAGCCACATCACATCACATAAGCACAGGATGTCCCATAAAACCAGTAGAATAGGAAAAAAAATTTAAAAACCAAACATTTTATTTACCAAATTTGCTGTACATATATATCCACAATTATTTTTAATATATAAATTTAGATATCTGTAATTATATGTTGAAGTATTTCCATCATCTAATTTAATTGTTAAAAAAAAATTCAAACTTTATTCCTATTTTTCTAAATAAGTTAAAAACATGATACAGGAAGTTTTAATTTTTATAAAAAAATATTTAACAATTAAACTGGATGGTATAAATAAAATTAATTACATGTAAAATGCCATTATCCTAAACTTTGAGACAGGACATTTTAGCAACTTTAATAAATTTCTCTGTATTCTTGAACTTTAAATGGCCTTAGAAATAAAAGCTAATGACATAAAACATAGATGCAATAATCAGAAAGTTTCTAGTCTATAAATCATATATAAAGGTTATAACATGCAGGTTCATCATCCTGTCAAACCACATTGAGAATTCCCCAATCAAGATCCTAGGAAATGCTTTTCTTGTATTTAACTGACTGATTCGTCAATTAAAAAAAATTAGTCTATAAAAGAACTTTTCTAAATTTCTATCAGTAATATCATTATGGATTGTCTTAAAATCAGTTAACAGTTATTTTATCAATTTACTGAACTCTTTCTGTAGATAAAAAAAAAACATTTCTATTTTGGGAAGAATCAACTTTGCATTATTGAGAAGGTAGTGTTTATAAAAATTTCAACTGTGAACCTTAAGAATGCATTGGTGCTACTTTTTACACAGCATTTTTCTGGACAATAAAAAAAGACTTTTCGTAGATTTCTATTATTATAATCAAAAATAGAAGTTGATATATCATCAATGGATGATTTTATTAAAAATCTATTATATGTATTTTTCATGAATGGATCATATTAAAATTTACAATGAAATTTCTACCACAAGACTGTTATGCAATCAGTTAAACTTGAATTGCTACAGAGTATATTTATTTGGATTTTTTATATTATAATCTATCAAAACATAAAAATTTTATTAACTTTATGATGTTGCTAATGTAGGATTACCCATATATTTACACCTTTATTATAAACTAAAGTGAAATTAATATTATGAATTCCCGTATTTTTACCTGTGAATGTTCTGATCCAATACTTTTTCTTGCTCCATGATAAATATAGATTGCTCCACGATGATTAGGTCCATCATATGGTGCACCAACAGCAAAATCTAAAAAAATAAATATTTTGTTGTTAATATAAGTAATAAATATAATATTCACATGCTAAAATACTAGATTATAAATAAATAAAATTTTATCAAATCACACTTAAAAGGAATTGTGCAATTCCAAATTATCACTAACTACTTAAATAAGGTATATTTGTTTATGTATTTATTAAGTATGCAAAAATTAACACTAATTAATAGTTGTGAATTTCAAAATATCTTACTGTTAAGGAAAAAAAAAACAAAATTCATTATAATTTTTACCTAACTGGAATATGTGTACTTGACAACTATATACAAGACAATTAATAATTACATACTTTTCATCTTTCATACTTTGAAATAAAAAAATATAAATCCACTTGATGCAACTAGGATTCAAGTCTATTATGACTTGTAGTTAATAGTGTTGGATCTTGATATATCAGATGAAGAAGTCCAAATTATCAAAAAATAAACATCAATCATAATGTAATTATTGTCTCATAAAAAACTAAAAAAAAATTTTATATAATAATAATTCATTAAAACCATATCATTGTATGTTTTTGTAAAAATATAAAGAATAAATATTTTATATTAAAAATATATTTTATGCTTAACCGTTTTTTTTTTCAGCTAATATAATAATTAATTCCTTAACATTCTATGACAACCCACTAAGAGTATCAGGGTGAAATAAAGGTGGAATTAGGTGCTTCATCAAATTTTAAATAAATAAATAAATTTTATACTGAATAATATATATTATTTATTGATTGGAATGTAATTATAAAATAAGCAATTATCTGCAAAAAAAAATTAAATTTTTATTGAAAAATATAACAATTAAAATTACATTAAAACACATTTTAAAATATCTGTAAAATATTAGTAAAATCAAACTTAAAAAAAGTTTAGTAAATAAAATTTTGAAGAATTATTGTCTTTCTCCCTTATTAATTATATTTTTTTTAAAAGCTGTATTCATGATAGATGCAATTAACTTAGAATCAACAAACTAGATGATTTGTAAATATTTCCAAGTCTTCATCTTTTATTTGCAATTGTGATGAAAAATACTGAAAATGTTTACATAACAATGAAGATTTAAACAAATTTAATTTAAACTTGGAAAGCTAAAAGAATTATCCAAGCTTGAATAATTGTGACATTTTTACCTTGAATGTCATTGAATCTTGCAAATAAGTCCGCTAAGTAAAAAATATGATTCTTATGTTTTTGCAGTTCAACACCCAAAATAGTATTTATTTCAGTAAAAAATTCTATCATAGAATTAAAATAACTCAATGAATATTTGTAAACAGACACCTCTAGCAACTATTTGACTTCAGTATGTAAAAATAATTGGTTTGATAATTCTCATTTTTTCTCACAAAGTTTGGAAAACCGTCTCGATTTAAGACGTTGGGCTCCAATTTGATTAATAGACTTAATACAAAACTACAAATCATTATGTAAATCTGGACTGAGATATTTGACCAATAAGGTGGGTTCTTTGCAAAACTTAGTGAGTAGTATGTATACCAGGAACTTTTTTAAAAAGTTGCAAAACCTCGGTATCGGCCTACCGTAGCAGATGCACCATCTGTGGCTACTGCTATTATATTGTTAAATGGAATGTTATATTTATTCAAATATTCTTCTAGACACCAATATATTGTCACATCTTTTCTATCACGTTTAAGATATTTAGCAAATAAAAATTCATCAATGAATTTTTAAATATCTGACAAAAGGCTAAGAAGAGAGGTAACACCAAAAACAGACTCATCAAGTTGGATAAAAAACTTACAAATTTTTGATCTCTGAAACTACATTTTCTATATCTTTAGCCATTTTGTCAATATGCCATTTTACAGAATTCGCACCTAATGGTAAGCACTTGAAAACATTTCATTACATTTTCAATGACATCTTTAACTGCAGATATAACTACATCTTCTGCAATTGTATATGGGTTTCTTTTTTTTATTAAATTGAACAAAATCTTATATGAAGCTATTAATTCTCCTTCAATTTTAACTATAGCAGATGACTTCATAAAACATTTTATATTTGGTCGAATTGCAAATTTTTTATTAAAAAAAAAATCAAGATCTTTATCCTTTTTATCAAAATGAACTCTTTCAAGATAATCTTCAATTTTAGCTGGTTTCATTGCATCATTTATAAAAAGTTTCTCACAGAGAAGACACATAGATATCATTGCATTTATTGGTGAAGTAATAAATTTTCAAATAATTTTTTTGTAATGGTTGAATGTTACATTCAATTTGGTCATACATAGCAGATGCAATGTTTGAGGCAGTGAATTGTTATTTACATTTTAAAATATCCTAAAAACGATTTACTCGCTGACGAAGAAGCTTCCAAATAAACAAAACAAATTTCGCTTAAAACTATTAAATGGGCCAAGCGCTTTCGAGGTTTGCCCTCAAATTCATGGCCGACGAAAGTAATAAATCTTTACGTAGTGTTATTAAATAACAAATATGCAAATGTAAATGCAAATTAGTTTGACCATTTTTTTGAAATGGAAAAACACGTGTCGCGTCTATTGATAGAATTGTTGTCGCAAACAATAAAGTACGCCTCTCTGATCTTTCTTTTACAGTCGTTGGTTTCAGGGCATACAATCCTGGGGTTGCCTGGTTCGAACACATGGCCAGTCTGCTTTTCATGTTCCAGAAATATTGAAAAGTTATCGCTGTTCTTTTTTGCTCTTCTATAGGTATACAAGTGTTGAGCAGCTCTGTTGTGAACAGTGGCCCCATAATATGGCTTTGCATCCAGCCTGTGGACATGACATGCTGTAAATCACCTGGGGTGTTTGAGATGGGTCTGTTCTATCCTTTGAATTATTAATGAGTCTGTTAGAATTAGGGGGAGTACAAAAACCAACCTTAAATTCCCCAGTTAAAGTCTTTATTATCTGTTGTGATACTTTGGAAATATAAGGGAGGGTAATCTGAGGCTTATCCTTATTTTTGTGGTTAGCTATTAGTTTACTGTGAAATTGCTTAATTTTCTTTGCAATTAATCTGTAGCTGAAACCTACGCTAAGCAAATCTTTTATATAAATTGCGATGTTGGTCTTTCTATCGGCTTCAAATTTACATAAATTTTGATTTCTAAATAAAAACGCATCGAGTCCTGCGAATTTATGTGCAGTAGGTGACATGGATTTCGGGTGAGTAAAGCCTCGGATCTCAAGGGGTTTAACTATCATACTATAATGCAGATCTCTGTTTTCTCTATGGACCAGCAAATCCAAATATTTAAGCTTCTGCCCTTCGTTCCCCCAAGTGGTGTTTATGATCAATTTAGATTGTAGTTGTAATTCATTTTGAATATTGACAATTACATTTTGTGGCGCTGCCATAAATACATCGTCTACATAGCGCACGTAAATTAATCCAGCAATGTTAGCAGTGTGTTTAACAATGGTATGTTTTTCAAAAAAGTTTAAGAAGATGCTGGATATTATTCCACTTAGGGGAAGATCCATAGGCCAACCTTCTTTCATATCATACCAACGACCCTCAAAAGTTGTAAAGATGTTATTGTCCAACCAGTTGAGGAAGGATAAAATGAAGTTCATGCGCTCATTTGGGCAATGCTTATTTATTAATTCTTTGTGGATGATTTCAATTGACCATTTCCTATTAATCGATTTATATAATTCGGTCACATCCATGGCTGCAGTTACAAAATTCTGATCTATTAATATATCCTTGATTCTTCTAACAAATTCAAATGAAGATTTGATGGTGAAGTCACCAAAACCCACACAGTCAACTAACCACTGATTTACCAGCTTGGCCGTTTCGAAATAGTGCACACCTCCAAAATCCAACATAAGTCTTAAAGGTTCTTGGGGTTTATGTAGCTTAGAATTGGCAAACATTCTAGGTGGCCTGGTAGCAGAAGGATAAATCCTATAATATTCTGCTCTCGATATGCCTTTATCTTTGTGAGCTCTAAGAATTGTGGAAATGAATTTCTCCCTATTCAGCTTGTTGTTAAAATTTTCAACTAAATTGAATTTTAACTTTACGATTTCGGTGGTCATTTTTTCTTTATAATCTTTATAATCTAAGAGCACAAATCTGTTGCCCTTGTCTTCTTTTAAACATATAATGTTGTTTTTTAAAAATTGTTTAGTTTTTTCAATGTTGTTGTTCCAATTGTCAGATCTCGCATATATTTGTTTATGTCGTATAGATTTAGCAATATTAGCAATAATGTTGTCTCTCTGAGGGTTGTTTAGAAGACTAGACTCTGCGTCTGCAATTAACTCCAGTTTTGGGCGTTTCCATTGTCCTCCAACAAATTTAGGACCCAATGAAAAAACTGTTTTAATTTCTGCTGAAGGAGCAACAGTAGCTCTGTTAACAAAGTTCTCTTTCAATGTATGAATGTTAATATTTTGTTTTTCCGCTAAAAACCTTAATTTGCGTTCGAACTTAACTGCGAACTTTCTTTCAGAAATTTCAATTTTTTCTGTAATCCAAGGCGGCAAGATTTCTCCTGCAGTTATTCTTCTCCATCTTTTTATTTTCTTTCTTCAGTGCGCATTTGCACCCTTTAATGATAAAGACGGAAGCTGCGTTTGGAGTTGCTTCGTAATTTTGTTATGATTATGTATAGATCTATTAAGATTTAGATTACAACAATTCGGAACAATAAAGAAATCTCTGCATTTTGATAAGAATTCAAGTCTCTGTTGGAATAATTTAATAGATATTCCTAAACGTAGAATAAATTTCGCTTTAGTATTATTCATATCTGTAAAACGATTTAATATACTTCTCCTAAAAACGTAATAGCCTAAAAACGATTTACTCGCTGACAAAGAAGCTTCCAAATAAACAAAACAAATTTCGCTTAAAACTATTAAATGGGCCAAGCGCTTTCGAGGTTTGCCCTCATATTCATGGCCGACGAAAGTAATAAATCTTTACGTAGTGTTATTAAATAACAAATATGCAAATGTAAATCAGTTTGACCATTTTTTTGAAATGGAAAAACACGTGTCGCGTCTATTGATAGAATTGTTGTCGCAAACAATAAAGTACGTCTCTTTGATCTTTCTTTTACAGTCGTTGGTTTCAGGGCATACAATTCCTGAAAAATAGAAATGATTTATATTTAAAAAATAAGATCAATTTGGATATTGATTTTACCCATAGTTAGTTTTATATCTACAATGAATGTATTTCTTTATTTTCGTGTATAGTTCTAATAATTTGTAATAATATCTGAAGCAGACATTATCAATGAATTTAGTCTGTCAAAATAATAGTAATAACAATTACTTACAAATCACCGCAAACAAATCTAGAATAAATAATTGTGATGATGTTCATAACTTTCATTAATTAAAAGTTTGCAAAATTGTTTAAATGTATGGATAAGTTTTCTTATTTAATATTTGTCTGTTTTTTACTGATTTTCATAATATTATCTAATTATATTTAATAACAAATGTCCAAAAAATTTTATTTAGAAAACTTAAAAATTAAAAGTCATAATATATATATTATTTTTGGTTCGAAACAAAGAGTTTTCACATTTAATATGACTCTTTCTAGAAAAAGGAATGCTTTATGTTTTAAGTTTTTTTAATTTTGAAAATTCAAAAATATGACTGCTATTTAAATGATCTTACTATTAACATTATTTGCTACAGTCCTGGTAATATAATTTAATACACATAGAAATAAAAAACTAAATCTTTATTTGCAGTAAACAGGCATGTATTGCATACAAGCTTGTTAGAACAGATGTTTAACTGGAAAGAAATGTTAAACCTCTAAATACAACTCATTTTTAAATAGCTATAATATTTTGTTACTGAGATGTAGTCTAATTATGCTTATGATTGAATATTTTACAATAAATTAAATAAGATATTTATATTGTTTTTTGGCTGCAATTTTATTACCATGTTTATAAATATATCAACAAAGCTTATATGGTGTTTCTACAAATAGGTTGCTCTTCTTGTAATTATGAGCATAATTAGTTTCTGAAAATATAAATGATTTTAAGTAGTTAGATTCTTGTAGAAATTTATGAAAGCTATAACTGTCATGTGGAAATCAATTACAGCAGTGTTCATTGGTGATAATTTATGTGTGTTGGTAATGTTTTGAGAATAAGATCACTTAGTTGTTAAAGACAAGTATTCTGGATTTTTTGCCCTTATTTAATCATGGGACACAATGAGAAAATGAATTCTACGTATAATTTTCCGAGAATATTATTCACCGTTTTAATTTTTAAGTCGTTAGAAAAATTAGCAACTCAATCAACATTAGGAGTACTATACTATTCCCTACACCTCCATATACACTTGAGTGCACAAATGCCTACAGTTTTTATTCTTTACGAGTCAATAAACCAATAAATAATTGGTTTCTTCACCTTAAGTGGAGTTTTAATGAAACAAAAGTTTACATATTATCTTTTCTCTTCATATTGCATTAATTTTATCTATATATAAATACAATGAGAATTTTTTTATGTATTAATTGGACGTTTTAATTTAAATAAATAAATAAAAATTGCAACAAAATGAAATTAAAGATGAGATCACATTTAAAATGGCTTCAATTGCTTCTAATTATTAAATAAATTAACTTTCGTTTTCATCCTTATTCCTTAATTTGTCTAATGACGCTATGAGTTTGTCAGCAGTCTGTAGAAAATATGTGACTCAATCCTATTTCTACATTAAAAATACGTAAATCATTTGCTTGTTAATTGTTTGTTTGTTTTTTTTTCGATATTCTCTCTCTTTTTTTTACTGAATCAAAACAAAAATTATATACAGTGTATATTACTCACCATCAAAACCATCTAAATTCAAGTCACCAACAGATGTCACTGCTAAACCAAATCTTGACGTAGACTTTTTACCATCTAATACGTCAAACTTTTTAAATTTTTGCTAGAGTAAAATAATAATAATAAATATAATATAATACGAGTACATAATTTTCAATTTATCACTACAATTGTTATATCTTAATTAACTATTATTTGTGAAATGAGAATTAACATAAAAAAATATAATTGCTAAACCAAATCTTGACGTAGACTTTTTACCATCTAATACGTCAAACTTTTTAAATTTTTGCTAGAGTAAAATAATAATAAATATAATATAATACGAGTACATAATTTTCAATTTATCACTACAATTGTTATATCTTAATTAACTATTATTTGTGAAATGAGAATTAACATAAAAAAATATAATGGTGTTTTTATTAATGATGTTAAACAGTAAATACTGAAAAAATAGTCATAGATTAAATTTTTATATAAATCAGAAATTCTAAATACCTTTTTATGCTGATGATAAATATAAACTCGCCCAACATCGTAGCTACCATCTTTAATCAGAGGATTTTTATAAAATGGGGCTCCAATTATAAGATCATCAAGACTGAAGATGAAAAAAAAAGTGAAAATGTAATTTTAAAATATTTTACAATAAAGAATAATTATATTCACTTTATAACACAAATTAACATTTGGCATGTCCAGCGATTATCAGATCTCTTTTTGAAATGCTCCTATATAAAAGTATGTGTTATATCCGCAAGAATGTCTGTGCGGTCATTAAATAAATATACACAATATTTTACTTAGTCTGAATAGCGAATAATTTGCAACACTCTATTCTCCATAGTTCACTGGCAACGGATGCTCTTGCTCTGCAACGAATGCCCTGCTCTGCTCTGCAACTAATGCTCTACTCTGCAACGAATGCCCTGCTCTGCAACGAATGCTCTGCTCTGCAACTAATGCTCTTCTCTGCAACTAATGCTCTACTCTGCAACGAATGCCCTGCTCTGCAACGAATGCTCTGCTCTGCAACTAATGCTGTTCTCTGCAACTAATGCTCTACTCTGCTGCAGTCTCCTCACACACACCCATGGACTACATTTCCACGGGGCGCTGGTCATTTACCACAAACACTGACGCGAGATATCTCTACTCAAAAGTACTACACGTCTACTGCTGTTGTACTCCAAATATGGCTGCTAATAACTGCCTTACTCTGCGTAGTTGTTATACCGTCTTTTATTGCTTGCTGATAACTGTAGCAATTAATCCTTGTCCAATCATGTAACGTCTTTTATTCAGAAATATTTGCAATCAGCAAATATCTCTTGGAATTATCATCCGCCATTACATTACTTAACTTTCTCCGTTATCAGCACGCGATCTACAACAACCACTCAAACAAATTCTAGTTTTTCTGGAGTGCACAAACTTGCATTCAATTTTTACAAAATACAACACCTCCCTCCACTCCAGAAAAACCCTTGTTGCAATTCCTTGATGTTTTCTATTCCTACTTGGCCGAAACATATTTCCTGTTATTTCCAAACTTACAGCGTTGTTATATCACGTAGACTTGCTATTCACTTCCGTTATTAACGTTACTAACTTGTTGAAATGCAAAACTTATTCGCTACTCACAGGTTCCAAATGCGACTGCGCCAATGTTATATCCGCAAGAATGTCTGTGCGGTCATCAAATAAATATACACAATATTTTACTTAGTCTGAATAGTGAATAGTTTGCAACACTCTATCTTCATAGTTCACTGGCAACGGATGCTCTTGCTCTGCAATAAATGCTCTACTCTGCAACTAATGCTCTACTCTGCAATGAATGCCCTGCTCTGCTCCGCAACTAATGCTCTTCTCTGCAACTAATGCTCTACTCTGCAATGAATGCCCTGCTCTGCTCTGCAACTAATGCTCTTCTCTGCAACTAATGCTCTATTCTGCTGCGGTCTCCTCATTCCGGTGGGCTCTTCCAGCTACACCCGTGGACTACATTTCCACTGGGCGCTGGTCATTTACCGCAAGCACTGACGCGAGATATCTCTACTCAAAACTACTAGACGTCTACGCTGTTGTACTCCAAATATGGCTGCTAATAACTGCCTTACTCTGCGTAGTTGTTATACCGTCTTTTATTGCTTGCTGATAACTGTAGCAATTAATCCTTGTCCAATCATGTAACGTCTTTTATTCAGAAATATTTACAATCAGCAAATATCTCTTGGAATTATCGTCTGCCATTATGTTACTTAACTTCCTCCGTTATCAGTGCGCGATCTACAACAACCACTCGAACAAATTCTAGTTTTTCTGGAGTGCACAAACTTGCATTCAATTTTTTACAAAATACAACACCTTCCACTCCAGAAAAACCCTTGTTGCAATTCCTTGATGTTTTCTATTCGTACTTGGCCGAAATATATTTCATGTTATTTCCAAACTTACAGCGTTATTATATCACGTAGACTTGCTATTCACTTCCATTATTAACATTACTAACTTGTTGAAATGCAAAACTTATTCGATACTCACAGGTTCCAAATGTGACTGCGCCAATGTTATATCCGCAAGAATGTCTGTGCGGTCATCAAATAAATATACACAATATTTTACTTAGTCTGAATAGTGAATAGTTTGCAACACTCTATCTACATAGTTCACTGGCAATGGATGCTCTTGCTCTGCAACAAATGCTCTACTCTGCAACTAATGCTCTACTCTGCAATGAATGCCCTGCTCTGCAACTAATGCTCTGCTCTGCAACTAATGCTCTTCTCTGCAACTAATGCTCTACTCTGCTGCAGTCTCCTCATTCCAGTGGGCTCTTCCAGCTACACCCATGAACTACATTTCCACTGGGCGCTGGTCATTTACCGCAAGCACTGACGCAAGATATCTCTACTCAAAACTACTAGACATCTACACTGTTGTACTCCGAATATGGCTGCTAATAACTGCCTTACTGTGCTTAGTTGTTATACCATCTTTTATTGCTTGCTGATAACTGTAGCAATTAATCCTTGTCCAATCATGTAACGTCTTTTATTCAGAAATATTTGCAATCAGCAAATATCTCTTGGAATTATCGTCCGCCATTACGTTACTTAACTTTCTCCATTATCAGCGCGCAATCTACAACAACCACTCGAACAAATTCTAGTTTTTCTGGAGTGCACAAACTTGCATTCAATTTTTACAAAATACAACAGTATGAATATCAATACTCAATTTGCTTCTGATCTTTGTAGTGCTTGGTTTAAAGTAAATATATGTACTTCCAGTAATATAACAGCAGAATTCTAATTTCTTTTTAATAACAATTGAAAACATTGATATGGATCAGTTCACATTTCTGTATATTACAGTTGTTTAAACAATTCCTCTTCTCTGTTTTCATTAAAACTGAACAATATCTCTATGTTTTGGTTTTTTTTCTCATGTGTCATAGCATCAGCCGGGAAGCGAACTCACTAACCCGGAACAACTGCTTATAAAGCAGCCATCACTGACCTCCCAACCACAAATGCTTGACAATATCTCTATGTTAGATTGTTTGGAATTTGTTCTTCCTTAATCCTCTCACACTATGATAGTTTTCTTTGTTTTCATTTGTTTTAAACTTTCAATTTTAAGTTTAGTACTAAACCATTATTATATATAAGAATATAATAAATTTGATTTCATTTCTTAGACATTTTTGTTTAAAAATTAAATAAATTTTAAAAAATCAGATTTAAATTTCACAATAATTTTAAAAATTAATTTTAATCCAAATAAAGCACAATTTCATCATATAGCTGTCAGAAGGAGCAGGTTGATTTTGGAAAATGAACAAAATCTTTTTTGCTTGACATTTTTGTTTAAAATGTGAATGAATAATTATCAATAATTGGTAAATCTATCAATTTATGCTTTGAAAGTTTAAATTTTTTTAATAATTTTTACAATATAGTTATCTAAGCTAACAGACTGTAAGTAATGATGCATTACTAAACAGTTCATAACTGGCATTACAGTAATTTCAATTTTTAATATTATTCACAAAAATATAATTTTATATTTAAAAATAAAAGATATAGAAAATAAATATATAATATATGTTCTTGATTTGTAATAATTATTACATAATTATTGTGCACAAATAATTATAAACATTCCAAAAAATCAAGTTTTTAGACATTTGAAATATTTTCTTCAAATAATATCACAAAGTTCAAGACTTCCATAAAAACAATTGTAACCCATCAGTGTCGAGTTTAACAGTTTTTGATTTTCTGCATTGTCAAATATCCTGGCATCCTTAGAATTTTTTGAAATTAAAATATTAAAGTAAAATATAAGTGAATTTTAACTGTCAAAAAAAATGTTGGTGAAATCTCTCAATAGATGGTTATACTTGCAAATTGAATATCTTGATTTTTTTATACGAGACCATCATTTGGCTAAAATAAATGATTAGTATATTATTAATGAGTTTAACAGAATCACTGTAGCGGATTTGTTTCCCTGATGAGAATTTGTATGCTTTCAAAATTTATCTTTATTATTAAACCATTATTCTATATCAGCATATAATAAATTGGACTTGAATTGATAGAAATTTATGTTTTACAAATGAAATAAATTTTAAAAAGTCATATTTGAACTTTGCAAATATTGAAAAAAATAAATCATAATAAAAACAAAGTACATCAAATCCACAACTCTTTTTTTATTGAAATTTGTGTTTAAAATGTGAATGAGTAAATATCACAATCTGATAAATATATCAAATTATACTTTAAAATATGGATTTTTTTAGATATTTTTACAATATTGAAATATAATCCAACAGATGGTCAGTGATGATGTATTAATGGTCAGTTTGAAAAGGTGTGTTTACCAGAAACTGTAATTTACATTATTAACATTACACCAGCACTTATTCCCTTTTGTTTTTAAAAATAAAATATATACGTGTATAATAAAAGTTTAACTATGTATACTTTTGATTTTTAATGATTATTACACGAATATAATTATGAGTTTTAATAAACTATGAAAAAAAATCAGAATTTTAATCATTTGAAAAATTTTCTCAAAGCAATTTTGCAAAGTATATAAAATCTGATAACAATGACAAAACATGTCAAATCTAGTTGAAATTTGTTTGAAATCACTGCACTTTTTATTTTTCTGTTATTTTCAGAATTTTTTATAATTAAAATATTATAACAAAATATACATAGATATTTTATTTAAAAAAATAGTGAAATATATCAATGGATTTACCACAAGCTAGTTGACTCCAGCAATTTTTTTTCAATTTTTCCATAAGAAGTTTCTCATTTTATGAAACATCTGTTCTCAATGTCTTTTTTACTCTATACTATATTATTTCTAGGATCATTATTTCCCTTTTCTCAACATCCAATGTTACAATGTATTCAATGTTAACTTCATCAAATTTGTGATTCTCTGGTTTTATGAATTCTTTTTTTCTCTTCTGTAAATGCAATAATAAGTAAAAATAATAATAGTAATTTAATGGTTTAGTGCTAATTTTAGGATCCTACATTCCATAATCTGATATTCAATCACTGCACTAGTGTAACAACCAGTCATTTGCTTAAATTATTTTCAGATTCATATTACCTGTATTTTCAATGAAGACCCTTAAATAAAGATCAAGATTTTTTTTTTTTAATTATTATCTATTTTTATTAACACAAATTACTTTCTAATTTTCATATTTGCATTTCTTATTTCATAATTTTTTTCTTATTTACTTTGTTTATCTTGCTATCTTCATTTGCCTTAGTATTAATTCATTTATAATATGCTGCCATTTTTTTTTTTGATTACTTGTTTCTTTCTGAACTATAATTGTTGTTTTTTTTTAACTGTTATACCCTTTCTGACAAACTTTTTTTCTGTATAATATTTTCATTTCTAAAACTTTTTGCATTTTTTATAACTACAGCAATGTATTTTCCATTTTCATTGCATAATTTAATAGATTTATTATTAATTAATTAGCAAATAAATTTATCTGTTTTCATTATAAAAAAACTCAATTTTCCTTTTTATCTATCTATTTTATTTTCTGTTTGATTTCTAATAACTGAACTCCATTTTCAATTTTTAGTCTTAAACTACATTCTATTGAAGATCTTATACCAGCTGTATTAAAGTGGTTATTTATCCAAATTGTAATCCCTAAGTAACAGAAACTTTCTAGTATTTCACTAACATGTATATTAATAAATGTCTTTGTACCAAAACAAATTTCCTTATAATCCTCAAGTGAAATGCTCACAGAACTCTGTCAGACACTCAATGTCATCATTCAACTTTCTTTTACCAAATTTATAGTTTAATATTTCTGAATCAGTTTTTTCTAATCTCCATACATATTTTCAACTACAATAACTTCTTTTCTGTGTGGTATTCTTTCAATAGTATTTTTATGCATCCAAAATATATCATTGTTTATTCATTTATATTATATACATTGTAATGGAACAAGTCTTGAACCATGCATAATAGTATACTTGATAAGTCATCAGAGTGGATGAAAAAGCATATCTATGATTCCTGAACTTCTGGACTCATAACCATCCTGATCTCAATCTTAAGAAATGGCTTATTAGCATATGATCCTGAATCAATTATCTCCATGTATACTCATCTCTCTTCTCCATCCCTATTTTCCATTTATTCCAGAATTGAAGCTTGGGGAAAATACACATAATATTCTACTTCAGCCAAATATTCATATTACTGTCTTTATTGTACAAGCATGTGATAAATTGGTAAATGAATAAAGAAAAATGCAAATGGCTGACTTTAATTTGAAATCATATGTTTAATAAATGTATTCACAATTATTACAACTTATTCAATGAGATATTATAACAAAAGCAATTAATTTGTTTAGATATCTATGACTATTCTTTGATCAATGTGTTTGATATCTGTTAATCCAATCACTGTTTTCCCTCAAAGAGGAATCATTCAATATCAATACTAACAAAAAAAAAATGTTATATTATTATTATAGACACTTGCTTGTTTATTTAGATTTTAGTAGAATCATAATTCATTGTCTCGAACATATATATTCATAGATTCATATTAAACAATGGAGTGGTTGTCTGGGATATCCCCTTTCTACTGTGATTTATTTTTATAATGATAGAAAAGATCATTCTCGCTAGAAGTTTTTAATCATATATGTTGAAAAAAATAAAATAAATAACAAAATGATTAGTATCAACAAACAATCAACAAATAACATTGTTTATTTAATGTTTATTTATTTAGTGTTGGTATTTAATGTTGGAAAGTATCAAGTCTTATCTCCAATCCTGGTGATGATCAAATTCATTCACAAGCAAGTGCATGTCTAACCCTATATTTTATTTCAATTTAAAATTAAGCTAATAATATTTCCCTCCTTTCTAGTATATCAAGAATTGATACCCTCTCCCCAATCAACCTATGGTAAAGGAAAGAAATAAAAAACAGAAATATAAAATTATTCATATGATGTCAACCTAAAATAAATCAGGAGTCCATGAAGGAAATGTCCTAAAATGATAATGGGTGTCCTTATTTCTACAGTTCATGATCAAGTTGGTTGGGTATGAATGCTTTGAAACATGCATTATGGTTCTCTCTTCCATGTAGCATGCCTTAAATGGTAAATTTCAGATCTTCACATCTAAGTAGTAAAGTTTGTAGTGTCTTCAGCATAGAGGAATAGATGCTGTTTCAAGTCAAGCTCCAAGGTTGATGGTTCTCTCCTCACAGGTTTAACTTTATACTTAGCAGGGCATGGTTATATGTGTCTCTATATATGTAGTTAATCAAAGTGCTCGAGTTTGTCGAATAGCTAGATAGTGGCTACTGGGGATTTCAAGTTGAAGTTGGTATAACCCTCTGGCTAAAGATCAAAAATATTATTGAAGTATTGAATAAATTTAAAGCTATTTCTGGGATTTGTAATTTAAAATCCCTTACTTTGCTGGGTTTAAATCTGTACACTTTTTTTCTAGCTTTTATCTATATTCAATAAGATATTCTCGTCTAAGGTTTTTACTTTGATGGCTGCAGATCTTTCTCTTCGAATGACAAGTTCAATCACTGTTTACAAAATATATGTATTGATTTGCTAATGAGAGTTTTTAATCTGATTTTTGAAAAGAAGGATGTTTGTATATATATATTGCTGATCATCAAAATAAGGTTGTTCTTTTTAAGTATTGATTTCACTCTTAAATAGCGAGTTCAAGTTTATGCATTAAGTTTATTATTTACATTATGTGTTACGATTTATATATATATGGTGGATTAATAATAAAATTTTAGTAATTATTTCTTTCCTTTATATTTTTGTGATTTTATCGCTTGTGTCTAAATTTGATCATCTTTTTTCTTACATTGTTATAATATGTGTATATTAAAAAAAAAAAGTTTTTATAATAATGCAAGTGTAAATATTTAAATCTTATAGTTTAGTTTGGATTATGGATTTCATTACACATTTGTTTATCTTTTAATTATATAAACAATTAAGTGTTTTCTCATCCTAAAATGCCTGTGATCATTTTCATCTTTGGAGAGGACGTTTTATTTGTAACATCCTCTTTATACATATAACTTAGTTTACATTATATGTAAAGAATGTTGTTATTGTGAATATTGATGTTGAAGTAGATAAAGTGTTTAATGGTTCCTGGTGGGATGTAAGATCACATCTTACCATATATATATGTGTGTGTGATAAATTAAGTTTGATGTCTATATACTTTCCAAAATATAGGTAATATTCAAATCAATATATATCAAAATACAGTAAAATTCATATAAATTGTAGTTATTTTTAGAAATACTTTGGACTATACATATTGTAGTCTTTATCAACAATATAACATTGAATAATAAAAACGAGTCTATGAGTATCGTGAAAGGATGTCTCGTTTTGATTATTCAATATTATATAGTTGATAAAGACTACAAGATGTATAGACAAAAGTACTTAAAAATAACTACAATTTATGTCAATTTTACTGTATTTTGATATATATATTTGAATATTGCATATATATATGTCAAATAAAGTAAATGTAATAATCAAAATATTCTATAATAAATACTAAAAATTCTATTAGCCTATATAAAATATAAGATTTTATTTGTACTTTATATAGGCACATGGAATTTTTTCGTATTTATTCTAGAGTATTTTGATTAATATATATATAAAGGACTTGAACTCACACTTTCAATCTCTCTATAGCTATGCACTCCATTTTATAAACTGAAATACATAACCATGTACATGAGAAAAAAATAAATGATCTCCAATATACTTATTTCATGCTGAACCAGCACTCATTACTTGCTCCATATCATCATCTCCCACACATATGTACAATCAGTGTTCAGTTTATACTATGATAGTAAATTTTCAAACTTTAATGGACAAGCTTCAATCTTCTCCACCCTCCAACTCTTCAGCCATCCATATCATTGAAAATCCAATGATGGAACACTTAAAGCCCTTGTTAACACCAATATTATTGTCATACCCAAGTTGAGTTTAAGTCACTCTGAGCCCTCACATATAGGACCATAATTTGTTCATTTAACTACACAGAAGGTGGATGAGCAGAATACAGGCTGAATATATACTATTCAAATATAAATATATGGCCTATACTAAATTTAATGTAATTATAAGGGACTTGAATTTAGACTTTCCAGCACTCCACAGCTGTGCACTTGCTCTTATACAACTAACACACATGGCCGCATTCATATGAAAAAGATAAATGATCTTCAATATATGTATTTCATGCTGAACCAGCACTTATCAATTGATCCAGATCACCATCTCCACACATATATGCAAACAATGATATGGACTGGCTGAAGAGTTGAAAGGTGCAAAAGATTGAACTTGTCCATTAAAGTTTGAAAATTTTCTATCTTAATATAAACTGAGCACTGATTGTATATATGTGTGGGAAATGGTGATCTGGACCAAGTGATGGTTCCGCACAAAATACCCTTATTGGAGATCATTTATCTCTTAAATACCTGCATTGGATATCATTTATCTTTTTCATATGTGTGTGGTCATGTGTATCAGTTGTAAAAGATGAAGTGCATAGCTGTAGGCAGCTTAAAAGTCTGAGTTCAAATCCCTTATAATTACTTTAAATTTAATACATACTTTCATTTGAATATTACAAATTCAGTCTGTATTCTGCCTATCTCTCTTCTATGTATTTAAATGGACAAATTAAGGTCCTATATGTGAAGTTTCAGAGTGACTTAAAGTCAACATGGGTATGATAATAATATTAGCATCAACAACTTTAAGTGTTCCATCATCAAATTTTCAATAATATAGATGGCTGAAGAGTGATAGGATGGAAAAGATTGAAGCTTGTCCATTAAAGATTGAAGATTTGCTATATTAATATAAACTGAACAGTGATTGTAAATATGTGTGGGAGATAGTTCATGGCAGATGGTCCTGGATCAACTGATGAGTGCTGGTTCGGCATGAAATATGAATATTGAAGATCATTTATTTTTTCACATGCATATGGTCTTGTGTGTTAGTTGTATAAGATGAAGTGCATAGCTGTAGAAAACTTGAAAGTCTGAGTTTAAGTCCCTTATAATTACATTAAATTTAGTATAGACCATATACTTATATTTGAATATTATATATATATTATAATCATATCATTTCCATCCATTATCAATCTATGACAGGATCTACGTTTCTCAAAATTTAATCCAGTTTCTTTGATTAGTAGTCTCTCTTCTCCACATCACATCAGCAAACTTCCTTCTTTCATTTCATCTATCTTACATAAGGTCTCATTCTAGATCTCTTATATTAATTCAATTTAAGGTTTCAATTGTTCATCTATTATCATCTCTTCTAGAAATATATCCAGTTCAGCTCCACCTCACTTTCTCAATTCTTTCAATGATAACCAAGTCAAATTATGGCCTCATTGTTCATAAAAATATGAAGTATTTAATGTTTTTTATAGATGATACATATATAATTAATTCAGGTCCTCTAGATAATAACAATTAAATAATATTGTATTGATTGCTAGATTGGTTTATAAGTCAACTACATTAAAATAAAATGTCAATTGAGATTAAAGAAAAATTCTAACTCTGCATATGACCTGAGAAAATATTCACAGACACATCAAGTTTAAACTCAAATCCATATCACAATTATTATATTTGAAAAAAATAATAAAAGAGAAAAAAAATAATTTTAAATTGATTTTAAAATAATCAAAAAGCTAATTAATGATTTTATTTAATTAAAAATTCAAACAGATAATTTAATAATAGAATAATACTTAGGTCTACTAAAAACATATTTAGAACAGTAACTGTAATCATAGATTAATTAATAAAAAAGAGAATTCCTTCTCTACAGTGAAAGAATAATTATAACAATAACATTTATTAGACTGAAAGTAAAGAAACCCATTAACTAATCATAGGACAGTTTAAAATGAACAGTACAATATTTTAGTGGCCACTATAGTAGAAAAGGATTTTCCAATCTGGGTATGTCTAGATTATGAATCCACAGGCTTGGAGACTTTTTGCTAGTCATATTTGATATTATTATTTTACATGCTATAGGACTTTTGTATCTTACATATATATTTGTACTATATAAGAATGTAATTTATGCTGGATTTTGTAAATATATTTGCTAATATATAGAATAAAAAATATTACCTTAATTCCAGTTTTCATAATATTGAATTGCTAACCAAGAAATTTGTCTAACACTTAGTGGTGAGATAAAAGAACAGGTATGAAAAGTGAATATGCTAATAATTAAGTCAGGATGTTCTTATATAGGGAGACAAACTGGAAGTCATACACATGTAAAAAATTGTACATTCACAATAATCATTTCACATTATTAATATAATACAGATTCAATAAATATATAATTTCATAATCTTATATATGTACACATTTGCTTGTATATAAGAAATGCAAACCAATACTAATATATATATATATATCAGTGACAAAATGTGACTTTTTTTAGGAACGGAAGCACACTACATAATCTTTTTTTATATAATGCTTTTATATTACTTGCCACAGCAATTTTTACATAATAGCTAATATATACATATTAGGTATATCTAGAAAAATCTGGAACTCTTTTATCTGTTAATCAGACCATGATTAGTTTAAATATAGATAATAGGTTATCAATATATTTTTATCTTCCCAATTCTTTTAACATTCTTAAAAGTTTTAACTGTAAATTAGATCTTAGCATTTTTTGAACTTCTTATAATCAATGAGGATGCAAGAATGAATTAATCAAATTCATTCACTGCACATATAAAAACTATTTGACTGTTGGTATTCGATTCAAAAAATGAATTGCTGATTCTAATCAGATTGTGATTAGTTTAAATATAGATAATACATTATTAATATATTTTTATCTTCCCAATTCTTTTAATATTCTTAAAAGTTTTAACTGCAAATTAGATCTTAGCATTTTCCGAACTTCTTGTAATCATTGACAATATCGAATTCATTCCCTATGTATATAAAAACAATTTGACTGTTGGTATTCCATTCAAAAAATTGAAAGTGAATTTTTAAAATGAATTTTAGTTAAAGCTTTTGAAAGTTTTAGCGAATTTTTCTATGGAAGCACTCATTTCATTCAATACATGGATGCTTTGTTCCTGATTTATGTGTAATACAAATTGATCTAAAAATATTTATGGAGAAACTAACTGAATATGATACTATAATAATAATTCATAAGTTAGACTTGCAAAGAATTCTCACTTGTATCAATAATGATTTGTTAGTTCAACAAAAATGATCTATTTTTATCCTTCTACCATGTTGGTATATGTACAATAATTTTTCATTAAGAGATCAACATTTATATTGCCAGAGATCCCAGTCTTCATAAAATATTAATCAAACCAGCTTACAATTTCTTTCAAATAATGTTTAAGATATAAAATTTAATAATTTTACTACAAATAAGCAATGATTAATAAATATTCAGTATTAAGAATATTTAATAATCTACAGAAAATCTAATTATTATCTTTAGATATTAAAATTCTCAGCACTAAATATTAAATGGCCACTGTTACTTATGATGTTATTAAAATTGTTAGAATTTACACACATATAGAAAAGGGAAGTGCTTTATTTAACATTGAAAGTAATCAGATTTCCATTAATATTTACTTGCTTCAAGTACATTAATTTATAAAAGTTAAAAAATTAATTACAACTTACCCATTTCCATCTACATCAGCAATGCAAATGGAATGCCCAAAGTATGAACCCATCTAAAAAAAATACATATTAATATGAAATTAAGATTTATATATATAGGCGTTTAGATACTTTATTCCTATTAAGACTATTATTTGCATAGTAGAGAATATTTGAATAAATATATATTCTTATTGTTTTGGAGACATTTTTAATTGCAGTTGGCTGTCAGTTTCTTACATTAGGTTTATTGTTTCTGTCGCCAATTATTTTTTATTTTTTTACTTTTATTTCATTTTGTCTAATTTATTTTAGGAGTAACCTAAAAGTTTTTATAATGGATTATGTCCTGTACATGAGGGGTCAGATTGACCTTAGGTCAACATGGGTGTGACAAGAATCTCAGCCTCAGGGTGGTCTTTCAGCATTCCATCATCAGATTTTCAATTGGATAAACGGTTGAAGAGTTGGAGTGGGAAGTAGATTGAAGCCTGACCATTAAAGTATGAGGATTTGCTATCTTAATATATATCTGAACACTTATAGAATATATGTGTAGAGATGGTAATCTGGACCAAATGGTGATTGCTGGTTTAGCATGAAATACGTATAATGGTGATTATTTATCTTTTCAACATATATGTGTTCAAATGTATCAGTGTTATGAGATAGTGTGGAGTATGGTGGGTTGTGTGAAAGTCTGTGCTCATATACCCTATATATTTTTCATATATAGACACAGGTATATAATAAGCCTGTGTGTTTCGGTTATACATTATTTTTATAAGTTGTTAATCAGTTTGTGATTTTTATTTCACGAATAAAGGAATTTCAATTAATAAACATTGTAAATTTTTAAATAATATGACTGCATATACGTAGAATACGAACTGTAAGATTAGAGTTAATAAATTTAATTGGAAAAAATAATATTAAAAAACTTATAGAATAAAAAAAAAAAAGAAGCATAAATAAAAACAAAAACAAAATAGTTTTTAGCTATGTTTTAAAAAGTTCTTGTTATAATTTCTGCGACCAAATAAATTGTTTTCATTTGCAAACTTATGTGAATTTTATTATTTAAAAATCCAAGATGCTATTACAATAAATTTGGAATAAGAATGGAAAGAACTTCAACTTCGAAAAATATTTATTTTGAAAAACAGTTGTATGTGTAGTTTGACTTTGAAAGATATTTCTGTAAATTCACTTTGATATTTTTTAATAAAAACACATAATATTCAAATTTAATTCTTTGAACAAGGCCTCAAATGATGAACACTATTGAGACAGGATGAGTACAATTACCCAAGCAGAGATTTTATTTCCTTCTCATTTGTCAGTTGTATATATACTGAGGAAATATTAGCAACTGAGTTCATCTCTCTTACTTCTCCGCTAAATCTCACAATTTTAAATTAACAAAAAAATAATTTGCTTCTTTAAAAAACTCTCATAACATTTTCAATATATATTACAATAACAAATTAAACTATCACTTTCTTCTTTAAAATATATATGTTCTCCAACATTATAAATAACTTCACAAACTTCTAATTTCTTTTCAAAAACTTTATTTCCATATATTAATTATATGAACATATATATAATCACATATTATACATTTCCAACGTTTTAAATGTTTTTCCCCATTACAGTCATTTCCAAGGATCTATAATAAAAAATAAATAACTCTACATAATACTCTAAATACAAATCTCTTATTTAGGATATTATGTAGAGATACGTATTTTTTTTTTTTGTTGTAGGTCCTTGAAAATGACTGCAATGGGGAAAAAACAGTCGAAACGTTGGAAATGTATAATATGTGATTTTATATATATATGTTCATATAGTCAATATATGGAAATAAAGTTTTTGAAAAGAAGTTAGAAGTTTGTGAAGTTATTTATAATAACATTTTCAATATATCACAATAGATTCTTCTGTCAATAATTATCATTAACATATAAATATATGCTAAATGATTATTGCTGTTTAATAAATAGATAAATTAAACTACAGATGCTAACATCTAACTAGTTGTCATAAGCATTTCACAATGCCACAACTAATGCTTTAAATCAATTGATATAATATCTGCAATCTGATGTAAAGGCAATACTCAGATAATAAATAAATTGCTGATATTCTATTGGTTTGTTTAAGCATTGGCTGTGGTTATGTAATTATGGATTAATTATGGTGTAATCAAAGAAATGAGGAGTGGGATATTGTTTATGTAATGACTAGAAAGTTGATTCAGCAATGGTGTTAGTAAATAACTATCAATTACAATGTTAGCCATTTAACTAAGCTAGCTCTAGTAGTTTACAATAGCTTTTGCATCTTGTTTTTATTTTTTTGTCTTGAGTTTACTTTCTTTTGTTTCTAAGAAAACTAAAAACAAAAAACCTATTGATTACTACAGCAAGGATTTTATCTTGATAGCTGTATCTACTAACACCGCTGATAACATATTTCTTTAGTTATTACATAGAAATAACCTCACTATATATATATATACAACTAGTAACCAGGATATCTAATCTTGTTTTAACTAGAATTTTGTTTTATTACTTCTGAGATAATCATCAAAGTATAATACTGAACAGGGAAAGCATGATTATATCCTGACTATCTGCATCCCTCCAGGCTGATATTTGTGAAAGATCATTCCCTCCACAAGGACAACTTTTTATTCAGATAACAGTATTAAGTTAATCAACATTCTATATTTATTGATACAGGATTGAATGCTCCTGCAAAATGATTAATTCAAATGCCATTTACCAGCTTTTAAATTACTCTTTTAGACTCAATAGTTGAAATTTCATGTTCATAACTTATAGGCAGTCAGCATAAACAATTATTTACTCTACAAAACTAATTAGCACAAAGAAATAAATGTGGAATGAAAGATGAGATTTGACATAGTTAAAATGTATTATTTCTCTCTCCACACAATCTCCATAATTATTTTCAGTAATGTGCAAACAATTACAGAAAATATCATGATTCTAAAATTTGATTAGATAACTAAATTATAGTTTCTTGAAAATACTTAAAAATTTTAAATTAAAAATGAATGTAATTACATGATTAATTATTTGGTATGCATAAGAATATATCTCTTGTTATAAAAAGGCATGAAATAAGAATGTTTATCACATAATAATAATTGTAAAGAAAAAATGTATTCAAATAAAAATAAAATCAAAAATTACAAAAAAAAATTTACAGTTTTTTATTTTACATTTAACAAGATCTTGATTAATTAATTCATACAGAATAATAATAATTGAATAAGCAGTATTTTATTATAATCATTTCAGTTCTTGATATATCTTATTTATTTTTACTCCTTTTGATCTTCATTTTCTAGGATGCTTTCTTAGTTCATGAATGGTCTTAGATGAGTTCTTCGTTCTTTCTGAATAAGGAATAACCTTCTTAAAGTTGTCTGTGATACTTTGCAGACAATCATACTTCTATTGAATGCTTGCTTGATTATTTGGCATCAGACTAGAAAATGGTATATTTATATTGGTCAGAACAACATAGATCTCAGCATACAGGACAAAAGTGATGACAGCAGATGTACTCTGAACATTTACCAACTTCTATTGGATATTTTCAAATTGTATTTTAAGACTTCTATGGTATTAGCAATTGAAAATTGCTTTTTGATGTTCAATCTCAGCTATTTTTCAGATTATCAATTTTATCACATCCAAACTTATGATAACCTCAGGTTGCTCAATTGTCCAACTGAGAAATTAAATAAAATAATATTTGACTGACCAGTTTTATATATGCAATCTAATCTGTCACTGCTGTATTTCAAAAAACAGTATGTCTTTTCTATTTAAATTTAGTTTTTAATTTAGAAGGTTAATTTAAGAAATAATCTGCAGTTAAAATTAACTTCAGACCATTGTCTAATACTTTAGTTATAAGTTTTTTAATTTTATGATGTTGGCCAACATCTTTCCTCTTAAATTTTAGTTATAGAACAAAAATAAAACTTTTTTTTTTTTTTTAAATATAGTGTGCATTTGACATTTTTAAGATTTTCTGTTTTTTAAAAATACACAGAATGCAAAATATATTTAAGTCTAACAATATAAGACATATAATAAAATCTTAATTTTAAATGATCTTTTAGCTAAGAGATATTTATTTATTTATTACATATCACTCACTACATAAAAATCTATCTTCATTCTATTTATTTTTTCTGTTATAACTTGAGTCAATGTTGAGACAGAATACCAAATTTTAACATCATTAATTGACTGAACTATTTTTGTGACCATTAATTGTGCAGCTGGACTGTACAATATATATATATATATATATATATATATATATATATATATATATATATATATATATATATATATATATATATATATATATTAAACTTAATGTAATTATAAGGGATTTGAACTCAGACTCCCACAGCTATCCAGTCCATCTTATATAACTCTACACAAGATCCCATACATGTAAAAAAGATCAATGATTTCCAATATACATATTTCATGCTGAACCTGTATTTATCCATTGTTCCAGATTACCATCTCCCACTCATATATACAATTACTGCCCAATTTATATTAATGTAGCAAATCTTCAAACTTTAATGGACAAGCTACAATCTTCTCCGCTCTCCAACTCTTCAGCCATCCATATCATTGAAAATCTGAGGATGAAATGCTCAAAGCCCTTGTTGATGTCAATATTATTGTGACACCCATGTTGTCTTTACATCAATCTGATCCAGCACACATAAGACTTTAATATGTCCATTTAATTATGCAGAACAGGAATGAGCAGAATACAAACTGAATATGTATATTTAAATACTTGTATATTGTCTATACCACTAAACATCACATGATCACTATCTCATACTAGCACATGGAGATATTGGATGAGTAGGCACTAGATAGGGATTTTATGCACAAGCCTTCTGGAATCCATTGATTGCTCTTGTTAGCACAAGATGGCACTACTATATGCAGAGTTTTACCTTGTTTTGAATTGTTATATTGTCTATACTAAATTTAATATTATTATAAGATACTTGAGCTCAGACTTTCAAACTCGCGACAGCTATACAACTCATCTTAATACAACTGAAAAACATGACCACATATATGTGAAAAAGATAAATTATCTCTAATATACATATTTCATGCTGAATCATCACTCATCAGTTGGTCTAGATCACCATTGTCCACATATATATATATAATCACTGGGTCTAGATCACCATTGTCCACATATATATATATAATCACTTTTCAGTTTATCCTTGGAATTTTAATGATTGTATATATGTGTGGGAGATGATGGTCATATGTATCAGTTCTATAAGATGGATTGGATAACTGTGGGAGTTTTAAAGTTTGAGTTCAAGTCCTTTTTATATATATATATTCTTAGATAGATAGTGGTATGTCGCTATAATGTAATTTTAAAATATTGTAGCTGATAGTTATAAATCAAATTCAGATTTTATAAATTGGATTGTTAGATATATATATATAAATATCACTGTTAAATAAACTCTTAACAAGGTTTGCAGAATATCCCCAACCCCAGACCTGTTTCTACTACTGGCTTCCTTAGTGAGGTGCTAGGATATTCAAGTATTAGATTAAAAATACCAGGACAAGCCCAGCACTTTATCTAATGCATAATTATTAAATAGCAAAATCTGAAATTTTCAGACATTCATGTCTTCCAATCCAGCTTTCTAACTTAAATAGCCATATGGGACTGAACCAAGTTCAGATACACCATATATTAATAGCTTTAGCAATATAAAATTGCTAGAGCCTTAATAGCAAAAAATAAAATTACAAAGAAATCAAGTCAAATGTTACATGATTTAATTTAACAAGCTTGTATTACAAAGGTTATATCTAAAGAGCTCATTATTAAATAAACTCTTAACAAACTTTCCAGAATATCCCCAATCCCACACCAGTTTCTGCTACTGGATTCCTCAGTGAGGTGCTAGGATATTTAAGCATTAGACTAAAAATACCAGAACAATCCCAGCACTTTATCTAATGCATAACTATTACGTAGAAAATCTGAAATTTTCTGGCATTGGGGATATTCTGCAAAGCTTGTTAAGATCTTATTTAATAATGAGCTTTTTATATATAACATTTGTAATACAAGCTTGTTAAAATAGGTCATGTGACATCTGACTTTATTTCTTCGTAATATATATAGGCTTGTATTATATAAGCAAAAGACACGATAAAGATCTGTGCTTAAGATAAAAAAAGTTAATTTAAATTTAGTTTTAAAAAGAAAAAGAAATAAATTTATTTTAACCAAATATAGTTCAAATCAATCTGTTTCAAAAGTTATGTTATAGAAATAAAGTTTAATTAAACACTAATCCATAAAATTTTGCTCACTTAGTTAATTAAGTAAAATTTTTCGAAAACCAATTTCTTTTAAGATGTTTCATATTTTGAAATGTAAATTTCAATTAAGAATATTTTAGAGATTAAGATGGCCAAGTATCATCTGCAAACATGTGGGCTTGTTTAATTAAAGAATTTTAAAGTAATTACTTGTTTGTTTAATTTAAAAAATTGTAAACAATGATAATTAAAATATTTGCTGAGGTGTAATTAAAAAGAAAAAAACCTGTTTTAAATTTGGTGATATAAAAAGGGCCAACTCAGAAAATGATTTTGTCTTTTGATCTGTGCTTTTTGTCTACCATCATGAAGTACAAAAAATCTCTACCAGCAGCTGAATTAATAAGTATGAACACATAATAATTCATGAATAAATTTCATTTCACTGGCATCAAGCCCATGCCAACTGGCATCATATATGTTAAATTGCAGAAACAGATGTGCTCAACTGTAAAAAAAAAAAAACAATTGAATATAGATCTTAATCGATTTATAATTTAATTTAAATGATTTTTATGCATTTATGTGTTTATATTGTAATGCTAGCTAGATGTATATATATTAAACAAACATATTTACTTGCATTACATAATTATAATTTAAATTTAATGATTAAATTATTTTATAAAATAGGAAAATAGAAAAAATGTCATATGTTTTAAAGTAATGTTCTTTTGTTTAAAATGCACTTTTATAAAAATCAAAAAAAAAAAGATTGCTTTATATTTTCTTTCAAAGAGAATAGTTTAGTATTGAGAGGGCTAGGGGGAAGATTTCAAAACTCTCTCATTGTAAAGAAAACTCTTTGTTTTTTTTCATATGTCATAGCATCTGCCGGGACGCGAACCCACACCCATCTGCAACCAACTACTTGCTTGCATGGTGGCTGCGATACCTCTCGGCTAACAACGCAAGACGTACTCTTTGTTTTTATAAAGTACAAATAAGTAAATGTGGAAAGCTAGAATGAATTTGTTTGTAAAAAAAAATAAAGCTTTCGAAACTGTAATTAGTTAAAGATTATTGATTGAATTGTATTAATTAAAAACTATATAAACTATTGATGAAATAGTAGATTAATCTAAAAAAAGATTAGATTAAAGCAAATTAAGAAAAAACAAATTTAAGTTAAGATCAAAATTAAAATTAATAAGAAATTAAAACAATGGGAGAGAAAAAAGTATATATAGTCATTCTTTCTATTGTTATTCCATCAGGGCTGCAACCTGCTACATCATTCCACTCCTCAATCTGTAATTCACTCTGGTCTGCATTTTATGATCAAAGTCACTCTGCTCTTGAGTCTGTAAGTTGGGTCTGGAATCAATAAAACAGTCTGGATTTTATGGTTGAATCATTTCAGTCTTCATTTGTACTCTTACATTATTCACTGTTCAAGAGATCCATATATTTGGAAACTGCAAACACAATAATAATCCAATTAATTATTGCTGCAGACAACATCAATGCAAAAGTTGCAGATTTAGCAACATGCAATGCTGGACAGCTGTAGGATGTTCAGCTACTCTTCAGGCCCCAAAAGCCCTCAACAAAAAGAATATCAATTAAAACATGCCTGAACCAATGCCCAGAATAATACCTAGATTGTAAATAGATATGGCCCCAAACTCTTTCTTTCCCATTGTTAACACAAAGAATCAAAAAAAATCCTTGGAACCATCAATGGAGATCAAAAAGCCAACCAGTTGGAAGCTGATAATCATAAAAATCTTGGTAAAGATACTTTTAAATAATGGTCTATAGACACTTTATATTTATTTTAAATGAACTTTAACTAATGAAGGACTATCATAATTTAGCCTGAGTAATTATATTTTTTTATTTTGTAAATTTCAATATTATATTGTTATATTATATTAGTATATGATATTCTGTTAAATATATGTCTGTATAATAAATAATATTTGCTTAAATATTATTTGATCTATTCTCTCTCTTGTTACTGCATCATCAGTAGAGTATGAGCTAGTCATGGGATATTTCACACATTGGATTGTGTGTCTGTCTTACAAAGCATACTGACTTTTATAACCTATGGTTGGCTGGTGCCTGAGGTTGATCCTCAAAACAAATAAAATGCTTTGGATGGAAAGAGTTTGAATCCAGAAATTGAGGTGGGCCACAGTCTGGAAATGTTTATGCTTTGCATAACTCAATCTGACTATGGGTATCATTGATGGCTAGGCTATCAATGGTATTCTCCCCTCTGCTTGAAGGGCCAGTCCATTTCAATAATATTAAAACATTATTATAAAAACTATTTAAACATAGTAAGAATAAACTTGTTCGGACAGATCTGGTTCAATATTTTATATTAACTTTTAATATTTATCTTTTATAACACTTGATATAACTCAGTATATTTGATATATCATGGTATGCTTTGAATATATTTTAAATATTTCTACTTTAAAAATACAGACATAATTTCTTTTAAAATTTAACTCAGTAAAATAGTTTATAGTTTTGTTTCATAATTTTTTTCTTTTCTCTCCTAAAGAGTTTTAAAATCATTTTTGTGACTGTTCATAATCAAACTTTAGTTTTAAAATAATCAATATTTAGTTTAAATTAATATTTTTCCTAAAGAAAAAGTTAAAAATATATATATAAGATTTTTTTATTTTAAATAATTAAAATTTACTATAATTAAAATGTAGTGTCTCTCTGAAGATATTCAAATTCATGGGTGCTAATAGGGTGTGTATGTATCATATAAATAATCTGTAAGTTGACTTTACTGCACTTAAATTGATAGGAAATTTGCCCTATTTTTTGCTTCATATGTAGATATGAAATTAAGGATTAGTATATACACCTTTACCCCGCTTAGCGATTGGCTACTAAGCAATATTTCACAATAGCGATCATCATCAATTTGTACCCACTACTTCAATTTACAATCAATTATTCACTATAACAATCTGGAAAAAAAAAATTGGCAGCCATCTTGAATTTTGCATCACTGATGACATCAGAGAAGAGGCATTTTAAATTCATTTTACCCAAAAACAAAAGTACATTACTGTAATACATATACAGGTAATGACTTTGCTGTGATTGTATAGCACATATAATATTTTATTTATAAAACATAATGTTAGTGCAGCATTCAGTATTTTGAATATAGAACGTATAAACTTAAATATGTATATAATTACTGAATCTATAATACTGTATACATATAGAAAAATTAAACTTTATTTCAATATAATGTTCAGTACATGGATAATTTAAATAAAGTTTAATTTTTCTAGACATTCAACACTTATATTAGATTATGAAATCAGTGTTTTTAAATCAAAAGAAAAACATTTTTTTAAAAAAAAAAAAAAAAAGCTTAAAAAGAAAAACAGATTGCATTTAACCAATAATCTTTATACTCAAATGGGGGCGGGGGGCACTATTCCATTACTAAAAATATACAGTAAGAAAAATAAACCTAGCTATGTTTTAGAAAATTAGATTTTTTACTTTTAAAATAAGTTGATTTTTTTTTTCTAAAATAGACTGCTTTACTATATGCATTAAACATTTTGTTACTGTGGAGTACAGTAATATGTCTTTATGTTCAATTAAATAATTAATTAAACATTGATTTTTAATTTGAATAATTTCACAAAAGTAATAAACATAAATGTACAGTAATATATACTGTAATACAAATTTTTAAAAAAAAAGCACTTCAGTATGGATTTTTTTTTCCCATTACGATGAAAAACTTCTGCGGAAGAATATTTTTAAATTCAAATTTAGTTTCACTTTCTCTTTCTTTTTGCTGTTCTGTACTTTTTAAAGTGAAAATATGCATTTTTTTTCTTAGTGATATAAAACTTTTCTTTCTAGATAACCAATGTGGATATTTTACGTCGACTGGAACCGACCAATTTTTTTCCCATAGACCTCCATTATAAATACGTATTATGTATACAATATTCTTGCTTAATGATGAGTTTTGGAGGACCAATTGCCATCGCTAAGTGGGTTAAAGGTGTATATGTGCATGCAATTTATATAACAATCCTATAGATATTTATTTGCCACACTTGAATTTTAGGTATGTTTTCTTGGCTCTCCAGGATATATATATATTATTTCTGCTTGAGGTAGTCATAGATGATTTTGATTTTCTTTAGGTAGAGATATTTCTTTCCATAAATTATATTTTGCTTTGTATTCCTGGTGGATGAGCAATTTAGTTATTGTTGTTTATATTTTTAAAGTAGTGTGGGATAAAATACATTGTGTATATTGTACCGGTCGAAACCCACCACCACCGCAAGTCAAATCGGATTCAAACTCAGCTGAACCAAAACTGAATTCAAACCCAACTCAACAGCTCAGATAGCAGAAATCGACGGCACAGTGCTATGCGCCCAGAACTAGCTCAACGGTTGGTGAGGACTAGAGACTCCTGAGTAACACTAATATCTAAGAATTTATATACTTTGAATAATTTTATAAATCGAATCATATGTATGTTCGGGTTGCCAACACAGACAGCGAGTATTAACATTTAAATAATTATAAAAAGAATGATGAACTAAGAAACCAAGTATGTTAGAAAATATTTAATAATAATAATAATTTGTTTTGTTCAATAAAATATAGATTGCATTAGTTACCTCTAGTCTTTAAAAGAATTTATAAATATAATAAGAGTGGCAGTCCTTATCATATGCCAACAAATATTACACAACATGGGATTCTATGTCTATGCCCCCAACGAGAAATATAAAGGCAGATAAAGGTATTCATTAAGAACGGAAATGATTGTTCTAATTTTATTACGGTGGAATGTGAGATTTATTTTCACATTCGGAAATCTATTCATGAAGAGCAAAACGTATTTTAAGGCATAACTTTAATCTTGATTTGAAAACTGATTTAAACTAAATATATTTGAGAATTGGTTCGACTTTAATTTAAATCACTTCATCACGAATTACGAGCACGGAGCGGGTTTTACCGGAACAAAGATGCAACGGTACTGACGAATTACAAGGCAGAGAGTAAAATTGAAAGATGATTGCTAGTCGATGATCGAAGTCCTATGGCGGCTTGCATTTGGCAAGTCTTACGCCCTTTGACTAATGAATAGGAAAGGAAGTGCTTTCTTCCTCTAGAAATTTAAATAAGAGAATATGATCACCGACCAGCCTAACGGAGCGGAAGATTGCCTTATGTCAGCAACGTTCGATGATGATGACTTGATAGTCATCGTTGAAAAATAAAACCCATGTAGAATGCTCTACATGATGACTTGACCAATTAATTAAAGTCAAACGGGCTTTTAAGAAAACTTATTTGAAAATATTTGGAAACTATATTAATTATGCCCTAATATCGTGCTCTTCCTGAATCTTAATACAAAATAACAACGAAAGTTGAATTAAAATCTATTTAACCCTTTATCGGCCCTTTTTGCAATAAAAACATTTAACATTATATTTGAATTAATAAATCAACATTTGTGAAGCAAGAAAATACCATTTTAACATTATATGAATATATATATAAACACTTGTAACTTAGGAGCTGGGGACATAGATGAAAAACGGAGCTAATAGTTTATTATTAGCCAATTATAAAAATAATAAACATGTGATATTTTCTTTCGACTCGATGATTAATAGAACTTTCAAATTTAGTTCTAATGGGCGAGAATAACTATTTAAAATTAATATATTATTTGCGTGAGGCAAATAGATCAAAGGAGCTCATCGAGTCGAGAGATTATTGGCATATAATTTTAAATACGACATTAAAGCACACAAATATATATATATTAAATGAACGAACCGCCAGGTAAGAAAAGAAAAAGTTTAAAGACTAGAGATTGAAAGAATTACAATATAAATTTATAGTAGCATTTTATAAAGATTTTTACATTAAATAATAAAGAGCTCTTAAATAGGAGGAGTGTAAAATAAAGTTCGAACTGGCCAGAAAGTTTAACGTTCATTATAGAAATATATTATCCCTTCCGCTGGTCCTTAAGTTACATCTCCAAGTTGTTGAAAATGTAGGCATCATTGGTTGACTACTGGAACAATATTTTAGTAGCTTTCATAATTTTAGCAGAATGATCGGTCCGGAAAAAGGTTCAGCAGCTCCATTGAAGATTTCTCGGGACTTTAGGAACCATAGCCAGATTCCTGATGTTCTAGCCCTCTATCATGATGAAATACAATTTTTATACGCACAGAGTTCACTGCACTACTCTACAACAAAGCTAGCTTTTTTTTTCTCCTGACTTTTCAGGGCTATATATATAGTCCAGATGCCTTAAGGCTAGCGCTCATTTTATTATCAATGTGTTTTTTTATAATTAGTTGTTTTCAAATACATTCCTTCGATAAGGCTTTCAAACTAATTAGCTTGAATTCCTTCTCTAATTGAAAATGAATTCTTAAGATTTGAAAATGATTTAATTAGAAAAATGATACCCTTATCTTTTTCCAATTCATAAAACTTTACTATTGTTTTTAAGAATTTTAAAGCTTATCGAAGGAATGTAGTTTTTAATCTACGAAACTTTACAAATTATTTAAAGGTGAAAAAAACAAGTATTCCCGACGCAATGAAACTTTCGAACAATTATATAAATTTAATATTTACAAATATATATACGCACAATCCACGCAATTTAATATATATAAATTCATGAATATTTTATCATGAATTTATTTAAAGAATTGATCAAATTTAAACTAAACTAATTAATTTTACTACGTATTTGAAACAAGTTATTCATTATGGAAATTAGCGTGGATTGAACGTATAAAGCCCCATTGCATCGGAAATTTAAGGTTAGCACTAGGGTAAACAACATGAAGCCAGGATCGAACTCAGATCCAACTGCTTCAATATGTCAAAATTTTGTAATGGTATGCATAGTGTGAACAATTATCTTTAATTTGAGCTGCTGTGATATTGTTTGTTTTTCTAATGTGAAAGTGAAATACATGTGTGCTCACATCTTAACTTAGAACCCATATCTAATAGAATCAGATCAATAATAGAATTTAAGTCTTTAGAGATGATACAGCATTGTAATGTAAAGTTTTGTTGAATATTAATGTTTAATGCTATTAGATATCAAATGCAGTTTATGCTAACATACTAAACTGACAATTACTATTGAAACACATTTGTACTTGAACTGTATTATATTGAACTGTTAATAAACTTTGTTTTGTTTATTGTTAGATCACTTTTAGCATTTGTTTATTGTTGTCTGCTCTGCCAATTGATATTTCTAAAGAGACTGTTCTCCAATGATCTAGGGGAGATTTTAAATGTTTATGACTAATGGTGTAGCTTTTTAAGCACTTATCCTTAAGATCCTCACTAGTAAACTCTTCGTATTCTAGGCTATAGGTCTAGGAGTGCCCTCTGATGTTGGATATTGGTATGCATACGATCCATTCCTGTATGAGAAATCTATAGAAGAATATCAGAATCTGCTTTGACTTTATTTATGTTGAATGTTAAACAATAATCAAAATATATGGTCACCTAAAAAAAAAATTAGCTTAATGTATCATAACTTAAACTTTGACAGTAATATTAAAGTAAAACTAATGGATATTTACATAATGTTCCTGTTCATGGCTAATGAACATTTTCAAAATTTTCATTAAATGTAAAGCAATATGATAACAGGACTTCTCTAATTATATTGGATGCTAAGAATTACTTGTATTAGTACTCAGTCACAGATAATCTCAGTTTAGTCTTCATATCTTCTTGTTAATCCAACTTCCAGACTCTATATATTGTATGCTTCAATTGAAATTTTTTTTTGTTGAAAGTATAAAAAAAAAATTATTCAAAAGTTATACTAACTACAAAATTATTTGATGAGTATTTAAAAGCAAAGATGGGTGAATTTTAATAAAATGAAATTATTGAAGAAAGGCTGTACACAGACACAAAAAACACATTAGGAACAGTAATTTTTATAAAATATGAAAAACATTTTTCATACACTCAAATAATAAAAATTATAAAAAAGAATGAAGACCTGTAAATCAGTATATACAATGTAGCATTTATATTGTGTGTACATTGATTTAAAAAAGAAAAACAATAATAAACAAGGCAAAACTCTCCATACAGTAGTGCCACCCTGTGCCAACCAGAGTAATCAATGAATGCCAGAAGGCTTATGCATAAATTCCCTATCTAATGCCTACTCATCCAATATCCCCAGACTAGTTTCTGGCTTGTGACCTTCATCAGTGAGGAGCTTTGGATCTGAGAGCACTGCTCCTAGATCTTAGGATCTAATGCAACCCTAGTATAAGAGATGGTGATCATGTGATGCTTAATGGTTTAAAAACAATAATAGTTGAAAGGAATTTTTGATAGAGATTTTGGCAAGATCAAGTAAGAAAAATTATATCTGCTTACATTAGTTTTCGGATTAAATACTTTTTTTATATAATGCACTACATTATTATTAGTGAAAAGAAAATCAAGTTGTTTCAAACATTTTATTGAGACTATTTGTTTAGTAAAATTCTCACTTTATTTAAAATGAAAAGAATGTTGTAGTAATTTTATACTAGCAGTATACTAATTAGTTATTCGAGAAAACAAGTCCAGCTATATAAAAATATAAAATAAATATATGAAAAAAGAACACCTTTGTATGGAAGATTAAATTTATAAGAAAAATATTTTTTTTATTTTTACTTGAGAGATAAAGTTGAAAAGTTAGTGAAAGATAGAGTTAAGAGAAAGTTAAAATGTTGCAGGAGGACAACTAACCTAAGTAGTCTTACATCCTAAAATATAACACTGAATGAAAGTCATGCAAGCTTAAAGAAAACTACAAGCTTTGAGCTGGTTGCTTTAGAGTCCTAAAAGAATAGCCATCCCATAATTTTATCTGAGAATGAACTGCTGACATCGATTTAAAAAAAACAACACTAAAGCTCTATTATTCAAGACTATGGACTATTAATTACTTATGCTATAAAACTACTTAAACAAATTAATCAAGTTAAAATTGAATGCTAAAAATCTAAAGCATTGGAATCAAGTTAATATTATTTGGATTTATAAAAAGAACATTAATTAGTCTGGAAAATATATGATTACAACATTTATAGTTATAATACTATTTCTTGAAACCTGCTATTTATAATATTTCATTTAGAGGAATACTTCATTTCTAGAATTCATATTAGAAAGTTAACATTTGCTTATCGTATATCTTTCTGTGCGGAATATATGCATTCATATAACATATATACAGATACATGTTAGAACAGTAATAATAATAAGCTTTTTTAAATTATGAGTTGTTTTTATCAATTTTACTTTGATGTTTTATTCTAATCAGAAGCATGCATCTGCAAATGATAAAGGATTTCCATGGCTGTATTTAAAATAGAATCATTTAAAAGAAATCCTTTTTTTTTATCTTTCAATTACTTAAAAGAAGGGGAAAAAATAAAAAAGGGGAAAAGAGTTTAAATGAAAAATCTCATGTAAATTTGATCTTGTTTAAATAATTGTCAAAATTATCAAATTAATCCGAAATACAAATTATTGCATTCATATATATTTACTAAACAATTACATTTTGTGAAAGGAAATTATTATAAATTATTAATTCATCTCTAATTGTTTGTTGAATATTATCCTATCTTATGTACTAAATATTATATTCATACAAAACTTGTACTGTTCAAATTTATATGAATATAATACAATAAGACTCTAGAGAACTGAGATAGTTTTTGGCGGATTGTTGCCAGAATCATAATGCTAAAACTAACTGCGTCATTAAAAATATATTTATGTAGTGGCAAAGATTAATATGCAAATAAAGTGCAATATGTAAATTAAATGTTCCATTTTTGTTACAATGGATGCAGGAATATTTTCTAGTAATGAAATGAGAATCCTTACCAATAGCCCATGCTTGTTTATATTTTATTTTTCTATCATCCCTCTCTGTGCCTATTGTTTTAACATTAGAGGCGAAAAGATGTGTCTCATAGCCTGCTCATGTTCAAAAAAGATCGATTTATATTCATGATTTGACTTCACTTTATTATATAAATATGTTTGCTGGGTGATTCTTATTATTATATTAGCATAATATTCCCCATAATATGCTGAGTTACAAGCCAGGACAAGGCATGAAATTGTATATACAATCTGAAGAGCATGTTCAAATGAAATTCTGGCCCTCAGGGTTGTTTAAAAAGTTGTTGAGAGGGAAGGAGGCAATCTGAATTCCACTCTGAAAGTTTCCATGATCTTTCAAAGGCTCATTCATCATATGAGGAATGTGTGTGAGCCTTGTCCATTGGTTTAACTGGGTTAACATTGTCAGCTATCTTGTTGATATTGTTATAAAAACTCTTAACTGTTTTTATTAGTTTGTTATAGCTATATTCAATGTTTGTTAAATCTCTAATATATGAATCAATGTTAATTTTTTTATCAGCCTCATATTTGCATAACAAAAAAACCTCTCAGGCCTACCAATTTATATTCTCCCAATAACCTTTTGAACAACACTAAGGACAGAATTCCAATTAAACATGACCTCATAGTGTATATAAAATTCCATGCCCTGACCCAGGTTGTAACTTAATGTATTATAGGAATCTTACACTAATAGATTGAGAGTCACTCAGCACACATATTTATATTGTACCATTCATAGCCTATTTTAACATTCATGGTTGGATTTAGATTTTAATTTTACACACTGTAAAGTGCAAGTTAATCAAACTATAGAAAAAGAATATTCAGTTCATTTGTAAGTTCGAATATTCCAAGAACATAGTTATATTTCCTGATTAACTGACCTAATATTATATTGATTATTATTGCTGGAATTGCTGAAGAAGTTAGTTTTAATTTGTTTAAGAGGGAGCCATAGTCTGAAGACTCCTAACTTCCTCATATCCCATAATTATGAAGCAAATAACTAAAAAGATCGGAATTACATTTAAGGTCACTTAAAGCCTTTATATGAATTTTCTCAAGCTTAATTATTAAACAGGCATATTGGCAAAGGTAATTTATATATTTATCACACAATTAGTTAACAATAAATCTAATAACTTAACATTAAGAATGTAAAATGAAAAGTTATTATTAAAAGAAAATATTTTATTAATACAAATTAAATATATTTAAATGATAAATTATTAATAAATTAGAAAGAACATACACATGTTAATTCAGATAGTTAGGTTAAAAAAATTAAACAATTAATGCTCACTTCATTTATAAGTTTTGTCTAGAAAGTTGTAAATGAAAGTTCCTTGAATAAACAGTAAAGGTCTCTATCAGTAGTATATTATAAGCTTATAGTTTAGATTAGTTTGCAAACATTTAATTAGTCAAAAATTAACAATGAATAATAGTAGCTTACCAGTAAGCTTAGCAAGTTTATGTAGATTGTTGATTATACCATGCATGTTTTTCTTGGGATGTAAAATAAGCTCATGGCCATTGATTTTAAACTGTTCCTGGTCTGTCCTAAGGCTAGACTTGAAAGCTTCTTGGAATAACTTTCATGGTGAAAGAAGATGTCTGCAAACATTGTTTCCACTCCTGCATGAAGACTTCATCCATCAGATGAGTAATAGTCCTGGTCAGATGCATTTCACTACCCAGGACCTCCATGGGGTGGAAGAACAAGACAACAAAGCACTAGTTTAAAGTTTTGCTGTCCTTTTTATAATCTTGGGTCAGTTTTTAGACTTTTGTGCATAGACTTTTATCTTTTATTTCACTAAAAATACAAGTTGATAATCTTGTACATTCTTTATTAGTTTTTAGTTACAAAGTTTTTTTTTATATAAATTATTTCTGCCATCTTTAATTAGCTTTAAAAAGATTTTACTGATTGTAATCTTTTACATTTTGAAATTTCTTTCTTTTTATCTGAATTAGTAATCTGCAAGTGTTTTTTATTCCCTCCAATTTTAACTTTTATTTTTAATTAAATAAATAATTCAAAATAAAAATAACGGTCATTGTACATTATCTAAAAATAACTCATACTAACTAAAACAAAAATTGTATCTTTTGAACGATCTTTAAATTTTATTGTTTTAAGCTTTTTTAAATATTACCAAATGCCAATATATTTGTACCATATATAAATAAATGGTACAATATAATAAAGCAAAATCAAATCATGAATATAATTCAATCTTTTTTGATTATGACCAGGCTACAGGATATATTTTTTCTCTCTTAATGTTAATACAATATGAGAAAAGAGATGATAGAAAAAGCATTCCATTAACAGAAAACATTTCTGCATTCCATTGCCAAAAAAAATGGAACATCTAATTTACATATGACACTTTATTTGCATATTGATATCTTTGCCACTACATATATATATTTTTGATAATGCAGTTAGTTTTAACACTTTGATTCTGGCAACAACCTGCCAAAAGCTAGCTCATTGTTCTCTAGTTTTATTGTATTATATTTATCTTTTCATATTAATTTGAACAGTACAAATTTTATATGATTATATATTTTATAAAAAGTGTATAATTTTTGAGAAAAACATTATATTATATTATCTGACATATGTATGAAAAGAGAAACAGGTAGGAGGTTAATAAATAAGTTGTTCCCTTTAAATTAATGAGAAATATGACTATTCTCCAGAGAATCTTAGTAATAAATCAGACCTTACATACTTTATGTAATGCAAAAATATACCATATATATAAATATGAAATTATCATAATGTAATGCATATATACTTAGAAGAAATAAACTATTCTATTTTAATCTATGAATAAATAATATTCTATTTATTAACAAAGGGCCATGAATAGGATGAATCCATCTATTTTTTAAGCTTTTGGTATTTATGCACTGTTTATGCAATTAATCTTATAAGCATTGGGAAAATCAGAGTAAACTTAATATAGTGGACAAATGAAGACATGGCAATAATAATTATTAAACTAATAATCAATTATCTAAGTATGGAGACAGAATCTTACTTTTAAAAAACTTTATTTTAATAATCAAATATAAATTAATAAACATAAGCACTAAATTAGCACAGCTTAATGCATGTGGAATTAATAGGGATGAAAGGGAATAGCTTTCTCCTCCTTAACTAATATACATTAAGCTATGCTAATTTTATGTTTAGATTTATTAAATTCTATTTGATTATTAAAACATGGTTTATTAATAATGCAGTATTACCCCCTTGAATAATTGGCTTTAATGTTTAAACTTATTAATGTCATGTTTTTACCTGGCAATTAATTAAATTCACTCTGGTTTTTAAAATAATGTTAGCATGGGTACACTTACAAATATTAAGACCTTAAAAAGAGATACATTTACACTGTATTTTTGGCCCTTTGTTAATATATTGGGTGCTATTTATTCATAGTCTCAAGGGGATGGTTTATTATTCTCATATAAATAAACACAAATAAAAAAAATTTGTAGATATTTTCTGTATTACACAGGAATAATATTTAAGGATTAAATAATTTTGAATTTAAAGAAAATTATTATATATTAAATATTTTAAAAATATCTACTTAATATTATTAATTTTGATTTTGAAATTAAAACAAGCATGTTTTATGTTACAATGGACATACTGGTAATTATAAAATTATATTATCTATTTTAATTAAAGAAATTTTATTAATTAAAGCTTGTATAACATAGCTTGATAAAAATGTTACAAAGTTCTTTTTGAAAGGATTAAAGTGAATTGAAAAGAGTCTAACTTTTTTCAAGAAAAATTACTTTAATTATTGTATTTTTTTTAATTCCACCATGACTATAAAACAGTTGGAAAAAAGATTAGAGGGGAATTTTGTTTTTTTACAAATTGACAAGATTACTACTAGTGTGAGATTATAACTAAACACAAGAGAGTACAAATCGGCTGCTGCTGCTAGGTCACAATAGTAGAGTTAGGATTCACATAGAAGTAAAGGTTCTGCTTTTCTGTATTCCATAGCCCATAATGTGTACTAAATGGCTGGCTTGCCTGAAGTCCATCAAATGACTGGATTATATCTTTCATGAAAATGACAATAAGCCAGTCTATGGTTTTAGAAGAGATTAGCTTATCAAGAGATTACCATGCTACATATGCAGAATACAGACAAAAGTACTGTATTGGGTATATAAAGTACTTACAGATATCAGCTGGTTTTAAAGGTAAATAATTTTTGACTAAATTATTCAACTAAAATTAGAGTAATGAAAGAAAATAATAAATAATCATTTCCAATTTTATTTATTAAAAGTGAAACTCTTTAGTGAAAATGACAGTTAAAATCTCTAACTTAAAAATAAAACAAATAATTTTTGCTTGAATTATAAGGTTAAAAACAAATGATTGACTTATAAATAATTTTATTTTGAAATTTAAAAAAAAAAAAAACTCCAAAAATCTTTCTAGATTGAAAAACAAAAAAACTTGCTGGAATAATTTTAATGACATTTATAATTAATCAAAAGTAATCTAAAAAAAGAAGAAAAACATTTATGGATTGTCAAAAAAGTAATATATATTTTTTTTAAATTTTTTACTTATCATAAAAAAATAAGTCTAATTAATAGCTTTAATTTGGATTATCTATACTTTGTATATATTAAAAATGAATTGAATTTTATTATTAGTTTATCATGATTCTGATATGTAATTTTAGTTTATATAGCATGTCTGTGCTTACGTAGATGAGTTTCATGTGCATACATATATATAATAAAATCAATCATACTTTATGAATTATTAAAATGAATTATTGAATTTTATTATTTGTTTATTAGGTGCTTTTCTCAAGAACTGGACAAGCCACCAGGCGGCGCTGCAGAACCACAAAGAAGCCTGCAATTGATAAATTTATTTTTTTATATTAGCTAAAAATCACTTAATTTTAGAAATGCTACCCCCCCCCCGCGCGCCGCACGAGACAGATCGGTCAAAATTGCTGAAATTGAAATGTAAAAAAAAAATAGCTAAAAATCACTTAATTTTAGAAATGGTAGCTCCCCCCCACCGCACGACAAATCGGTCAAAAGCGCTGAAATTGAAATGTATAATTGAAAAAAAAAACTATAATAAAAGCCTACCAAATTAAACAAAAACATACTAAATGTCAAAGCAATTTAAAAAAGAATCACTCTTCAGTTATCTAACTAACAAATAATAATTCAAACCTCGTAGTAACCTGTAATAACATATTCGTTTATATCAAAAATTATTGCAAATAAAAAATCGCACATATATAAAATCAAAAAACCAGAAATAAAATAATCAGAATAGAAAATTGAAATTTAAAACAAAAGTTGATTATAACATCTGAGGCAAATAATGTTTATAAATCCCCCTCCCCTCCTGCACAAAGGGTTCAATGAAAATAAGCAAAGTACAAATTATGAATGCTATTTTTAAAATCCTATGAAATAAATGAGTAAAAAATTATAATAAAAGCCTACGACATTAAACAAAAACATACTAAATCTCAAAGCGATTTAAAAAATAAAATTATTTATAAAATGTAAAAATAACAGCACGAAAAATTGCGGGAAATATCTTAAAAAAGAATCAGTCTCAGTTATCTAACTAACAGATATAATAATCTTTTATTAATAAAGGTTCTTTTTGAAAGTACATATTAAGTAATCAATGTTCCTATTAATCTATAATAGCGTCATTAGAGTTTAAATTCAGTTAATATGTTACTCTATTACTAGTTTATATCAAAATTATTGCAAGTACTCGGATTAAGTCGCATATATATAAAATAAACAAAATATACATAAAATAATCAGAATAGAAAATACAATTTGAAAGTAATTTACCAATCCTTACATATATAGATACAGATATATATGAGCCTGTGTATTTCATCTATCCTTACACAATGAATCTTGGGCATTGTAGATCGCTCCATTAGTGACAAAATATGTATATATTATATTTTTCCCGTCTATTTATGGCGTTTTCTTTCACTTATAGTTTTTTATTTTTAAAATAACTTACGCACAATTTAGAAACTGAAAAAATAGCTAAACATTTTTGGTACTATATGTAGTATAAAGATATTTCCAGAACTCTGGTCACGTGACTGATTGATGTTGTGTGTTTTATCGCGGGGAAATTGATCTCTACGTTTTTAAAATCAACAAGTGTATTTTTTTTTAGCAGTTTTCATTCGAATTTTTTTTTCAAACAATAAATAAAAAGTATTACATGTTAGGGTTAAGTTTTGTCTTCATTAAAGCACAAACTAAATAGAACAGTAATGTTTTCGTTTTACTTCCTTTCATCCCAAAGCCAAATAAAAAATAATAACGGAGGAAGCCCCTCCCAAGAAACCCCAGAAAGCTTGATGGATCAATATTTTGAGAAAATGCATATATAAATTATTTGATTTATAATCATATATTATAACACTGCAAATGTACAATCACTTTTTCTTTTAAAATATATATGTTTCTTGTTTTAAATTATAAATCAATAATATCAACAAATTAAAAATCCTTTTTCTTTTCAAAAACTTTATTTTCTTGTATCAATACTAAACATATATTTATAAGTTGTGAGTGGAGGGAGTTTGAAGATGGTAAATGTAACAATTTATATAATATAAAACTCCAACGTTTCAACTGTTTTTATCTTCTTACAGTTATTTTTGGAGTTTTATATTATATAAATATGTTCAGTATTGATATAAGAAAATAAAGTTTTTGAAAAGGAGAAGGATTTTTAATTTGTTGATATTATTGATTTATAATTTAAAACAAGAAACATATATTTTAAAAGAAAAAGTGATTGTACATTTGCAGTGTTATAATATATGATTATAAATCAAATAATTTATATATATGCATTTTCTCAAAATATTGATCCATCAAGCTTTCAGGGGTTTCTTGGGAGGGGCTTCCTCCGTTATTATTTTTTATTTGGCTTTGGGATGAAAGGAAGTAAAACGAAAACATTACTGTTCTATTTAGTTTGTGCTTTAATGAAGACAAAACTTAACCCTAACATGTAATACTTTTTATTTATTGTTTGAAAAAAAATTCGAATGAAAACTGCTAAAAAAAAATACACTTGTTGATTTTAAAAACGTAGAGATCAATTTCCCCGCGATAAAACACACAACATCAATCAGTCACGTGACCAGAGTTCTGGAAATATCTTTATACTACATATAGTACCAAAAATGTTTAGCTATTTTTTCAGTTTCTAAATTGTGTGTAAGTTATTTTAAAAATAAAAAACTTTAAGTGAAAGAAAACGCGATCAATAGACGGGAAAAATATAATATATACATATTTTGTCACTAATGGAGCGATCTACAATGCCCAAGTTTCATTTTGTAAGGATAGATGAAATACACAGGCTAATATATACCTGTATCTATATATGTAAGGATTGGTAAATTACTTTCAAATTGTATTTTCTATTCTGATTATTTTATGTATATTTTGTTTATTTTATATATGTGCGACTTAATCCGAGTACTTGCAATAATTTTGATATAAACTAGTAATAGAGTAACATATTAACTGAATTTAAACTCTAATGACGCTATTATAGATTAATAGGAACATTGATTACTTAATATGTACTTTCAAAAAGAACCTTTATTAATAAAAGATTATTATATCTGTTAGTTAGATAACTGAGACTGATTCTTTTTTAAGATATTTCCCGCAATTTTTCGTGCTGTTATTTTTACATTTTATACTTTTATTTTTTAAATTGCTTTGAGATTTAGTATGTTTTTGTTTAATGTCGTAGGCTTTTATTATATATTTTTTCTCATTTATTTCATAGGATTTTAAAAATAGCATTCATAATTTGCACTTTGCTTATTTTTCATTGAACCCTTTGTGCAGGAGGGGAGGGGGATTTATAAACATTATTTGCCTCAAATGTTATAATCAACTTTTGTTTTAAATTTCAATTTTCTATTCTGATTATTTTATTTCTGGTTTTTTGATTTTATATATGTGCGATTTTTTATTTGCAATAATTTTTGATATAAACGAATACGTTAGTACAGGTTACTACTGAGGTTTGAATTATTATCTGTTAGTTAGATAACTGAAGAGTGATTCTTTTTTAAATTGCTTTGACATTTAGTATGTTTTTGTTTAATTTGGTAGGCTTTTATTATAGTTTTTTTTTTCAATTATACATTTCAATTTCAGCGCTTTTGACCGATTTGTCGTGCGGCGGGGGGGGTACCATTTCTAAAATTAAGTGATTTTTAACTATATTTTTTTTTACATTTCAATTTCAGCAATTTTGACCGATTTGTCTCGTGCGGCGGGGGGGGAGTAGCATTTCTAAAATTAAGCGATTTTTAGCAAATATTAAAAAATAAATTTATCAATTGCAGGCTTCTTGGTGGTTCTGCAGCGCCGCCTGGTGGCTCATCCAGTTCTTGAGAAAAGCACCGTTTATTACAATTTTAATATGTATTTTTATATAGGCATGTCTGTGTGTTGATCTATACATATTTTATGTAAACCTATTGACATATTGGTAAATCACAATGTGATAGTCTATTTCTTTTTGTATTAATCAAAATCAGAATGCCAAATTTATATTTATGGCATATTCAGCAGATCGTAATTTCATTTTATTGTTTCTTATTAATAAATTTATATTTCATTGTTAAAGTTATTCCAGTGAATTTAATTAATCCTAGAATAGATTTAAAACATGTTAGAATTATATTTCTTACTCACAATAATAGTTAGAGTTTTTATTCACTTAGCTGGATTCATGCATAATGGTCTGTTATATAAAAGGGGTTTATATTTAGTGTTGGGGACATCCATATAATGATGATACTGGATGGAACAAAGTTTTTATATTCTTTAAAATCCATGCACTATATTTCATTTTAATTATTTATTTAAAAATTAAGTTTGCAATTGGCCAGTACATTAATAGTGTTAAGTGACCAAAGCATTGATGATGATCAGTATGTTTTAGTATCCCAGAATTATTTTTAATTGTTATATTCTTATGGAATAACACTTACGGTTTGCGCATCCAAATCATTGTTTAAATAATCTATCTCAAGCTGACAAAGTCTAAATAATTAGACTGGTCTTATTAAATCCAGTCAAAAGATTAACGGTTGATTTATTTTTATTGTTGATCATTCATGATGATGAATGATTATTATTACTCTGTAATGCCAGTAAGCTTATAGTTATTTATAACTAGTCTTTGTCTTTATAGATCTCACACCTCATAATTATTCATTATGTATTTTGTCTATTTAAATTTGAGTCTTTAATTTGAGGTTGATGATTATGAGTGCCATTACCTCAGATTTAGTCCTAAGATTTTGTATCATTACAATATATATATATGAAAAATAGTCTTCTTGACTATGCTGTTTGAAATTTACTTTATCTTTATTCACAAAGTAGCTTTGCTGAAAAAATGTAATGTTGGGGGATGGGTTTGATTTTGACTTTTTATATATTAGATATTGAAATGTTTTTTTTTCCGTCTGACTAGGTCTCTGTTACACATAAAATGTGTGAGTTGATCAAGTTATGCAAAAAGAAGAAAGTTTCTTTCCTATTTCTAAAAACATAACTATATTTCCTGATCAACTCTACCTAGTAATTGTTATGATTTAAGCTATTGATGAAATCAGCTTTTATTTCTTTTATGAGGGTGCCAGAATTCATATAAGAGTCTGCTGAAATCTGTCACATCGTGTCTCAAGAATTAAAAAGAAAAATGTTTTTAAAAGACTCGATATCATATTCTACCATAACTAGAGTTATTTTCTAGATATTATTATTCCTGGAGCTTAGTCAACACATATTGGCAAAGGTAAATTATATTTTCAAATCTCACTAAACTAATATTAATAAATTTAATAATAAAAATTAATAACTATTATTAATAACATACAATGAAAAGTTGATATTAGAAATAAATATTTTTATTCTAACAAATTAAAATATAAAAAAACACCTTATGATTTAATTAATTGGAAAGATTACATGCACACTAATCCAGACATGAATCAATTAATGAGGTAAAATAATTAAAACAATTTAACAAACAATGTTCACTTCTTAGGTTTCTTTTAGAAAGTTCTTCAAATTAAAGTCTCTTTTAATAAGAAAATTAATGTCTCTATCAGGATTATTTTAAGCTTATTTTTTTAATAATGATTTGCCGACAATTTAGTCACAATCGGGAATAATGAATCATAGCTTACCGGTAAGTTTAGTGAGTTCATGAAGCTTGCAGATTACTATGCATAGTTTTTTTTTGTGGGAGAATGAGCTCAGCCATCGGTTATATGTTGATCTTGGTCTATTCTACTGGTCGGTCATGAAAGTGTTTCTGGTGTCCATCTTCAGAAACGATATCAGCAAAAGCCCTGGCCCACTCCAACATGCAAAATTATTTCAGTGTAGGGTTATCTGGATACATTTTTTTGTTATCGAGGACTGACCATAGAAAAAACAGACAAAACAAGACACTGATCAAACTGGCCTCTTTCTTTTTACACTCAAGGCCCAGTTTCCAAACTTCTGCGCATGTTAATATCATGGCATTTAGGTTCATAATCTTGTACATTCTTTATCATTTTTCAATTACAAAGCTCTCTTTTTTATCAAGTCTTTCGGCCAACTTTAATTAGCTAAAATATTTTTCTTTTAGCTTATCTGGATTAGTAATTTGTGTGTCTTTTGTTCTTTCCAATTTTTACTTTTATTTTTAATTAGATAAAAAAAAATATGGACGGAAAATTAAACTTTTGTTGTACGTTTAAAAAAAAAATTATACTAACCAAAAAAAAATCTAAATTTACTTTTCTTTAGCTTTTACCAAATGCCAATATGTATATTTGTACCATATATAAATAAACGGTACAATATATGCATTCATTTATAAGAATCTAAACAAGGCAAAACTCTTCATACAGTAATGCCACCCTGTGCTACTGTATGGAAAGTTTTGCCTTGTTTAGTAACAATTATGTGCTAGTATAGGAGATGGTGATCATGTGATGTTTAGTGGTTTATAAGAATCTAACTATAAAGCTAACTTATTCTCCTCTTTATCCAAATTATAATTACTTAAAGAGCTACTATTAATTGTATTTTGAATAATTATTATCATCAACATTGACAATGTTTTTTTTAACGATTGTAAAAAAAACATTGACACTACTACTGGATTATCAGTTAATTATATTGCTTATTAATATTGTAGCCAAAACAAATTCAATATAGCCCAGATTTGTTATATTATAGCAATGCAGAGAGAAAAAAAATGGGTTTAATAATAAAAATTCATATGAACTGACGAATAATAATAAAAACTGACATTTACATGTGTGCACATATATGCATATCATTTGAGAAATAAAAGTGTAAACTGCTTAAAGGTTAAAAAAATTAATTCATGCTCATTAGCAAGTATTATTTTGTAATATGTAAGACACCAAATGATAGTAATATTGTAAAGAAAGAAAGAAAGAAAAGTAATTTTGATATATGAATAATTTCTAAAAAAAAAAAAAAAAATCTAAATTTGAATCTGTTCTAGTTTGCCTTTCCTAAACTGAGTTTTAAGTAAAATTTTCCATATTTTTATAATAAAACTGGATAACAAAGTTAAAGTTAATATTAAAATTTTTGAATTGATGTTTCAGAAGTTACAATTAAAATTTGAATGGTTGGCAATGAATTTTTCTTTCTTCTTATGTTACAAAATATAAATAAAGAGAGAGGATTAAAAACTGTTTCTTTTCTCTTCTTTTATTCATAAAAAACATGATATAATGTAAATAAAATTTGTATTCACATGTTTTGAAGAGAGTAAACATGGTGTTATTCAAAAATATATTGTTATAATGATACAAAGGTGATATATTCATTAACTGATGACATATATGTTGTTTGAAAACTGTGCTGTTTGAATGGTATCAATTAGGTATAAATAGGTCTGAAATAATCAACTAGCCATTATTATTACTATCATTCTAATTCTAGGAGCCCAGGAGTTCATTCCATATTGCTTTGCATTAGAATGCAGTCTACTGTTAAAACTGTGTTGCCATGATCTGTGCTGAAGAGAAAAACAATCACTGATTTAATACTCTTATTCCACCCTAAGCCATATTTTACTGACTGTTTTTAAAATATTTTTCAATAATCCAGTTACAACAGTCAATATGATTTTTTAAAAGAAATACATCTATCATGTGTGGTTATATTACCAAAAACCACACCAGTCAAAACAATCTGCAAAATGCAATTGGATCCAGAAAGTTTGAAAAAATAGCTTGTGCAACACCTCTATTATGCTATGTAGGAAGAAATTAATAATTACTATAAATTACCCAAGACCTATAAATAGCATACCTCATATAATATCAGTGCTGCTGTATTTACTTTCTTTAATTATTACCAATGTTCCAGGAGAAACCATCGTTGGAAAAATACAGGAAGACAACAGTAAAGTCTTAAAAGAATGGTACTTGAAAAAACCATGGTTAGTGACTGTTTCATTATTTAATGTGATAAGATCTTATTATTATAAATACTATAATGCCTTAAGCTTAAACTTAGCTTAAAATATTTTTTGTTACTATAATATTTAATGCTTACATATGTAAACAGTCACAAGTATATGTGCAACAGACTTATTTATTATTAATAAACTGTTAAATTTTTTAAAAATCCATTTAGTTCATGTAACTCAATCCAAATATATGCATATATGCTAGTTAATATTAACAGCACTGAAAAATCATGTAATCCACTGGGCATATGCTGAAATGGCAGTAATAATTGATGATGATCATTCCTTTAAAAGTTTTGTAAGGGTGGACTTTTTTTTTGGAAGGTTTAACACCTTTCAGTTTCTTTTTTATTGAATCTGAGGAACAAATAAAATATTTTTGGAGTTCTTGTGCTTTTAAATTATAGATTATTATCATCACAGTGGTTAACATTAGTATATATTTTGAATTAAATTTTTTTATTAGAATTTTATTAACCATTTCTTTTTCATATTAATTTGAACCAAAATTTATGATACAATAATACATATAGAATAGATTATTATATCATTTAGTATCTTATATATTATATATCCAGGTTCAACCCCATTTTTCAGCTACTGTAGTATAAAAAATACTGAACTGTGAAAAATTACCATTACAATGTGGACTTAATCATGAAGTATTCAATAGCTTCACACTCACAAATCAAATTTTTGATTCACCTATATAATTAAAAAGTAGGTTGAAGATAAGATTGGCTGCTCTTGTCTTTTAAAGTCATTAATCTTGTGTTAAAGATTTGTAGAGGTCCCTACTGTCATATTTAGGTGCATAGTCTTAAGGTTATAGCCTTAATATATATTGTTCATTACAATATATATATAATATTACTCAGTTATTGATAAGTCTGACTCCTTCACTGTTCTTTCTGCTTTTCTATTAACCCAAGTACAATCAGTGACAATTTTAAAAAAATAATTGATATAAACAAAAGTAATAGATAAAATATTTTACTATTAGGCAGTCAGTCAAGGCTGTTAAAAAAATGAGAAACCCACAAATTTATTTGATTATATTTATGTTATATTATTTTTGAAAATATTTGAAATCATTTAAAAGCAATTGATACTGGTACTCCACTAATGATCTTAGTATTAATGCTTTTTTTAAAAATAATAGAATAACTAAAAGTTTACAGTGTCTAAAACATATTGATAGTTTTGAATCTTGTTAACATAAAAATTTAATAGAGATTTAATATTGAAATGCAAGAATAAGCTGGGTCATGAAGATGGCATGGCAAATTATCACCAACAATTATTTCATACTATTACTTGGTCATAATTATTATATTGCTAATTAATAATTTGTAAAGCACATACTCATTATGTAAGTAATATATATTAAGGCTATAACCTTAAGACTATGTGCCTAAAATGTGACAGTAGAGACCTCTACAAATCTAAACATAAGATTAATGATTTTAAAAGACAAGAATCTAGGATACCATAAATCTAAACCAGATTACCAATGTAAAAAAAAGCTATTTGATAAACACAACAGAATTAGTCAGATATATTGCCTTTTATTCTAAAACATACCAAGTACTAAAAATAATTAAGATTTAGGATTTATATATCGCTCAAAAATTATGCTTTTATACAATCTTGAAAATTTTATTTGTATTTTTTACCAATTTTGAAACATGTTTTCTTATAGTGAATTATATATCACATGACTTAGTTTCAATATCTGTATTTGAGACAATAATTCATTGTATTTTACTTTATTACAGAAGTTTTAACCCTAATTATAGTAGTTGGATTTTGGAGCAAAGGGTATGAAATGAATTACTGCTCCTAATACAGCTTTGAAGGTGAGAAGTGAAAGTAATCTATTTGTTATACATCTTCTTTGCTGAAAATATGTAATCTATTATCTTGCTAATATCAGTCCACAATAATCTAAAATATTAATGTGTTTAAATTATTTTGGATAGTATTAAAGAAATAAAGGTGCTAGGTGTAAATAAATACAACTCTAATGTTCCTTAAAGATTTGCAAATTTCACTACCATCTAATGTCTATTAATTATTCAGGTTTATAATATAGTTCTTATATAGAATAAAGAACAAATTATTGCACTTAACACACTATGATATTCTGTCCTCAGATTTAAATGGATTTTTTTCTTGTAGTACATAAATCAAGTAGATGATCCATGAATCTACCTTGCTAAACAAATAGCTTAAGGTAACCTGTTTCAACAGGTTCACCAGGTTTGCTAATAAACCATCTGTTAAATGGTGTTTTGTGTAACTAAGTATTTATTAAAATAATGAGCTTCATTTAAAGGGTACAGATATGGGCAAAAAAGACCCAAAATCTTTTCAATTGGTCTTCTCCATGAGGATAAAAATAAGGAAGACTCTATATCTCAAGGTAAGAGCTAATGCTAGTAATAACTTGTATTACTTTTATTATTGATGCATTCTTGATTTCAGAAGTTAAAAGACAATATTTAAAATAAAGAAAAATTTTCAAAATAAACTTTTAGTAATATACATATTTTCTAACTTAGAAAATTTTTTGTGTATTTTACTTTTTATTTAAAATAAAATGAATATTGATTTTATAATAGTTGTCAATCATTATACGAATAAACTCAAATTTTCCAATAAATAAAATTAAAAAAATATTAATATAATAAGAATTTCGCATATATATATGGCATGTGTAAGATGGATTTTTGTAGATAAAAGCTTCACAAGAGATACAGACTAACATTCTTCCATGTTTTTCTAATATGTCTTAAATAGTTCACAGTCTTAGATTCTATCACACAATTTTTATCAAGAACAAAAAACTATTCAAATGATATGAAATGCTTATAAATTTGTCTGTGTGTTTTTTTTTTATGACACTCATTCGGAAATTATTACCCTTCTCATTCTATTTTGTTGAATAAACTAGGATATCATTTCCACAGCTTGTGATTGAAATCAGGCAGATGAACCTTGCTAAACATTCACTTTGGTTTGAAATAGGCTGATCTCGATTGTTTGCGGACTGTCAATATACTATTAAAAAAAAAACCAATTATAATAGTAATATGATGTTACCATTGCTATAAGTGGGGGTGGGGGGGTCATACTTTTATAGATATCGGGATCACGTTTAAACTTGATATTGTTTAGATCAATTTAAAAACGCAACGTAGACTTCTATTATTAAAATGAATAATTGATTTATATTGACATTTCGGTCAAAAGTGAACCGAAAGTTTGCCAACATATATATATACACACGCGTGTATAATGATTGAAAAATAGAGAATAAAATTGACAAAATTAAATTTAAGATATAAGCATAAACAAATTATCAGACTATTGATTAATATGTAATTATTCTTTTAAAAGTAAAACTAAATAAATATACATGTTCCGTTCTATTAAACAACAGATTGGGATTAGAAATGATTTATCAATGGTTTTCTTTTAACAGTAGTTACAATCAAATGAAATATGTCTCCACAAATGGTACAGCAATTACCAAAACCAATCACGTAAAATAGGGAGTGCAAGTAAGTTGACAACTGCAACAATAGTGAAACATTTTCGTTTTCTGTCTTTAAGCACGTTTACAAATAGACTACTAATGTTCATACATTTCGCAATGACTCCGTATTAAAAAATGTAACTTTAGCTTAATCAAGATAATAAAAATTATGAGTTGGCTGTATTAATTATAGCAAGTGAAGGTAAACCGTTAATAGTTAGTCGTCTGCTTTTTCATTTAATCTCCAATTCTAATGATTTCGAAAGGATGCACCTGTCACCTGAGATAAAATTATTCATATAATTATGAAACATGAACAATGCATCTAAAATGTGAAAGTGTGTATTGACTCAGTGATTAGTATCTTATATATTGTATGCGTAAAATAATATCTTAAATAATAAATATCTACAACCTCATTCTTTTTTAAATTGAAATAAAACTTATATACCGTTAATAAAACAATTTTATGGCCAGAATAGCACCACTAATAGAATTTTAACCTGCAGACAACTGACTGGAAAAAATTAAATTGCACTTATAAGGATGTGTATATTTATCTGTTTGTATATACATATTACGCAACACAAAATGTTGAATTGTCTAATGAACGAGGGGGGGGGGTAAACATTTTATCTTTAGCATGAAATGTCTACTTACCAAAAAAAATATTTTTCTTTCACTTTTGGAAATAGCAATCTAAACACTAACTTATTCTAAATAAAATAATTGAAAGTATATGCTCGGCTTATCAGTTTTTTTTTTATTGTAAAAATCTTATAACTATATTCAAGTATTAAAAACAGTTTCATGCATACTTTTTTTTATTGTAAAAATCTTATAACTATATTCAAGTATTAAAAACAGTTTCATGCATACTTAATTTAAAAATTTAGAACTATTTGGCATTACATATATTTCTGAAATACTTTTAAAAAAATGTCTTTATAAAAAAATCATGCTTTTCATGAAATCTAATAGACTAAACAGAAAATTTTAAATATAATCATTATTATTAGTTATTTGTCACAAATATTGGTCCTGAACAATACCTTAACCGTCTCAAGTTTTTTTATGCCAATTTTTGCAGACTCATAACTACTTCCTTGTTTAAATTAGCAGTATTTTTTCATTTAATTTTCATCTTTTTCAATTCTCGCAATATTTCTCTTTCATAGTATCTCTGCCTCTAATTAAATTACTAATTAATTTTCTTTTTCTATTTTATAATTTCACCAATAAATTATTTTTATTTACTCTCTTCACACCTCTTCCAACCTTTTTGTTTATTCTTAAATTACTATAATATCACATGATCATGCTTATACAATTTAACACAGTAGCACATTTCTTCATACATGTAAGTCATAGTAATCAATGAATGCTAAAATGTTAGTGTATTAAAATCTCTATCTAATGCATACTCAACCAATATCCCCAGACTAGTTTCTAGTTATAGCTTTCATCAGTAAAAAGCCTTGAATCTGAAACCACTGCATCTCCTTGATGCAGTGTTCTCAGATCCAAAGGTGTGGTGCAGTGCTCTCATATCCAAGACTCCTTACTGATTAAAGTCATAAGCTAGAATATAGTCTGGGGTAGAGTATGTATTAGATAAGGATTTTAATACACTAACCTTTTAAATCCGTTGATTGCAATGGTTTGCATTTAGGTGACAATATTTATGGAAAGTTTCTGTTGTGTTTGTTTATTCTTCACAAATTAATAATTCAAAAACATTAAATATTTTTTTGTCTAATCATCCAATATTTTTCTCCATATAAGTTTCATATAAGATCTCATTTCAAATAAAACATTTAACAAGCCTTTTTTTTTCTTAATCTCACCTTTAAATGAGAACCAAATAACTTTCTTGTCTTATTAAAATCCAGTTAATCCTTTGCAATTCTCATTCTAATATCTGTCTTGCTATTTTCATAATCAGACAACCAATATGTTACAAGCATTAACCTGTATTCGTCCAATTGTTATTATCACCACCTATAACCATTACTCCAGTTTTAGATTGACTGATTCTCATTCCAAAACTATCTTTAAACTCTAATCAATCCTAATTATTATTTTAAGATCATTCTTGATATATGCATTCAATAAAATTGATTAAATGAATCTTTTAGCTCCACTATATTCCCCCATTTTGTCAATTCATATTTATTAATTATTTTATTTAACTAAATATTAAAAAATACCAAAGAGATCCTCTGACTTGTACATCCATCTATATTTCTTGTTATCTTACAAATACTTTTAGGCTTTTATACCAATAAGTTTAACAGTCATCACTACCCCTGATTTATGACTTTCTTTTTTAAATAATCCAATTTCCTCTATCAAAAAAATTTCCCAGATCAGTGAAACAACATATGATCACCATCTCTATACTAGCACATAATTGTTGTAAACAAAGGCAAAACTCTCCATACAGTAGTGCCACCCTGTGCCAAACAGAGTAATCAATGGATGCCAGAAGGCTTGTGCATAAAATCCCTATCTAGTGCCTACTCATCCAATATCCCCAGACATAAATTCCTATCCTGTAGCCAGGATTTCCTATTCTATAGCCAGAAACTACTCTGGGGATATTGGATGAGTAGGCACTAGATAGGGATTTTATGCACAAGCCTTCTGGCATCCATTGATTACTCTGTTTGGCACAGGGTGGCATTACTGTATGGAAAGTTTTGCCTTTGTTTACATCAATGAAACAATTTTATTTTTCTAAAAATCTCTTGACAAGAGTCTTTATCACTTCTATTCATTCCATCTTTTGTTTTTTAATCTTTCTAAACCCAAATTGTTCTTCTAACATGTCCCTATTATACATATTTGTATTCAATCTCTTAGTAATAATTTTAATTGGATCTGAGATTAAATTTATTATTTAAAAATCCTTTTATTCTCTGCATTGGACAATTTTCTTCATGTTGCTCAATTTATTAACTGTATCATTCAGTTTTATATTAATTCTGTATGTTCTTTAATAATTTTTATTTGTTTACATTCTTTATTACTTACTATGTATTTATTTCATTTTGATTATATTAAAGTTAGACACTTCACAGTTTTTAAATTTCTGTTAATTATTGTAACTTTCCAAAATGTACAAATCACAAGAAAATCACTTAAGGGCAATCTGTGTGTGTGTTCCACATTCTGACATCACAGAACAACAATTTCTTCTCTTAGTCTGCTAAAATCAGCTAGATACACGAGACTCTTATACTATTCCAATTAAATTATTGATTGCAAATAATGACAAAATGATAAAAATTTAAAGGACATTAATTGACTGCCTGGTCAATTTAAAAACAATCTAATATGTTTAATGAACGATTGATTCAATAATTAAGTTTATTCATACGATAATTAAGTTTATGCACAAATGTTATATACAGCATAATATAATTTAAATGCTTCTTAACAGATATTAAATAATTTTGAAAAGATATAAAGTCCTGCAAAGACTAACATCACAAATAATTATTGAAATATTCTCAAATTAAAATATTATTTAAATAATTATTACACTTTTAAGATTAATAAACCTACAGTCTGAAGATACAATAAATTTATCAACTATTTAAATAACTAGATTTCCATAAATGCTTTCGGGCTGTAATGTAAATAAGTAATTAAATGCTATATAAGCAAATGTAAGAGGTAACACCAGTGTTAAATTATTTATATAAATACATACATGTGAGCTAGGAGCACGCTACAGGATAGAAATTTATGTCTATCGCATATTATTATGTTTCCCCTATTTTTCTGCGACTGGGATTTTTCATGGCTGTCCCCATTATCAGTTTTTCTACATACCTACCACAAATGGCTTTTAAGTCTGATTTAAAACATTCTTTTTCCACTTACAATCTTTTGCTCTGTGACCCACTTTTATACACCAATAACAAGTGATTTTATTCACCATACTCACAATCTTTTTCCAATTCTATAAAGACTATAATCATAATCTTTAATTTTCTCATCCTTATCTTGCTTTCTATTTCTTAATTTTAAACAAGCTATGTGATGAAATGAGCAGGGACAAAAATAGTTATTTAACCTTTTTATTATTCCTTTATATGATCCATCATCTGATAATGCAGGTTCACATAATCTGTTGACTGTTTCTATTATCTTTCTATCTGAAAAGCATAAGAGTGCCACTATCTTGTGCTTATTGTCCTCTATTCCATTTGATTTAAATAATTCTCAGTTTGAGTTATGTACAATAATCATTTAGCAGCATTGCTTATATCAAACATAGAAATACAGTTTTATCGAAATGTAGACTTTTTTTTTCCAACTGTATTTGCCTGCACTTTGACTGAGCCAATTTCTCTTATTGCTAGATTCAAATTGTAACTGTGCCAAGATTTGCAATATTCTTAGCTATAAAAACCTTATTTTATTTAGGAATAAGAATGCAGCTAATATTCATTATATAATGAATCACACAACAAACCAGTGAATCAAAATCCTTATAATTACACTATTTCAATTATAGAATACATACACAATTCAAGTTAATAAACAAACAAGCCTCATTGAATTATTGTCTAGCATTATATACTATAATAGATACACATATAATAGTAAGTGGATTTCTACTACCTTATCTTTACTGCTCTTGAGGCACACTAAAAATAAAAGATTGGGGTGAACTGTTAGTAAGTAGATTTTTATTACCTTATCTTTTCAGCCCTTGAGGCATATTGAAAACATAGGATTAGAGGATATATTTCAAGTGCCCTAATTGACTTGGTGACCTACAAGAGCTGAGATCCTGGGAAAAGATGTATCCTACTGATTTTCTTTCATTGCTTTAACTGATTTCCAAATAAAGAAAAAAGATAGTGTTTTCTGTTCTACCACTAAACATCACATTATCACCATCTCATACTAGCACATAATTGTTGTAAACAAAGGCAAAACTCTCCATACAGTAGTGCCACCCTGTGCTAACCAGAGTAATCAATAGATGCTAGAAGGCTTGTGCATAAAATCCCTATCTAGTGCCTACTCATCCAATATCCTCAGACTAGTTTCTGACTTGTGGCCATCATTAATGAGGAGACTTGGATCTGAGAGCACTGCACCTAGATCTTAGGAGCTAATGCAACCCTCCAGCAGCCACCTTTTAACTCTACTTTACTACAAAACTATGAGAATGAAATTGAAAACACAAAATATTTTCAATCTAAGCTCAATAGCTTATATAGTCATATGGGTCTGAACTCAATTCAGCACCCATATATTTTGGTGTCTTTGGCTCTTAAACAACCATAGCCACCACTATCCTATTAGGCAGGATTGGTGTTAAACCACCAAACATCACATGATCACCATCTCATACTAGCACATAATTGTTGTAAACAAAGGCAAAACTCTCAATACAGTAGTGCCACCCTGTGCTAACCAGAGTAATCAATAGATGCCAGAAGGCTTGTGCATAAAATCCTTATCTAGTGCCTACTCATCCAATATCCCCAGACTAGTTTCTGGCTTGTGGCCATCATCAGTGCACAAGCCTTCTGGCATCTATTGATTACTCTGGTTAGCACAGGGTGGCCCTACTTTATGGAGAGTTTTGCCTTTGTTTACAACAATTATGTGCTAGTATGAGATGGTGATCATGTGATGTTTAGTGGTTTAACACCAATCCTGCCTAATAGGATAGTGGTGGCTATGGTTGTTTAAGGGCCAAAGACACCAAAATGTATGGGTTCTGAATTGAGTTCAGACCCATACGACTATGTAAGCTATTGAGCTTAGATTGAAATTTTTTTGGGTTTTCAATTTCATTCTCATAGTTTTGTAGTAGAGTTAAAAGGTGGCTGCTGGAGGGTTGCATTAGATCCTAAGATCTAGGTGCAGTGCTCTCAGATCCAAGGCTCCTCACTGATGATGGCCATAAGCCAGAAACTAGTCTGGGGATATTGGATGAGTAGGCACTAGATAGGGATTTTATGCACAAGCCTTCTGGCATCTATTGATTACTCTAGTTAGCACAGGGTGGCACTACTGTATGGAGAGTTTTGCCTTTGTTTTCTGTTCTGTTAAGATGTTATCCTTTTTACTTTTGAAGTATTTCAACCAATGGGGAGATTATATGTGGTAATTTTATTCTCAATCTGATTAATTCTGTTTTGACTCAATGAATTTAATTATAGTTTACAGTAATTAAATTTCTTTTATTAAAAATAAATTTTCCATTTGGTAATGATCTTTATTTTTCATATATTTTTTTAAATAACTATAATATTTTCAATATAGATCAGTGGTATTTAGCTTGAATGTTAGTTAATCAGTTTGTCTAAGCAGATTTTTTAGATAAAAATGCTGCTGTGAATAATGATATGTAACATAGTCTCCAATGAAAGGTTACTGCATTTGAAACATTAAAAGTAGAATATTCAAATTGCATTTAAAGCTATTATTTTATACAATTCATTAAATAGAAATAAGATATATTATCCCTATCAGTATAATATAGGTTCATTGGAAAAATTTTATTTAATAATTAATAATATTTGTAAAATATACTAGCAAAGTCATAAGATTAATTGATTTACTTTTGTGATATCTTTATATTGGTAATTATGTAACGATTTGCATTTATTATTGTAAATATCATCATTTGATTCAATACCTGGAATAGGCTAAGTCACATTTACATTATAAGAGCTTTCAAAACCACTTTAAAAAGAGACATATTAATTGCTTTCATTAAAAAAAAAACAGGACTAAATATAGAATATCCTAATATAGAATATCCTAAGAGCTCCTTAGATAAGATTATCCAAGTCTTTGAAAAAGTAAACATTGTGGCAGAAAAATTTAAAATAGCATAATATAGTTTAAACAGACTCAAGTTCCAATATGTGACATAACATATATTTATATTTCACAGATTGAATCATATGATCATTCAAAACTTATTTTTAATATTTTATATATTATATCAAATACATTTTGGATTTTTTTATTCTGCTAAAAATGCTTATAATTTGCATTTCTATCTATATTATATGTTTAATTTCATTCCTATTTAACACTGAAGAATAGGTGGTAAAGACAAGATTTATAAGTTTATTTACTTGAACAATATTTTTAGTTTTAAGTGAATTGATAAAATTGTAGTACTGATGAACTAAATAAAAACCACGTTTTGTGATATAAGACTAATTCTTTTTTTTACACAATAATCAAAAAAGCAAGTTATATATAATGTGACATTACTTTTATAAGCTTGTATTTACAAAAATGTAATACAGAGAGCATACCAATAGCTCAAACAAGCTCTTAATCATAAGCTTGAAACCAGTTGGTCTGGAGATAGGAATGTTCTGGATAGGGATTTTAAATATTTTCTCATACCGAACTTATCAATTAAGAGCTTGTTTAAGCTATTGGTATGCCCTCTTATTACATTTTTATAATTTTTTACTTAACTCATAATTAATTGCTAACAATTATAACTGAAGTTTTCTCATTTTCTTCCATTTATTTTATCTTACTAATTTCAGTTACTTAACTTTAGTACAAGACTCGACCATCATGAGATGCTCATGTCATCAATCAATTCTTTGTACTTACTGTTACTATTAAACTGTGTGGCTATGCAATCTTATATTTAATTTTTAATCACTCTCAATGCAATTTTGACTCTCGTCTTTTTTGTCTTTCTATCTTTTTTTTTCTTTTGGAATTAGAATAGTCATACTCATTTTCAAGTTGTTGCTACTAATGAAGATAACTATAATGGTTAAATTTCCAATATAACTTATTTGTCCACAATGTTGTTTATTTCAATCTTCTTTAGACTGATTATTGAATTTAATAATGAAGAAGATGATGTTAAAAAAAAATCATGCAATAAGAGTTATAAAAGAATAATGGAGACATATTTGCATTACATTCTTATGAATATTACATTTATAAATTGCTAATTGCCTTCCGTTTCAATAAAATGATATTTTATATGATGCTTAGAGCAGATATACATTGATGGCAAAAAGTTGAAATTAAAAAATGGTAAACCATAAAGTCATGATTAATAAGTTTAAAATTTGATCAGTTAGTTATATATATAAATATTACTGACGTCATACCATGTATTAAAAGAAAATCTGAAATTTGTTAGTTCTTACGAATGTTAAGCTTTCATGGAGAGAAAAATGAATCATTGATAATTTAACAGCAAATTCATAGTAAAAACACATATTTTCTTGCACAAGATTGATCTCTCTTCTTAGATTACTTTCCCATTTATTTTTCTTCATCAATCTCATGTAATGAATAATAATCACACAAGTGCTTAATAATTAGAAAACTTTAATAAATATTAATAGTCAATTTTATTTTAAAAATTTAAAATATCAAATATAATAAAACATAATTGTATATATACTCATACATGAGTATGTATTGGTAAGCATGTATGCTTGGGTATTTTGGTATAGTATTAGAATTTCTGTTGCATATGTACAACATACGATAAATATAAGCTGAAGCACAATGCTCATAGGAGTAGGATACTAACTCAAACTATTTTTATTCTAATTGTCATCACATTCACTTGGCCAAATATTTCACTCCCTAATTAGGAGTAACTTACTGACTAATGCTGTATAACATGCTGGGTGGTCTATGGTTTGGCTACCTCAAAATGTCTTTTATTTTTTTTAGCCTAGATATAGCTTTAAATCCAAAATGATGTATATCCATTTGATTTAAAAACTAGATAATAATGATTTTGTGAATGAAAAAGATATAAAATGCAACAAATTATCTTCCAGCTTACACAAGATAAAATAGAGGATCACCTCATTTATATCATGATATTGTTTTGCATATGAAAAACTTTAGTGCATAATTTATTAAATATTATTTTTAAATTAATTAATTGGTAAGTGTATATTGTACTATGTAGCCTATAAAAATAAACTTTACTAAAATAATTTGTGATGGTACAGTCTTCAGGAAAAAAGTAAGGCAATTGGAAATTGAATTTTAAAAAAAAATGTATTTAAAGTTTTACTTTAAATTTTTTATTATCTATTATAAATATGTTTAAATCTTTATCATTTTTTTCATATTGTTTTTAATTGCAAAACGCTCACATTGTCTTGTAAATCTATGCATGTAAAATGTCATTAATCTGACTTTCTAACATTCACCAACTTCTAATATATGGACAAAATTGTGAAGAACCCTTTAAATTTTTATGACTACCAGCATTTATTATTTTATCATGAGAAGGATTTACTTGCCTAAAGCTTTTTTTTTCATCTACAACATGCACATATTTAAAAAAAAATACATTATATTAAATTTTTTTAGAAACTCATTTTAGTACATACTTGTAAATTAATAAATTTCATTAACATGAGTATCACTTCTGTATTGTATCTTTTTATTATTTATATATTTCCCTTAAAAAAATTGATGGGGGGGGGGGGGTTGTGTCTAAATCAGCAGATATAAAATTTTCAACATTTTAAGTTTTTAAAAATAAATTCCAATTCAGAAACAAAGAATGATAGAACCAATCAATAAACTTTTATTTATTAATATGGAGAAAGTTTGTAAAGTAATTATATCAGATTAATGAATCTGTTTTTGAGTATAGTTTGGAACTTTAAATTATTTAAATATTTTTTTTTACAATATTAATATTTTTAAAAAAATCAGTAAAAGCATATGTTTGCAATATTGCTGATCCTACTGTTGTTAGTAGTGAAACAGGTCTTTTTGTGACCAGTCACATATATTTACAACTTTTGTAACTTAGCAGTTTCATTATGATAATATAACAAATCATAAAATTCTCTCCCCATCATGTTTTTATACCATATTTTAAATACATTTTTCAAATCAAATGTGCTAAAAAATATATTTTTAAAAGAATTCCAAATTTTACTTCATTTTTTTTAACTGTAATTTAATTAAAAATGATAACTAAATAATTAATATTTAAGTACATTATTTTAAAAAAGTTAATTCAAAATGATCTTGGAGACATTTTACAGAAAATTTATACCACACATATGGCAACAGCAGGAGCAACTCATAGATTAGTTTGGCCATTTCAATTTCAAGTAAAAGAAAACACTCATAAGAATATTACACTAGAGATGAGTTTTGCAATGAGTATACAAACTAATCCAAGAAACATAGATATATCTACATGTAGAACATATGGCCCATTACTCTGTTTATATTTTGTATTGCAATGCTCCAATGTATTCTATTCTTTATCATGTCTTCCCAATGAAAACAACCAACATTGTACTTCTTTATAATGTCTTTGAGATAATATGTATAACATAAATGAAACTTACATTTCTTATAAAATCCATGCATTTATCATAGAACTTTCTTTTAGAAAGTCTTATATTGTTCATTTATTTTGTGCTTCCAATCCATACAATTGCAGACATTTTAGTATCACATTCAAAACAAACTGAAGCATCCTTTGATTGACCTTATGACTCAAAATTATATTTTTAAAATTTTATAGGACATCTTTAAATGAAACTTTTTTAATGCCTCTAATTACATCAACAGGGAGTCCAAGCTTTTCTTCCATGTAGTAAATTAAAAAAATAGCATCTAATTTAATTCCAGGTGTTATTTTATTTAATAACTCACTCTATCTTTTAACTTGCTAAAAGTATCAGAACATAGGAGTCAGTGCTGCATCTCGACATATAAGTTCACGTTTCTACTAAAAAGATACCAAGATATTTAAATTATCTTGTATTATCAAACTAAAAGTGATTCAAGCTAAGTTAGTGAAGATTTTCTTTCATTGCTGGGCAATAAAAAAATATGAAAAGTTTTTAACATTGATTACTTAAATCAAAATCTTTGCATGTTGCATTACAAAATATTAAGTACACTCCATTGATCATTTTTTCACCTGACAAAAATAACCCAATCATTAGCATGCTGTAAATTCAGAACCCAAAAAAATTAAGTTCTTGTTCCTTACTCTTATCAATTCAAAATAAAAATTTCATTATCGAATCTTGATCCTGATTTATCACAAATCTAAAAAAAAAGTTACAAAGATCACTGGCACAAAAATCAACAATAATGTTGGAGCAAATTCATATCTTTGTTTGATAACATTTTTTATTTCAAAAGTGTCAGATTTTACAGGTAGTAATAACAGTTCTTTTCATTCTATTATGAAAAAGCTAGACAATATGAGTGAACTTTAGTGAACAATCAACTAATTTCAAACATTGTCAAGATTCATTTAACTCAAATGCCTTAATGAAATCAATAAAGGCAAATTATAAATTATTCTTTTGGTTTTGTTACTTTTCTTGTATATGGCTGATAACAAACACCATGTCTATTGTGCTTCCTGATTCTCTAAAACTACAATGAGTCTCTGATAATCATTCATCTATATCTAGAAGCAAATTGTTTAATAAAGACTTGAAATTAACTTTGCCATAGTGGATAATAATGACATTCCATGCCTATTTTCTTTATTCTTAATAATTTAGATAATAGTAGTATCCTCAAGATCAAATGGCATAATTTCATCAATCCATTTAAAATTCCAATATTTTTGAAGCTATCATAACATCTTCATATTTTCAAACTTACTTTGGTATTTCATCAGAATATGCAGTTTTTTTTCCATTTTTAAGATTACAAAGAGCTGTTTTGACTTCACAAACTAAATATCTTTATGCCCAACACACACATACTTATGTACAAATATGCATGTTATATTTTTCTTTTAAAATCAGATTAAGATAGATAGGTAATATAATGCTACAGCCAAGAAATAACAATTGGCTATCATCACTACTACTACTTATCACCCCTTTGATACTTACATATTTATGTAAAGTATGTAAATATTAGGTACAAATCCTGTTAAAAAAATAAAATTGAACAAAGCAGAAAAAGTATCTCCTTTTATCTTAGCTAATTATTTCACATGAAATAGTGTTTTTTAATAATAACATTCCATATTCTTTTAAAATTTAATGTGTTATATCAATCTTTAAGGACTTATTTTGAAAGTGTTGGTGGCTTATACATATATATTGTATGCAACTCTCTTCTCAAAGGCAGGTGAATAAAAGAGTTATAATCAAATTATAACATCTTATCATCATTAGTATGTGTTTGGGAGATCTTAACAACCGCTTAGCATAATTTATTCTAGTATCCCATTTTAGATATAATTTATTTATATATAAATAAAATTTTCAATTGGTAAAGGTATTCCTTAAAAAAAAAAATTTCAACACAGAATTTAAAAATCAATAAAAATCTACACTTACTAAAATTGCTAAATCCTAAAAATATTTTATTCATAATTATTCCATATTCCACAATTAATTTTAAATAAAAAGAATACCTGTTCTCCAGAAATATTTCCTAAAAGTCCCAATGATGAATCGAAAATAACAACCTACATATAAAAAGAAAAAAGGATATAAACATTTATTATCTATTTCATCTTGAAAATTATTTTAAAAAGGAGTTCAGTAACTCTGTAAATTATAATTTTATGTTAAAATATATATATCACAGCAATTAATTTGGTCATTTTTTGTTTTATTTATTTATTTTTATCAGATCATTTATAAATCCAAGCATTTAAAACATAGGGAAAAAACTGTATATAATTATTTAATACAATAATAATAATAATTATATATATATGCTAGAAGGAAAGAGTATTTAAACGATAATAAATTTTAAATTAAACAGTCTATTTGCAGAATGATTAGGTTAGCTAAAAACTTGCTTATAAACTGGTTCTGCTTAATACTTATTTAGAGAAATAAATGAGTTGTTTTGTCTCATTAATATTTATTTAAATAAACAATGAATTATTTCGTCAAGAATGTAATTATTAAACGAAGAAATTGATAATCTAAAAAAAAATATTGAAAATAAAAATCAGAATAATAAGTGAAAAGAGTTATTTTGCAGATTTGGATATTAAAAAGAAAAAAAAGATTGTTAAATATTTTATTTTTAGAAGTACACCGATTTGATATTTAAAAAAGGGATTTTCTTTTTTTTAATATGTCCTTCTACTTGAAGGTATGTTAGTATTTCTTATCAAATGTAGAAGGATATTAAGATTAATTAAAAATATTTTATTATTACTAAAAACAATCTGTTACTGTTTTTAACAATTTGCCATAATAATTCAAGCTTATTTACTAGAATATATCTAGATTTACTATTTTTGCAGAAGGTTATTAAGATTAAGCAAAAATATTTGATTATTGCTAATAATAATATGTTATTGCTTTTAGTGAAATATTTAACAATTGTCCATAATAATTCAAGTCTATTTACTAGATAGAATACACCTACATTTACTATTTTTTAAAAAATAGATTTTTATATAAAAACTTTATTTCGTAATTTGGACTCACAAAGTTAAGTTCGAAAATTAAACGAATTAAAATATTCATTAGTCTTCAAAAATTTTACATTATAAATTAATTGTAGTAATTATGCTATTTAGTTTTTTTATATACAGTACTTGTTTCAATAATTTTGTGGTTATTATATAGTAAGTTGCCTAGAGATAAAGTTATTTTCAATCAAATTGAGATTTTTTTCTCTCAAGTGATAATCAACCCAGGCTCTTGAATCTACTGCCATTGCAATACAATTTCTAAGATTTATATTTGTAATTATAGCTTTTATAAAAACAATTGTTTTTTTTTTTTAATAAATTAGAATTATACATGATTTTTAGTGAATGTGTGTATATATATTTTTATCATTATTAAATAACTTGTTTTGAAATTACTACATTTGATTGTTGTCTTCTGTCCCTATATATTACTATTACAATTAGATAACACTTATTTTTAATTACGGTGCAGATTTCCTACAGTATATAATCTTAATAAATACATTTTCAAAGTATATTTTTTGTTTTAAATTGAAGTATTAAATATTATTTGCTTAATGTATGTTGCTTTCAATTTTTAACTTTAGAAAACATTTTGTTAGTTTGCTTGTTGATTTTAAACAACTATAATACTTTTTTATAATAATAAATAAATAATCTTAACCTCTAAATATCTGTAATTGTAAAGCGGAAGTAACTATCTCCCACTGGGTTATATAGCGTTAAAAACCAATGAAAAGATAGAATAATACCATTTTATCTTTGGGCTCTGTTTTTATGCAAGCTTAGTTTTTAAATTATATGATGAATTTTATCTATTGTTTTAATTTATTTTCAGACTAAATATTCTGCAATCACCATTAATATAATCAAAGAATGAAGAACGGGTCTTATTTTTAACAACCTTTGAATATTAAATGAAATATTAATTTTAATAATTGTAATAATAAATAATCATAATCGCTAATATTTCACTTAATGTTCAAAGATTTGTTAAAAGTAAGGCTCATTCTTCATTCTTTGAATGTATTAATGGTGATTGTTGAATATTTAGTCTATACATAAATTAAAAGAGTAGATAAAATTCACAGTATAATTTAAAAACTAAGCTTATATAAAAACAGAACCCAAAAATAGAATAGTATCATTCTATCTTTTCATTGGTTTTTGATGCTACACACTCAGTGGGAGGTAGTTACTTCTGCTTTGTAATTATAATACTTTTTGTAAGTTTTATTCTTAATTCCCCTGTTGTGTTTGCTGTTACTCTTCTTACTATTATTATATGCTGTCAGGTTGATATTGTCCTTAGCAATTCTTTACATATCATTTCCCTTGGAATGAAGTTTCATATGAGTTTAGTTTGTCAAACTTCTCAGAGACATGTTTTATTTTAATAAAAGATGCTTGTCAATTTCAATATCATATTGCTAAACAAAAACTTTTAAAAAAATAACATTGCAATCTAGCTAGTCATTGTTTAAAGTGATCTATAACAAACATTAGCTACTATCAATTTATGTACACTGTATATTCCTATTTCTATTTTTTAATCCAATTTTTCTCCATCTATTATTCTTTGCTGTTTCTAAATCTTTTTTTTTTAGAATCTTTTCTATGATATGTTCTACAATTTCACCATTTTTCTCCATCATTATTTTAAAATGCAATATTTTAGTATTTCAATATTTATTATTTTTTTGTTTCACACTATATATATCAAATGCCAATTTTAAATCTTTTCATCATTTTTTATTCTGTTCCTTTAATCTTTAAACTTATTATCCTCATCTTAAACAATAATTAGTTTTCTCTATTGTTATTATAAATATGTTCACTTTAACACTTATCTTGTATAATTTGTGTTTTTAACCACGTAACTTTTAATTTATCTAACTTTTTTTTACTTTTACTTTCTAAATTTCTATTCTTCTATCCCATTCTTTAACATACTATATTAAGTTTATCACAATTTTATATAAGTATATTGATATATTCTCACCAGTTTTCAAATATTTTAATATCTGCCTTAAACTAATTTCTTTGACATTCCTTCAAATTCGTTAAATCAAAAATCGTTTAGCAATTTTCCTTCCATGCTTACATTACAATCTTTCAAATATTTTAAATTTACTATTATCATTTTTCATATAAAATTATGACCGTCCTTTTTACTTCTATAGCTTCATCTGTCCTCCATACATTAAAAAACTAAAAAAAAAATTATGTTGCCTTGCGCAGAAAAAAGTAAAACTAATATCACAAATTAAGATTATTAATTCTTATTCCTAATTACTTGCACATTTCTTCTAATGGTAAAGATGTGGAGTCAATGTCTTGCATCAATTCTCAAATGAGAAAAGTAAAAAAGAATGTAATTTTGACTATTTAAATGGAATTTTTATATTCATTCTGTTATTTTGGTACTCAAATGTCACGCTTTTCCAAGCAATGAATCATGCAGCATATATTAATTACAATGAGAGCACTGTTATTGCATTATTGTATTAGGCAGGTGTTTGGATTTCAAGAATAACTAACAATGTTGATTTTCTTAAAATATGTAAATATAAAAGGTCAGATTAATTACTCTATATGATGGTGACAGTTCGTTACATTGAAAATATATTTTAAATCTGCAATGAGAGAGGTGAATATACTTCCATATATATCACAAGTGATTTTTATGGATAAAAAATGTACACATAAAAAATAAATAAAATTAAAAAACAATAAGTTGAATAATAATAAGAAAAAGAAGTTTAAATGCTTTAATAGAAAAAAAACTAAAAAAGTGAGGTCTTTGATGAAATTCAATTGCACTACTAAATATTATGAGAAAAAGTTTGAAAGAATTGATTTTACAAAATAAGTTATGACTTATCAATAAATTTATCAATAGGCTTTCTTTCAAGGATTATAATTTTTATAGAAAAAAGAGCTAATGTGGTTAAATGTGAATATTTAATCTAATATGTAGATAACATCTTGTTGAGAGTCTTGAACAGATATGCTTCTAAAATATTTTTTAAAAAATATATCTAAAACGAAATTAGAATTCAAAAAAGTATGATATAGCAGATACAATTAAAGTGAAAATGATAATTAATCAAACATTTATAGTAGAAATAGAGAATCTTTTTTCTACCAAGAGCCATTTGGATATTTAAAATATCATTCACAGGTCATACAAATTTATTCATTTAAAAATTATCCTGCTATATATCCTCAAAAATTTAGTTAATTTATTTTTAATTATTAGGGGTGGGTAACGTTTTCAACTGGAAGGCCAATTTTAACTTTTCCTTTTTAAATAAGGGCCATATTTTTTTGAAAATTAAAAATAAAGTAATATCATTATTATTAATGACTGTACCACATTAAATGACAATTTTTCCATTTTACTTTGTAATTATTTTTAAGGCTATTTTTTTAATTCTTGAATTTCTTTTTATTTCTGGGCAGATTAATTCTAGAAGCTAGGATGTAGTCTTTTATAAATTCCCTTTCAGAAATTCATTTCAAATTTTCTGGGATTTTTTTTACATAATTTTCTGATTTGTTTGTACTGTTTATAAAAATGTCAGCCACTTGAAAAAGCTCCTTTTCAAGTTTTGTATTTTAATACTTCTTTCTTCATCAACAATTTTGTTGTAATCAGAATCTTTTGATAAATAGTGCCCCTTAATATTGTGTTCTTTATGAGCTGAAATATTTTTGAAACAGATCAGGCACACCTTGATTTATTATTTGTTTCTATAAATGATATGCATTGGTCCATTTCTTTGAAATGCACATTTTTCTTTACCTATTTTTTTTTCTCTTACCATAATCATTCTAATAAAAAAAAATCAATGCAAAATAATAATAATAACAACAACAATAATAATAATAATATGTGAAAGAGATATGAAGATTACAGATCAATCTAAGTGTACATTGGCACCTGGAATATACAAGAACTTATATAAAAGCACTAACAAAAAAAAAAAACTATATCTAACATGGATCCTTGTGCCAGTTCTAAAGCCAACTGACACAAACTAGATGCATTCCTGCTTTAATTTAATTGAAGTATATCTAATTGAATATTATCATATGATTGAGTGATCATCATTGTTTTTATGAACTGTTTTTTTTTTCTTAGATACTTCTAGTTTGATAACACATACAGTTACTGATCAAATCTTTGTACATATGCAGTTTTGTGAAACCAATTTATATGTAAGAACTATGTGTCAAATGTAACTTGTATAACCTTTTAGAATACTAATAAAGTTTATCCTTTGAATCATCATCATAATAATAATAATAATAACAATAATAATAATAATAATGTATATATAACAATAATCCTAGAAGACATCCTAATACATTTTGGATTAAGCTGGAGATTTTTAGGGAAAGAGACAGAAAGCTTGCCCCCTTTAACATTTTTCATGATACCTGGTCCTTAATGCATCAACAACTGAGACAGTGCTAAGGTGATACTACCTAGTTACTACAAAAGCGTTATCATTTATGTATGTATATAATAAAAGCCTTTGAAAGGAGAAAAATTTTGAATTAGATACTAAAGAACTATATAACATTATGTAACCTGTATTAATTTGTTACCACCTTTTTGCTCTTTTAATATATGAAATCAAAATAAATATCGATTGTAAAAGTATTAAGTAACCTATGATCTTTGTAAAAATGCAACTATGTATGTAATCTGGTCTCTCTTTTAATATTTGTAATCTTAATCAATTTTTATGTGTCCATATGGATGTAATCTTTTGATGTAACCTATAATCTTTGTAATTGCTACAAAAACCTTTTCATTTATAATGTAGATAATATTGAATGCCTATGGAAAAAAAAAAAATTAGATACTGAAAAACTATATTACATATGTAATCTGTATTGATTTATATGACCTTTTTTTTTTTCTTAATATACATAATTACAACTATTTTTTATATAACCTTGTATATACTTCCAAATCGGTTATATATAACCATATTGATGTATAAGTATGTTGTAACCTATGATCTTTGTAAATGTGTAATCATGTAATTTTTTTTTTCTTTGAATATATGTAATCATAATTAATATTTTTACCTTGTATATACTCCCTCATGAATAATATGTAACCATATTGATGTAAACTTATGTTGTAACGTATGATCTTGTAAATATGTAACTTTTGGAAATCAATAAAGTTCCTTTGAAACGTAATAATAATAATAATAATAATAAAATAAAGGTAAAATTTGTATTTTATTTTTTCTAGTATAGTTTCACCTGTGAAAATCACTATAAAAACATTAGCATAATATCATAATCAGATAAACCACCCAATATAGATAATTTATTGGAATATTGCATCTCTGATACAATGAACAAGAAATTTTAAAGATTGGAGAAAGAAATGTTTTATTTTATTTAATCTTAATTCAATATTTACTCTATACATGTATTTAAATAGTTTTATACAGGGCCATTTTATATATGTTTTTGAAAATGTCTATATCTATATTGAGAATTTTCAATAGCCAGAATTGACCCAAGACAAATAATTTATACTTTTAAAAAATTCTAGTATTAAACAATTTGTTATAAGATGAAGGTATATATTAATAACAATCATTTTTCCTTATTCACTTTTTTACTTTTTTACACTTATTTTGCTATCATAACAGTTTTGATTGCCCCAGAAATGATACTTTTTTACAAAGATAAATAAATATAAAATAATAATTAGAACAAAAAAGTTGTTTATATGTTGCTTTCCTCAATATTTATTTTGATAAGTTAGTAAATGATTATTGTTTAATGAAAACTAAATAAGTATTAAAAAACAAAGTTCCCTGTATTAAATTTTCTGAAGATATGGTAGTGTGTACTTATAGTAAGTAAGTATATGCTTTTTAAAGTTAAAAAAAATGATGACATTAAAATGAAAATAAATACAAATAAAATCATACATATTAATAAAGTTAAGTGAAAAGTCTAAGAATAAATATGAAAGTGAAAGTTAATTAATTGACATTAGAAAAAAATAGAATAGGAATTTTAATGCCTAAACTTGTTTTTATTAAGAATAGGAGAATGATTCATTAATATTAAGACAGAAGTTTGTTAAATGTTTTGTTTTTTGAGTATAAGTTTTTAAATATATATCAGAAATTTGGAAGAATAAAAAACCAGAAAAAAATTGATTGGAAGTTTTCTAAATGTGAATATATTGGATAAAATATATATAAAAAAAGATATTAAAAGAATTAAAAATATTTGTAAATAAAATAATAATTTACAACAAATTATGAAGTAAAAGAGGAATTATATTACATATTTACTAAAAAAAAAAAAAGAAAGAAATGATAAGAATTTTAGAATGTATATAAAAAGTGAAAGTAAACAAAAACAAAAAATTAATAGCTATAAAAAGAATTATCTAAGAATAATAAAGACAATAGGAGTTTAAAAAAGGATTGAAAATTGTGATCAAAGGTAATATGATGGGACTGGCAATAATGATGATGTAACCATATATAAAGCAGAAATATAAATAATGAAGATGGAAAAAATTGATCCTGACTTAGAAGATAAAATATAAAAATTTTAGAACACAAATATGTACAAAAGAATATAAGTTTTTGAGAAAATTAGAAATTTAACTGAACAGATTCAAGAAATAGAAAATATATTAGAAAGATATGTAAAAGAAAAATAAAAGTATCAGATTTTAAAAAGCAGAAAATCTTATAATTATTTTAAAAACAAATATAATAATAGGAAGATTATAGCAAATACTATGACAATATATGGAATATTGAAATGGAAATTAATTGATAATAATATGCTTATTAGAAATTTTCCAGGATTCATTGCTCATAAATATATTTGAATCAACTCACTTGAAGATCTCCTTAGAATACTGATTGCAATAATATAATCAATTGCAATTTTTTTTTTCTGTAAAAAGTGATTAGGAAAAAATAAGGCCTTTCCATAATGCTAGACTTAAATATGCATAAATTTTAAAAAATTCCATTTTTGCTCCACTTTTATATATTATAAAATAGTTTGTATCAAAATATTGTTATTTTAATTGTAAAGTAAAGATATAACATAATTGATAAATTTAATTGAATCAACTTATGCAGAGCACCAAGGAATCTGTAAATCATTTCTATAATGCACATTAATTATTGTAATATGGCTTGTCACTTTATAATATTCAAGTTCTTTATAAGCATACTCTCTGATCATTTTTAATTGCATTCACAAATAATTGTTGGATTTTTTCACAATTCTAATTCCAAATGTAACAACACAGTAAAAAGAAACCTTTGTCAATGCAACTATAAATAAGCAGCTAATTATAAATATAAAAATTGATATAGTTTTAATATCACATCAGAATAAAATTTCTTGCAATTGACTGAATAAATTAACTGGAATTATTAAGAATCATTGCTTAATTAAAAGAAGAAATTTTAAGTATGCAATAGATCAGAATGAATTAGCAATTCTTAAAAATCACATTAATGTTTTGTTATACCATACAAACAAATGTAAATATCAATAGCTGCATTTGGGCATTTAAATATTTAACTAAATAAATAGAATTTAGAAATTAATAAATTTACATAAAATAAATTACTCATTATATTCACCTTTATCTCACAATTCACCAACTTGCAAAATTAAGATAAAAGTTCCTTTTGTCATAAACTTGCTATTCTGATTCACATTTAGATATAAAGATTTTCACAATCTGATTTTATGAATAATAATGAAATAGAGCATATAATTGTGTTCATTTTGTTTGTTTTCTGAGTTTTGGAACTCAACAACAGAGTATTCAAACCTGAAGATAATTGAAGAATTATCAGGTAAGTTCGGAACTTTTTAATCGATGTTTTTTTTTTAAATGAAAAAGTAAAATAAGTCTCCAGTACATTGAAACTTACTTTTTAGAAAGGAGAAAAAACACGATTGAAATATTGTGCAATTTATAACTCTCGATTACAAATATATGTAAACCTACAGAAACTGAGAACATGATTTACATTATTATTCAATATTGGTATTATAAAACAATCAATATTTATTAATTTTGGAAGAAAAAACTATAAATAATAAATATGCATATAATAGGGATTGAATTAATTATTTGTATTAAAATAATTTTAAATTATCTGTCCAACGATAGATGGAGAAACTAGGAATTATGCAAAACTATTATCTACGTTGTAATAAGCTCTTTACATTATTAAGTTGAATGAAGATGAGAAATTAATAATTACAAATATTTGCATTAATTAAATCTAATACATATATATATAGATGTTTAATTATTGTAATTATGTGTAATTCTGTTATAAAATTTTTGTAGTCTAGTTTTTTTTTATCTTAATCATATTTTAATTGAGCAGGAGAATACTATATGTAGGTCAATGCAGTGGAAATGTGACGGGCGTAAGAGGCAGGGCCGGAGGAAGGCCATCAGCGCCCTCATGCAAAACAGCAATTGATGTCCCCACCCTTCAAAAAAAAGTTTTAATATTTTATTAAAGATAACAACAACAAAAAATCACTATTACATTATTTATAGTTAAAAATCCACAAAGCGCGTATGCATTAGCTTAACGGCTGTAGCGCTATATAAAATAAATATCTCATTTATAAATATACTTAACTTTAGATGTAATTAGAGGGGATTTGAACAAAGACTTTCACGCTCCATTTAGCTATCTACTCCATTTTATATAACTGATACCCCGTGACCACATACATGTAAAAAGATAAATAATCTCCAATATATATATATATATATATTGTGCTGAACTAGAATTCATCAGTTGATCTAGATCATCATTCCCCCACTCAAATATCCAATCAGTGCTCACTTTATATTAAGATAACAAATCTTCAAACTTTAATGAGCAGGTTTCAATCTTTTTCACCCTCCAATTCTTGCATTGGTTATATAAGATAGAGTGGATAGCTGAAGGGAGCTTGGAAATCTGTGTTTAAATCCCTTCTAATTGCATCTAAACATTCAGTATATATAATATATTTTTTTTAAAATATTACAGGTTCAGCCTGAATTCTGCCTATCTCTCTTCTATATATTTAAATGGACATTAATATATTGGAAATGTGATTCAATACAAATGTAATAATAATTAATCTTATCTATTTAAAAACATCAAATAAAAAATATATATTGTCATTATTCCGAAAATTTTGACTTACTTTCCCAGTAAGGTTATTTCCTTTAGGCATTCCTACTGCAATATCTAAGTAAAATAATAATTAAAAAAGAAAGAAATTAGTATTTTAAATTTTAGAAATAGAGTTTTTTTTTTTTAAGTAAAAGCTTTATTACATTTATAATATTTACATAATTTACATGTAGTTATTTTAATAACTTTTCCTTTTCAGTATCTAGAAACATAATTATATTATTATAACAAATATACATAAACACTTATCATGAAGTATTATATAATATTACTACTATTTATGTAAGATGATAATTAAGATATTTTTATATAATAGTAACAGTTTACTTTTACTGATATACCACTATTTATAGTTTTTTTTTTTTTCAACAAATAATGAATCTTCTATATAAAAATTCATGTTAAATTTGATATTTAGGAAATAGCTTTTAAAATTAAATACTTTTTTAATATGTAATAAATTAGAAAACATTATTACTTTATAATGGAATTTAATTACCAAAACTTAGAAATAATTATACTGCTGTAAATCTATAAAATTAAAATCAATTGTTGAGTGGGATAGCAAAAGGTAATGGATGATGATCAAGTGTTTCAATAGCAATAATATCCTATATCTGTTTTTAGCAAACAGAATAGTGAAAGAGTTACAAAATAATAGAAGCTTTCTACCTTTATGAGAGTAGTGTATTCTATATGTGATACAATTATTTAACTAACTGTTCTAAACAGATATTAAAAAATTGTTTAAAAAAAAAACTTGTACTTTCTAACTAATGACAGTGAATGGTACTAACTCATCACTTGGCCAATATTAGTTTTAAAAAGTTCAATAATATTTATATTAAATGATTGTCAAGATTATAATAGATGTGTAACAATATCCATATATTTTTCATTTTAATTATGTATAATGTACAAATTACAATATTGTTATCTCAAGAGATTAATGTACTGTCTAACAACAACGTTTCACCTAAGATGAACTAAGATTTCCAAAATAATCAAAGTGATGATTAGATCAAAAGAATACCATGAATGTTTTTCAAAATTATGAACATTTTATTATCATCCTTACCAGATGATAAATAGCAGATTTATTTTATGCTCATAAACTTTAACGCTTTCTAATGGTTGAAAACCTGAACAATAATTTGATTAATCATATGGCATGTTCCAAGTTGTCATTTACAACTCTTAAGCTTATGATATTATTATTCTCACATTAGCTTTCTATTCTGGCACTGATGTCCTTGAATGACAGCTCAGCTATAAATGGCTTATCAGTTTTTCTAAAAAAGATTGTTTTGGTAGGTAATGGAATGTTCAAATGGATGGTAACTTCTACAATAAATGATTACAGTTTTGATTTTTTTAACTGAAATATTTCATAATATTTATCAGAGTTTCTTAATATTTTTATTTATTGCCTCAAGTGGTTCAAAAAGTTCATTCATTTTTTTTATTTTTAGTTAATGTAATCATCATTCTTGAGCTTATTAATAATAAATATTAAATAGTCAACCAATTTTAAATAATGATCTTTTAGGTAATTAGATAGCATTAATTAATCAATTAAATTTATGCACTAACATGTATTTTTGCAGATTTTCACAACATTAATAAATTTCATATCAGATATATATTGTTTCCATAATATTCTGTTTATAGTAGAAGTACTATATTATTTTATGAAAATATGTATTTTGTATGCTGAATTCAGTCATTGATAAAATTCACAGTTACCAGATAGTGGAATGATCTTAGATATGAGCATTACTATAAATAAAATCTGTTTCTGACTTTATTTCCTACTACTTTATGTATAAAATGTTGGCTCATCAAAAGCTGACAGCAGTTTTCAGTACACTCTTCTGAACTTCCTGCTTCATTCTCTTTCCTGTTTTCTTTTTGTACAAATTATTTTCAGTCAATTACAATCATAGAGAACTCAATTGTCATGGACTTTTCATATCATTATTCATCTATGTCCACTATATGTGTTTATGTCATCAAATTTTCACATTCTTGAATTACCCACAGTAATTTCATCCAGTATTTGTATTTTTTAATTTAAAAATACAATTCAATAAATTTCATTTAGATTTTACATATTTATCACTTCAATTTTTAGATGTAATTATAGGGGATTTGAACATAGACTTTCAAGCTTCCTTAAGCTATCCAGTCTATCTCATACAACTGATACACATGTCCACACACATGGTAGAAATAGATAAATAATCTCTAATATATGTATTTCATGCTGAACTAGCACTCATCAGTTGGTCCAGATCATCTCCCACACACACATATATATGATCAGTACTTGGTTTATATTAAGATAAAAATTCTTCAAACTTTAATGGATAAGCTTCAATCTACTCCACCCTCCAACTCTTCATGTGTATCAATTATATGAGATAGAGTGGATAATTTAATAGAGCTTGAAAGTCTGTGTTCAAATTCTCTATAAGTATATCTAAACTACAAGTATGTAAATTATACTTATATTTACATATTACAATTCAATTTTATTTTATGCATCTTGTGATTTTGAGTAGAATTCATCAAATATAATTGAATGATTAATTGCTGCAAGTTCGTAAAAAGTTTGAGCACAGAATTGATGGAGCTGAATAGCAATCCTGGAACCTTGAGTCTCAAAGTCTGCCACTTTACTACTGCACCAAACAACGATTTTAATAAAAACCAATAATCTTTGCATAATTTCATTTTACTAATGGCATAATAAATATATGATATTAGAATGTGACAACAAAAGCATTTAATTTTGTTAAAAGTGTTACAATAATGATAAATATTGATAGGTTACTAAACATTAATTTTTCTGTAAGCTAAATAAAAACATTATTTTTTTATGTGGGTGTGTGTTTTGGTATGTATAAGCAATATAACTCTGTTTTATATAATAAAAAGGCTGAAAATTATTAAATCATACAAGGAAACCAGAAATGTTTACTCCAACAGTAATATGAAGAATGTGTCAGGATTATCAAAGTGATGTTGTAGGAACACAGACTATTAAAATAAAAAAGTATTCGTGGGATTGCAAAGATAAATAATTAAAGTGCCATGTATGTGGCTATAGACTAACTTTTTCAATTATGAAACACAAAAATGAAATATTAAGAATATATCAAACAATAAAATGAAGATCTTTTACAAAGTAACAAGACAACATAAAGTTAACATAATTACACAAAAAACAATTGAAGTCCTATAATTCCTCAAAATAATATATATATATATGCTTAATTCATTCTATTATATCATTTGATTGATTAAATATATTCTATCCATGGTATAGCTTTTTTTTTTCAAATTATTTATCAAAACAAATAGCAATTACTAAAGATGACTCAGTAATTTTGCAATCACTACATAATATGGAATAGAAAGTGAAGTGATGCAGATAAATATTTATAAGCAGCAAAATTGTTTTTATTGACTATGAGTTTAGAAAATGAACAAAAAAATTCTCTATTTAAAGCAAATAAATAAAGAAATCATCAACAGATAATCAATAGCAAATTAACCAACAGTAAACCATCAACAGTCAAGCTTTGTGACTGGATTTAAAAGAAGCATATTATAAAATTTAATGTTAATCATTATCAAACCAATATCAAGCTTGGAATATAATATTATAAAAGTAATCATCATTATTTCAACTTCATGTTCATAAGTGCTACAATAATCATGACTAATCACATATCAAAAAAATTCTAGGATCATTATAATAAAGGTGATCATCATCAATGCTCAGAGCCACTTGATACTATGAATCTATTTGTCACCAAAATTAGTAATCATTGTAAAATGTATAAAGTTATATGAATGGAATTTAAAGGTGACTATCATTATCTTAGCACCATTTAAATAACTCTGCATAGAGTCATATAGATGTCTACATTACTCATACATATTTTTCATATACTATTAGTCTGAATGCAGTTTTAAGATCACAAGTATTCTAATAATTAGGGACAAAATAAACTACATACAATCTATTCAGTCATTAAATAACTTCACTGGAATAACTTAAACTAATGATTAATAAATTTATTGATTAAAAATAATTTAAAAAATTAAATGTTGTCCTATAATATTCCAAATCTTAATGATGCAAATCACTGATTCCCAAACAACATCATATGCATATTTCCAAGGATACAAACCAGAACATTTAAGTATAAGCAGAACAAATTAAATAATGGCAGAAAAGATATACAAATCAACTAATTAATGTAATGTTCTTTTTTATTTAATTTGTCATGTCTTTTTTTTAAAATTATTGTATCTCTTGACTTCGAATGTAAATATATATGCTGTCTGATCACTTTATCGCTTTTTATTACTATTATTGAAATATTTATTTATAATTTGATCATCTAAATTTAAAATAACAGAAACTGTATTAATTATAAATATGAAGAGTGTAATTAATGAAGCTGGGATGCCGAAAGATACACAAATGAATTAGAAATGATTGGTGTAAACTATTATTTCATATTGAAATTTATTACAACCTAGAACATCACACTTCTATTATTTTCTAAATAATAATGATTATTATCATCATTAATAACAATTATTATAAATATTAATTATGATTACTAAGGTATATTACACTCTCCATTTGAAAGAATGTTGAGGGGTATAAGCAATACAGTCAAAAAGTTGTAAAATAACATTTGATCCTTGTTAATAATTCTATTTCTTTAAATATAAGATGCTAGACTACATCTTATTTTAGAATTGCATTATATATTTTAATGAACTCTGATCTTTATTTTTTTTGCTAAATGAACCATTTTAAAAATGATTTGTTTCCAAAAAAGAGTTTAAGTTACTAGTATATCCATTAATAGTCAGCAATAAACAGTAAGAAATCCAATGCAATCCTAATATTACTATTAATATTGGTTTCTACAATTTGATTTACAACTATCAAACTTTCTGTATTTACATTTTATTAATTGCTACTGCCAATATATATATATATGTTTGAAATTACTAAAGTAAACTATTAATTATAATAGTAATGAATAGTCATTTATATAAATTATTATTATATATATATAGCTAAAAAGATTATTCTATAACAAAGATAATCAAACTAATTGGTGGGACACAATTCTTTTGGTAAACAATAAAAGATTTAAGAAAATGTATTATCTGGCCTCCTTTTTACATCATAATTATTATAAAAGATAAAAAAATCTTCAAGCTTTATAAAAAAAAAATTTCTTTTATTTTTATCTTTGGTAATCAAAGTCGATGTTAATAAAATGTAAATTAGCAAATATTTTCTAGATATATTTGTAGCTCTTTACCACATCAAACATGTTTAATGTAGAATTTTAAAACTATTAGGTATTCATTTTGTAGTTAAAGAAACTAAAACAAAATAACAATTTAAAAAACACATATGTAATTTATTTTTTAATATTTTTAAAAAGATTTTCTAGCAAAATTTATAAATCAGTGATGGCTGGTGGCTGCAGCACTCCCAGAAAAAAATATGAAAATTAATTATTAAATTTGTGCTTGAAAATATCAATAATATAACAATCATTCAATATTTTGCTTAATTATTACAAAATACAATTAATTAAACTATTTTTAAAAGGAATTATTTTAACTGATGCTTGAGATTCTATTCAAAGTCATTGCAGAAATGTTATATTCAGTGAATTTCAATAACTTCCACTGAGATTCGATTGTTCTTATCAATGCATGAAACTAGTACCAGAGGTGCAGCACCAGTAATCATTTGAGAGCTATATGTTATCTATTCTGGTTTCTCTTATAATTAGCATTTATAAATTGGCATATAAATATTTAAATATAACATAACAATAAAGAAATAATATTTTTAATATTTATCATGATAAGTTTCAGTGTTGAATAAATTAATAAAATTACATTTTCCCAATTGACATTATATGAAAAAATTGAAATAAAAAGTAAAGATCAATCTACCTCAGATATTATTATTTATCTAACAGCAGTTAGCAAAAACAAAACAAAAAACCATATATCTTTTAACAATGATCAGTATGTAAAAATAAAACGGTTGTGTGGTTGCAAAATTAGAAATGCTTGTTTTGTCTTCCTTGCTTACTTTTTGGTAGCAATACTATAATAATGCATCTCTTCTTAAAAATTCCATGAGCCACTACTGGTATATATAATAATAAAAGCATGTGCTTGTCTTAACAGTTTTTAATTATCTGATAACTATTTTATATAGCTTGTATATTGAACAACTTTGTCCATTATTAAACAAGCAAAAAATCTCCATATAGTAGTGTCACCTTGTGCTAACCAGAGTAATCAATGGATGCCATTTATTGTTACATAAGATCTAATATCTTATAATAGGTTTGCTAGAAGGCATTCTATTGTTTTGAATCTCTTATTAATAAATGATATTATTCGTTTAATGATAATATTAATGAAAACTGATATATACTCTATATTATAGTATCTATAAAATTTCAAATAAATGTGAAGACTATTGTTAAATATTGTCGATATTTGATTAGATTGGGATTTTTTTAATCTTTCTAAAAACGAATTTAGCAATTTTTAATTGCAAGTTTTTAAATCAACTTTTTAATTAAATTTTTAAAAAATGTAAATATTACAAAATATTGTATCAATTATATTTTGATATTAAGGGAACAAATTATTAATAACAATAATAGTTAAAAAATATATATATATAATAATTATAAGAAAAACAAAATTAAAATATAAGAAGACTTTGGACAAATGTGAATTCTGAAAGACTGAATAAATTGGACTAAAAACTTTGAAAAAAAATCAATTTTGCCAATTTCTTGCAATTTTTAGTTACTAATAAAAATAAACGTTATATTTAAAATGCCATCCATTTTTTTAAAAAAAGTCAAGAAATTGAGTTTAGAACAATTTGAATAAGTTAATGTTTATATATGTAATCACCTGGTCAGTTCTAATTAAAAGCTGTTAATTAATTCAATATTGTTTTTAGTTTACCAATTTTATTTTAAAGTTGAAAATAGAAATTTGTAACACCCTATTCAGTACGTTTTAATATTTCAGCCACATGTGTGCGTTAAATTACAAAAAATAAAGAAGCTTTTATTTATTTTTTTTGATGCTGCAAAGGCAAAAAAAAGATTAATTTCTTTTTGTCAAATGACAAGTAAATTCACGGGGAATAAAAAAAAAGCGAGGGGTTAAGTTTACCTCTGAGTGACAAGGCAAAAAAAGAAAAATGTAACAGTCAAAACTTCCATTTGTTTTTATAATTGAATGTGATGTGTTTTCATTCTTGTTTTTTTTTTTTTTAAATAAATTACTAAAAATTAATGGACTAATTTACTTAAAAAAATATTTTAAATATAATTAATATGCCTTTCTGGACAGATTTCACATTTAAATAGGCAGAGAATAAATATTTTACCATATTAGTGGCCTTTGCTCTCTTTTTTGAACCACTTTCTCTCTGACCTTTCTTCTCCATCTTTCTTTCTCATTAACTGATTTTTTTTTCTTGCATATATAAAATAATTTTATTATAAATAAAAGCATTTACTGAAAAGTGAAATATTAATAAACTTTTACAAATGTTCAAAATGAGTTTAGTTATTTCAGACTGTAATGATAATCACATTTAATATTTAAATTGATATAAAATATAATCGAATAATTTGTTACTCGAAAGATTGATTGTCAACGTTTTTGCATAGGAAGTAATAGAATTGAACTGTAATCCTTTGACGTTTATCTTTCGCGACCATCACTCCTATTACAACATTAAATCGTGCAAGGCATTAATATAATAAAATATTTTAAATAATCGACATTATATAAATAATACAATTAATTTAAAATAAAAACAGTAAAATATCAATTATAATACTGACATTTATTTTTTGTCTTATATAACAAAATTGCCTAATAGTGGAAATATTTCAGATTTCTTGGGAAGGAATCACAAATTCAAAAGACATAGATCCCTGCTTAGATGAGAATCAGAGATTTTCAACAAGTATTAGATATGCTGCTTTTATTGCCGCAAAAAAAATGGAAGAAAATCATCAAAATAGAGATGAAATGTATATAATATATTATGTTTATGGCATTCATCTCAATTAATCAACAAGGTTCTGACATTTATTATATTATACAATTGCTACATAGTATAAGAAAGAGAGCACCATTAATAGTATTGGAAAATCTGAGATACATGAAATGAAAAATGGTGCTAATGTAAGTATACACCCTACTTCTGACTCTAGTTTTCATTTAGTTTATATGTCAGTTCATGAAGCAAGCATTAGGATATAATAAAAATTTAGTTTAAATATTAATATTACTTTGTAGATACAATCACTTAAAAAAAAACAAAGTTCTTGTTTTTGTTTTCAAATAGGATTATGCTATATAAAAAAAACCGATTTAGGAATTAATGTTCAAAAAAAAAAAAAAGAAATACTTTACCAGCCAAGTATGAGAGAAAAAACTAGAACAGTCTTTGCTCTGAAGGTTTGTGATAACGGTATTTTAGAAGTGATAATAAGTTGGATTATCTTCATCACTTATTATTAAATAGTGAATGTCTAGGAAATTTAAATTTTATTTAAACTTTTCCAAATACAAGCAATTGTTAGTAATAACACCCAAGTTAGTAGATAACTTAGGTAAGCCAGCAACAAGAAGAGTGGAGAATAATATCACTCAAAACATGTGATCTGCTAATCTGTGTTGTTCAGTAACATATGTTACTTATTAACTTCTGTGTTATTACTAATAGTTAGTTTGTATTTGGAAAAGTTTAAATAAAGTTTAATATTTTATAGACATTTAATGATAGATTATGGAATTTGTCCAATATCATCATATAGAACAATCTTTGATTTGTAAAATTATCACCTTAAGAATATGGATCAGTTGAAATATCTTGATAACTTTTTAGGTAGAAAAACAGATTTGAATGTTAACATACAACTTATTCTCAAATTATGATACTGCTGTATTTAATATGTTAAAAAATGGGATATTTCATAATAATTATATTTCAACTAAATTGTTTTTTGCCTGTTATTCTGAAAATTTACTGTGTAAAAATGGGATGAGAATGATCTTTTTGATACAGCATAAATTTACTGAAAAAAAAATTATTTAAGGATGCTCAAAAATATTTTTAAATATAATATCAGTATCATAGGCTCAGTTACTTTATTAGATGAGATTTTAGTGAAACTGAATCAAAAGACTTTTTTTATTAAAACAGAAGAAATGCCAGTGGTGAAGTAGTGGTAGTTACCTTTAAAAAGCACTTTACAATAACCTTGAACATAATTTCATACAAGCAGAAGATCCTATTTAATTGATAAAGATTAATGTTAAAACATTTTGAAAAGTTGTACTGATTGCTTTCATTGGGAGTGTGTAAGTGAGATATTACAGAGAGTTACAATTACATAAAATCTTGAAAAAAAAAAAAAAAGATAAAAAAATTTCTGTAAAAAAAAAAGATTAAAGGATAGCATTACAAGTTATCAAATAAACAGACTAAAGAACTTATGTGCAATATATAAGAGGTAAAACTGTATGCAGTCTTTAATTTTATGTTTGCGTTTTGCTTTTTGAAGACAGGATGGCCATACATATTGGATATATTGTAACATTACAGAGTCTGTGGTAAACCTGAGGTTATGGCACTCTACCATCAATCCCAAGTCAATAAAAAATTTAATATAAAATTAAATATAAATGACTATCATGAATAATGAGCATGAGAGATCAACACAGAACTAACTATAAGTAACTGTAAGTTCACCAGAATTACACAAAAGCAATAATCATTCATCATTAAAAATGATCAAAATATATCAACAGTCAATCTGGTGATTGGATTTGAAATCAGACCAGGCTAATATTTATCCCTTGTCAGCTTGGGACAGATTATTTAAACACTAATTTGGATGCACAAACATAAGTACTAATCCATAAAAATATACCAATTAAAACAATATAATGCTGGGATACTAAAACATGCTGATCATCATCAATGCTCTTGCCACTTAGTACCATTAATGTACTGTCCAATATTTGGAATTTCTAAATTTGATTTTATTGCTCAGACTTTAAAGGATACCCCCTTTGCACTATCCAGAATTAGAGATCATCATCAACTGGATGTCCATAAACACTAAACATAAACCCCCTTTATATAACAGACCATTATGCATGAATCCAGCTTAGTGATCAAAAGCTCTATAACTGTTACTGTGAGCAAGAGATATAATGCAAATATAATGTTTTAAATCTATTTTAGGATTAATTAAAATCACTGAAATAACTTGATAAAATATAAATTTATTAATAACAATAAAATTAAAATGGAATTAAGGTCAGTAGAATATAGCTGTACATATAAATTAAGCCTTCTGATTTTGATTAATATAAAAAGAAATAAGTTAGCACATTGTGATTTACCAATATGGAAATAAGTTTACATAAAACATATCATGTAAATATGCTTGTATAAAAAAAATTACATATCAGAATTGTGATAAACTAATAATAAAATTCAATCATTCATTTTAAGAATGCATTAAGTATAATTAAGTTTAGCATGTATATGTGTCTACTTAAGACTCATCTACATACACATAGATGTGCTGTATAAACTAAAGTTACATATCAGAATTGTGATAAACTAATATTAAAATTCAGTGTTTTTTAATAAATAAGTGCATACATATGTGTGTATACACAAAATATAGATAATCTGAATTAAAACTATTAATTAGCCTCTTATTTTTTTATGGTAAGTACAAGTTTTTCTTTAAAAAGAAAACTATTATCATTTGAAAAGTTTCATTTAAAATTCACATCCTTGTGGCCCCATTTTCAATATTTTAAAAAAAAAGATCCATAGAGTTTACTTTTTTATTATTTTAAAATAAAATTGTTTATAAATAATTTCTTTATTTTTAGATTTATAATTCAAGCAAAAATTATTTACTTGTTTTACTTTTAAATTAGAGATTTTAACAATCATCATTTTTACTAAAGAAAGTTATTGAGTTTCACTTTTAATAAATAAGCCTGGAACCAATAATTTATTAGTTTCTTTCATTATTCTAGTTTTAGTTGAATAATTTACTCAAAAAATATTTACCTTTAAAACCAGATGATATCTATAAGTACTTTGTATACATAACACAGTACTTTTGCGCTTTGCATATTAATAAAACTACTTATATAGCATGATAATCTTTTGGTAAGCTGGTGTCTTCTAAAACTATAGATTGGCTTGTTGTCACCTTCAGGAAAGATATAATTCAGTAATTATTGGCATGCAGTGAGCTCCCTTTAGTTTCTATGCCCTCTAATACACACATATATACAAGTTACAGACCACATAAAAGTTGTCTTGCTTCCATATAAATCCAGTGAACTAGCAGCAGCAGCTGAATTTGCACTGATTTGCTTTCAGCTATAACTTCATAGTCTTCATGCTGTCATAATCTGTAAAAACTATCTAAAACTTCTCTAAATTTTTTTCCCCAATGTTTTTATAGTCATGGTAAAATTAAAATAACACAGTAATTAAAATTAGGTTTTCTTTATCTTAAATGAAAAAAGTTATTGACTCTTTTCAATTTACCTTAATCCTTTCACAAACAACTTAGTAGAATTTTTATGAAAATATGTTATACAAGCTTTAATTTAAAAAAAATTTAATCTAATCCAAATAGATAGTGGAATTTTATAACTGCCACATAAAAGCATGCTTGTTTTAATTTCAAAGTCAGAATTAATAAAATATTAATTAGACCTTTTTTAAATGTTTAATTTATAATATTTTTTTAATTCAAAATTATTTAATCCTTAACTATTATTCCAGTGTAATATAGATAACAAAAGAGTTCAAAAAGATAAACAATCAGGAAAAGATGAAAACAAACCTTTATCATTGGTTATATTTTATCATAATAAAACTTGTAAATATGGATTTAAATTTTATTATAAAAATTATACAAATTGAACATTGCCACAATAAATGTAAAATAAAAGTGGCAATATTAATTTCAAAAAATTGTCAAATGTTAATGAATCATCAAACATTAAAATAACAGAATTGTGGGAGAACTGAATTGAATTATGGGAGTTATGAAATGAGACATCATTTTAATTATTCAATGTTATATAGCTGATAAAGGCTACAAGGAATATAGTCAAAAGTACTTCTAATAAAATAAGTTAAATTTATATGAATCTTACTGTATTTAATATATATATCTAGATTTGAATATTGCATATATCATGGAAAGAATACAGGTATCAAACTTAATTTATTACATTCATGCATATATATTGTAACAGGATAATCAATATGACACATGTTGCCACATTATATGTACCAGGATAATATACATATATATGCAATCATAATTCATGTTAAGCATACTAAAGGGTGTTAACTAGTTTAAAAAAACTTATTACTAACAATGTTGACTTTCTACTCATCATACAAATATGGCTTATGATAGTAAATTACTGAAATACTTATTAGTTTGGGCTGCTCACACTATTTAATAACCACAACAGAAGCACTGGCAATATAGATTTAAATTTATATCAATTTAGTGACCATTCCATCAGCACTAAATCATAGCTTGAGTTCATAAAACTCATTCATGATATTGCACTACTTAATTTAAACTTTGAATAGATTGGTGAAATTCATAAATAAAAAATGAATAAATGCAAAAATACATAACATTCACTAACTATTTTATTCCACATAATCTCAATCATATAATGTATCTGTATACCCTCTCGAATAATATACTTTATCCCACAATGGATAATATATCCATCAATAAGGTATGGACATTAACTTTCTAGTCAATGATATTTAGTAAATTACATTATCTGTTGTTATTATTTTTTAAAAAATTATATTAATCCAGATGCCTGATCAAGGTTGGAATTCTATAATTCAACAAGAATAAGAATAATAACAACAAAACCATCCATTATTTTTTCAGCTATAGCTGTTCATAATGATAATACTATGTAATTCTTGAGATTATTTATTTGCTTTCATTTTATTAAGAAAGTAATTTCAATTTAGTTTGTTAATTGATCCTATGTATTTCTTTACCTAGTTGGAAATGTATCTGTTAATCCATTAAATTATTGTATACAAATGATAGAATAAAGTAAACTCATCTTATTCTATCTATTTGTCTTTATAATTTTTCACTGGTTGGTAGTGAATAAATCCATTATTGGTCATAATTTTGGATTGTTAATTGGGAGGCATCAATAGACTTTCTCCTTTCTTCTAGGATGGATAGATAGATAGAGCCATGTTGGAGTGGCACTGATTTTTTACAATGAACTAGATGTCTTCCTTCCATGTTAGGTCATGTTCCCAATTAAAGTTTTGGGTAATGTTATCTCATCCTCTATGGAGCAATCTCACCAGCCAAGAAATTAACTATTGGAGTTTTTAACAAGCCATTCTAAAAGAATTTAAATTACACACATATGAGGCCATCATGAATTTAAACAATGATATAAATATTAAAAATATATCTCTATTTTTATTTATAAACTCATGGAATGAACTTCACCAAGACAGAAAAATGATACTATCTAATGATGGCTTTCATAGTAAAAGTTTCCTCAGTCTTCTGATAATTAAAGCTATTATTAAAACCTTTTTATAGATTATCATACTTGTTGATTAATAAATAAATTACCTCCATTCAAACTTTATCAATTGCATATTTATTGATAAGAAAGGAAAATAGATAAAAATGAAATATTATTTCTTGCTAATCCAAAGTTGTTTCAAAACAAATTGCATTTATATATATGAAATTTAAAGAAGTTGATAACTTTCATGCTTAGTTAATAATTTTAAGAATTTCAGTTTGTTTTGAATCTATTTTACTTCCTTTTTTCTTTAGAATTATTAATTAAAACTAATTAATAGTTGTTTTGTTCTTTTCTCTTTTATATATATAAACATAAAATATTTGTTTGAGAATATATGTTAAAACACTCATATTCGCAATTATTGGAATAAACTTAATCTTTTTCTACTGAGTATTTATTATCTATAAAATGCTGTTATTTATGGGTTATTATATCTGATAGACTTGTATCTAGGTACACACTGGTACAATATATATCAATTCAAATTATAAGCACTTTTCAATTATAACATTTCTATGCATAATATTTATAATTCTTGTATATTGCCTTTTGTTTTTTATTATATTGTGAAGTGCCCACTGTAACTATTCACTTAGCCAAGAATTTTCAATTGACAATGCAAGATTTTTATTCAGAAAGTAGTTACCGGCAATTTAGTTACAATGATGCCAGACTGTTTAATACTTTTGTTACTAACTATTCAATAGAAGTTGACTCTTTATACCATTTTAAAATGTTTGAAATTTTGATTATGGTAGTGCTGGTGGTTGCAGTATTGTTGTTGTTGTTATTATTATCATTGTCATTGTTGTTGTTATTATTATTATTATTACTGTTTCAAAGATAAATTTTGTTAAGACTCAAAAGGTTACATGAGTTACATATGAAAACATAAGAATTTTAGATACAAGTTAATACATAATATTATATATGCAATAAGGTTTATAATCTTACATATAATAGGGAAATAAACATGACACAGTAATTTAAAGAAGAATGATCTTTACATAACATGATACATGTGTCAAATTAGGTTTACATTGAATTTTTAAATATGTTGAGAAAAATATATGGAAGCACATGATAGTATGAAGGAAAACATATATGGGATATGAGTTTGGAGTTGGTGTTAGATTAATATATGATTGTATATAAATTAGACCTATTTGGTGGGAAGAATTATGGTTTTCATGGCTGTCTTATTGTTCATGTGTTACATAAGTTGCATGTGAGAAACTTGAGTTTTTAAATACAATTTGACACATGAAATTACATATGCAATGAGGATTTACAATTTTGCTTATAATAAAAAAAATGGTGATTTCCAGTAGCTGGAAGAATAAATTGTTGCATAACAAGATACATATTCCAAATTACGTTTATATAAATTTTACAATGACATTATGAGATAAATACATGAAAGCACATGGTGATACTTGTTAATACATTTAGGAAGGGTGAATAGGGTTAGTGCTCCATTAGTGTCTGGCTGTACATAAATTGTGCTTATTAGTTGGTGATCACTATAGATATCAAAGCTAAGGCTTATTGTTCATGTGCTGTACATTTAAAGTTCATTTGAGGTAAGATGATGGAATGATCTTGTAAAATTCTTTGGATCAATGGATTGATGAGATAGATGTTTTGTGTTACTCTGGACTGGTGAAGTGTTTACTCCAGACTTCACTCTGATGTGACTTTGGAGCTGTGAGTTTATGCATCATAGGTATTTGAGCTGGTTGAGATTCCAGAGAGTGGGGTGGAAATGATATAGAGAGAAATTGGAATCTGGGGCTGATATAATGATGGATTTGAAGGGAAAATCTCTTAAATGATTCAAAATATCCCCTGTGGCATAATAATAAATTTTAACAGATTGTTGTCAGTATGTCATGCATCCACTCCATGGGGGTAGAGGATGTTATAGTCTTGTGTTTTAAGCCTATGTTTTAAATGTTGTTTGCATTGGTTGTCCTGAAATTTTGAATTGGCTTATTCATTAATGGACTTGAAATATCTTTGCTATTGCTAACATGGAAATTGTTCTTGAGTATGCTGGCATATGTTTTTTCATGAGATAATGCTGGAAATATGATAGAATAGATTTTGGCACCAACCATTTTGTCATGTGGTTGTATGGGAGCCATTTTGATTGGTTTTAATGATTTTTAAATATCATTTTTTAAAAAAATAGCTTTTTTAAATTCAAAATTATCTTAGAAAAGATGTGTGGCATCAGAAATTGTTAATAATTAGTTCAATATAAATTAAATTTACCTGAAATATTGCACATTTTGAGAAGTCTTTGGGGTATTTAAGCCCAGAAATTTTTTCTTGTTGCTACTGCCATTATTTATCCATTTCACACATAGAATTTTTTATAATTAGTTATATCCAATTAGGCCAAGTTCAGTCTTTGTGATAACTTCAAATTTTTCTTTAAAAAACTAATATTATGCAAATTCTTAGGATTTGAAACAGGAGCTCTTGAAATGAACATGGTGGCAAGACTAATATTAACTGCTAAACAAAACCATATATCACTTAATTCAAAGGCAATTCAATAATAATTATTATTATCATCATCAAAAACATTTTTATTATTATTGCATTGCCTTTGAATTCAGTGATTGATGTTTTTGCTGATAGTATTGCTCTGTCTTATGGTGCTGTTTTATATAGTCTTGAGCAATTGATTAATAAGAATTAAATCTTAATTAATAATTGGTTTAACAGTCACTTGTAATAAAATGAGAGCTATTTTTTTTCTTATAAAATTGTTTCTCATTCTTTGAATATTTCTATTTGTAGACAATATAAAGTTCACTGTAATAGGATTTGTATTGGTAGTAATATTGTTTTTGTTGATAATTATTATTTGAGAATTTGTATTGATTCTAGGTTATCTTCTTCAAGTCATATTATTTATTTGTATTTGAGGTTACATAAGATTAATTATTTATTTTATTATTTAGTTAAATTTTTGCCTAGATCTTTTATTAACTATTTGTGAATCTTGTTATCAAAAAAATATTATAATATTTCTATTTGGGATGGTTGCACTGCTTACACTTTGTCATTATTATGTGTTTTACAAAATTACACTATGTATATTATTTTTGGAAAGTCTAAATCAACTTTGATTCAGAATATCCATGGTAATGGCTGTGTTTTATCTATTGTTAATCTTTATAAATATAGGGTAACTATTGATATATTTTGTCATTCTCTTTTATGAGCAAGAATTTTTAAAATAAATATTTGATTACCTAAAAACTTTCAATTGATATTCCGTAGGCAGTTGAATTACAATGTTATTAGGTTGTTTAATTCTTTTAATTCTGTTTATTCATTAGATATTGACCACATATCATTTGCTATGTTTAAAAAATATTTGTGATTTTGGTTATATTCTATGTAGTTATTTTGATTAATATTTTGTAATTTATTATATTGCTTATACTGTGACTTTATATTATAATTATTTTGTATGTATACATATAAAATATATGACTCCTGGTACAAGAATTTTCTTGTTTGGAGTTATATTAATTTTGTAATGTTTATATATTATTATAATAAATAAATAATAATAATAATTATTATTATTATCATTGTTTTTAACATTTGTATATATGTGCATGTGTAATGTGTATACATTCTTAGGTTTTGGGTGTGTGTGTGATTAATTTTTATATTTATTTCTTATATTAATAATTTATTGTTTGTATTAATCTTTGTAAATTATTCTCTTTTAGATAATTAATGTATATATATATTATCATTTTTGTAGTTATTTTGGAATATATCTCATAATTCTTATGAATAACTCTATCAACAAACTCTGCTTATTTGGAGTTATTCTATTTTGTTTACATATATATTGTTTGTTCAATAAATAAATAAATTATTATTACTATTATTATTATTATCATCATCATCATCATTATTACAGTTATATATGCTGATATATATTCATAAGAAAAGACATAAATTGAATAAGAATTAATATAAATATAAAATGGGAAGCTAAGCACATTCAAAGGTGTTAAATGTTCTCATAGTCATAGCATTGGTATGTTTGTGATTGTACAGGTCTGTATACATATGTATTAAATTAAAGATTTTCAGGCTACAGCTATAAATGAAATATTATCTGGATACATCCATGTATAATTTCTTAATACATATATAAACTGATATTTTGATCAGGACACACTATTCATCAACTGGGTAAAACTGGGTAACAAATATTGTAAATATTGGGAAAAAATGGTAGAGGTGATTCTAACCATATGTAAATCAGATCATCTGATTTACCTACAGTTTAAATAATCTATATACCAGCGGTCCCCAACCTTTTTGCACTTAAGAGCACATGCTATAATACTGGCCAGGTGGTGGGCACAATTTATTTTTTTAATGTACAGTAAATTTATAATTGGATATTGTTAATAATACACATAATGTACAAAAAAATATTTATTTCAAAAATAAAATTTTAACATTTGATTACAATATAATACAATAATTTATATAAAATTTTAAAAATTAAATTTATTTGTATCAGATAAATAATTTTTTATTGTGTTCGGATAGCAGCAGGCACACATAAAATGGTGCCCATGAGCATAGGATTGGGGACCCCTGCTATATACCTTTACAATTATGAACATTCTAATGCTATGACTATAAGGACGTTTAATGCCCTTGAAAGTACTTAGCTTCCATTTTATATAATATTAATTTTCATTTAATTTATAGCTTTTCTTATGAATGCCCATATAATTTACATTCCTCTAAGAAAAGTTGCTTCATTTTATAATTACATCAACATTATTATAAAATCTCTAATTAAATGATTTGAACTGCTTTTGTTAAATATAGTAATATTATATCTTCATTCTACTCTTGATGAACTAGAGTACTTCAATGTAGCATTTTTACTCCATTGCTGTTGAATATATATATGTATATATATATGTGTGTATGTGTTATCTAATGAGCTTGCCTATAACTCTTAACAAGCTTTTCAGAATATCCTTAACCTCAGACTGGTTTTTGCTTCTGGCTTCCTCAGTGAGGTGCTAGGATATTCAAGCATTAAATTTAAAATACCAGATCAAGCCCAGCACTTGATATAATGATTAAGTATTAAATAAAATATGTGAAATTTTCAGACATCCCTATGTCTTCAAATCCAGCTATCTAACTTAAATAGCCATATAGGACTGAAGCTTTAGCAATATAAAATCATCAAAGCCTTAATAGCAAAAAATATAATTGCAAAGAAATCATGTCATATGCTTAAGAATCCTATCGCCTCACTGAGGAAGCTAGAAGCAGAAACTGGTGTGGGGTTGGAGATATTCTGAAAAGCTTGTTAAGAGCTACTGGCAAGGTCATTAGATAACATTTGTAATACAAGCTTATTAAACTAGATCATATGATATATGACTTGATTTCTTTGCAGTTATATTTTTTGCTATTAAGGCTTTAGTAATTTTATATTGCTAAAACTATTAATATGGGGTGTATCTAAACTTAGTTCAGTCCCATGTTGTTATTTAAATTAGATAGCTGGATTTGAAGACATATGGATGTCTGAAAATTTCACATTTTCTACTTAATAGTTAACCATTAGATAAAGTTCTAGGCTTGGTCTGGTATTTTAAATCTAATGCTTGAATATCCTAACACCTCACTGAGGAAGCCAGAATCATAAAATTGGTCTGGGGTTGGGATATTCTGAAAAGCTTGTTAAGAGCTACTGGCAATCTCATTTGTTAAATTAGGTCATGTGATATATGACTTGATTTCTTTGCAAATATATACTAACATTTTTATATTTTTTGTTATAGTAAAGATTACAAAATTATCAGATGCATTAAATTATTTTCTGATTGTTCTTTTTTTACAAATGATGCATTACCAACAAAATTATGAATAATAAAGATAAATGCTCTCCTACTCAAAAAAATCTAAAATTTTACAGATCTATTTTATCCATAATTTTAAAATCATTTTTAAAAATAGTCAGAAAGTTCTTAGAAACACTTTTCCCAGTGCCTTCTTCCATCTTTACATTAATGCTATAGTAAATACGGCTTTTAAAATAATGTGGGTCATACATACATACAAAAGTTAAAATATTTAATCCATCAACTAAGTATAAATTATTTATCTCTTCTGCCCATTTTAAAATTTATTTTTGGTGATCTGGAACCCATATTTTAAGAGATGTCCAAAATATTCAACCTGTATTTTAGATATTGTAAATATAATCACTTTAATGCCTGTTTTATCATTTCCTTGATACAAGGAAGAAAAATCAGAGATTATATTCTATATAAAATCATCTCTCAATTTACAATGATTTCAGATTTTCTTTCAACTATATTTTTCCATCACTCTCAATAGTATAATGGGTGACAAAAAAAGCTTTAAATTTAATTCCCTACTATTAGATGGCCTTATATTGTCTGTCATATTTTGTATAATTAGCAGATACAATATGAATTTTGTAAATAATAATATTCTTCATCAAGATTTTGATCAAATCATTAAAGATCTAAAATTAAAATATTACTTATCTCATTACTCATATATCTATCAATTTTTTCTTCCCAAATTTTCTATTTTCTTTTCTTCATACCCATTTATCATCAAATTAATTATTATAGTTGTTTTTTGTTGTTGTTGTTTTGGAGGGGGGAGGGGAAATGGGTAAATGTTTATTCTATAATTGGCTATTAGCTGTTATTTTTCACTTCAAATAAATAAATTTAAATTATTGTTATTATCAACATCATCCACATTGTTGTTGTTATTATTATTATTATTATTATTATTGTTGTTGTTGGTGGTGGTGGTGTTGTTGTTGTAACCGTTATTGTTGATATTCCTGTTATTGTTGTTTTTAAATTATTGTTATTATCAACATCATCCACATTGTTGTTGTTGTTGTTGTTATTGGTATTATTATTACTGTTGTTGTTGTTGTAACCATTATTGTTGATATTCCTGTTATTGTTGTTTTTATTGTTATTATTATTAAATTTGCGAAAGATCATTATTGAAATTCATAAGATATTACAAATTTTTAAAAAAATTGTATCATAAAGCAAACTGAGCATTACATATTATTATAATTGTTACAAATAAGATTATTATTATTATTAATTCATGAAGTATCAAATAAAAAGACTAATAGATCAGCATGTTCAATATGTGAGCACATATTTTGTATTTCACTTTTTTTGGTTTCTATAGTCATTACAAAATTTGTTTCTAGAGTGTTAGTCTTAAAATTATTTTGATTTCTCTTTTTTATTATTATTAATTTCCTAATTAAAATGCATGCTCATTTCTAATGGCTGACGATTGTGATTGTTATTATTTCAAATTATAAAAAATATTATAAGTTTTTGTTTCTGAAAATGAATGCTTAATGAAAAATAGATCATTTCCATTGTAACTACAGCAGTAATCAGAAAATAAAAACTATAGTGTAATAAATAGCATTTAAAGTGCCCATACATTAAATACAAAGTTAAAAGTAATAGCAATGCTGTTTTCACACATGAAAAAAAATGTTAGAAAAAAATTAAATATAACTTTACATTTTAATTCAATTTTTTTTTAATATAAAGATTGCCTTTGATAAAAATTCTCATCACTGAAAATGCATTATGGTTGTATTTAATACTTTCAAGGCTGATATCTATGACACCAATTCTGTTCAAGGTTATGGAGGGTATAGTAAAAGAAAAATTCAGGATGCCATACTACAGGATATATCGGCCTCTCAATATACAAGGAAGGGATCATCTATGCTGACTGCAATTGGTGAGGTGAAAATACTGCTTGATTACATTCGATCTAACAGGAAATCCAGGCCTGTAGCAGTTCAGCTGTATGTGTCCAATGCCTTTGATACCATAGATGTCAACATTCTTCTTGATTTGCTGTCTCAGTTGGACATATCACAGCAGATAATTCAGATATTGGACAATCTCTTGAATAATAGGCACATCCATATTTCCATAAATGGACATTACTCAGACAGATTTTCCCCTTCAAGATCCATATCACAAGGATCACCATTGAGTGGTCTATTATTCATAAAGTACATTGACCCTCTGATTAAAGAGCTAGATGGTCTTCCAGGGATATATGTGCCCTGACTCAAGAAAAACATCAAAGTTTTCCACCTGAATGACATACTTGTGATCCCCCCTTCCGTAAACATCTGAAGACACTTCACTCCATCATTACCAATTATATTCAACATTACAAGCTATCCATCAATCCTCACCAGTCATTATCCTGGTGCATCAACACCAGTAGGAAAATACTATCCGATTTTTTAGCGGAACCTCAGAGTTGTCTGGGGTTCCCTATCTTCAAGTCACAGACTGCTATGTCTGTCTGCCTACAAAAATTCATCATAAACAATGCTACCAAGGTGGTTCAATCACTGTCAAGGACATACCTGTCCCTACAAGGGAAGATTGCTCTGATTAATATGAAGATCATGGCGAGCATAAATTACTACTTGCCAATAATGACAGTTACCAAATCACTTAGCTTACAAATTCAGAGGCTCTGTGGTCAGCTCTTATGGAGATGGACCACTGCAATTAGTATCCACAGACTTCAGTTTCACAGGAGATGAAATGGTATGGGTCTCCATTCAATACAGGCAATTAATTTTCAAAAAGGTAATTCACTTTTAATAAACCTCGGTAAAAAATTCTCTATCAGCTATCATAGAGACTGTAATACCTACTGACAGCCCCCCCCCCCCAGTAAAGACATGACTTGATACCATTATTAAGCAACAATTTCTATACATCAAGCACTCAACAGCAGGGTTTAATAATAAAATTAGCATCTGGCAGGCACATTACCTGCTGAATCCTGAAAATACAGCTATGTGTACTCACCTAGGGTGCAGCAATCATAGAATCACCACAATATTTAAATCTCTGCTACTGGAGCCCAAATTTTTGGATTATCTGATCAAGGTTAATATGGGCTCCATGTCAAATAATACATTTACATTTTAAGTGGTTTCTAAATAAAATAGACCCAATCTGTCATGCCTGCTCTCATCTGATAAATATATGTCCAGGCTATAACAGTATTAGACGTGTCATCTCTCAACACTGCATTATAGCAGTGGATAAAATCCTGGACATCAGGGGTTGTCTCTCCTCTGGAGACTTTATGGTTATCAGGTTATCTACCTTCTTGACATATGCCTTTGGTACACAAGATGCAGGACAAAGTTTACACAACCAGCACTGGACCCCAATGCTATATTTTTCAATAAGCTTAAAGTTCTTCAGAACAAGGACAAGATATTATCCTCTAGATTCTTATTTACAAATACATGGAATCTGCTAGTATGATCCACAGACTCTACATGAATATTGGACCTGATATATCGACATTATAGTGTATCATAAATGAAGTAGTCTATAATGCAACATGCCAGATCCTGCTAGAGAGGCAATGATTCCACACCACATGGATACCAGTTCTCATACATCAGCATTATAAAGCCAACCTCAAAAGGGGTGGACAATACCAACAAAATGGAATGCTACTTACTCATACATCAACCTGTTAGTGCAGTTAATGGCTCTTCCATACATCTACCAGACCTAGGACACCCCCTTTACCAAGCCAGCCTTGATGGAAGAACCCAATACCAGCAATGGATTTGAGCCAACATTATCAAAGTGTATTTAATATTTATCTGTACAATTTTTGTTATGTCAATAAATATATATATTTTTTTAAAATATTTTCTCACTGTTACCTTTAATTTATTACATTTCAGTGGCAGAGTTATCATAGTTTGTCAAAGCGATCATTCTAAATCATCCTTTTTTCTCTTACTCTTAAATTATTAAAAAAATGTTTACTGGTTTTAAGCCCAAATAAGGTCTTTAAAATTATTTTTATATGACTATGTGACAATTCTCCATCTAATAACTTTCATAGATTAAGCTTTAATAATAAAGTAGAAAGAGTACTACAATAAAAAAAATATGTTTGCATAAAAACATCATCAAAAGAAATCAACTACAATTACAACTTTTTATATTTTAAGCACTCTTTGGCTTAAAAAAATTCTTGCAGTAATATATTCTGAACTGAACAAAAATGCAAAATTTTAGCTTCAGCATAAAAAAGTTATAATAACTATAATCTCTATACATTATTTTATATTTATAATACCAATTTGTTAACTTTTATAAAAGGGAGAATAGTTAAACAAGTGGGTATTTATTCCCTCTGTGATATTTATAATTAATATTCTTTTGATAACCCTGATAAATTAATTACAGTAATTAAATATATATATATATATAGAGAGAGAGATTTCTAAATATTTATATTTATATTATTTAACTTTCTCCATAATTTTCAATTATTTTTCCGAGTTTTTGTCATTTTTAAGAATGTATAAAACTAAATAAATATTGCATATTAATATTTAGAATATCAGACCGATGGCTCATGGTATTGCAATTAAAACGTAATTTCAAATTGCATGAATAATATTTTGAATATCACCACTGGAAGGACTCGATATAATGGTTAGCACATTACTACATTCCTAACCTTAATTTGAAGCATTGGAATGGACTTATGGTATAGTAGTTAGCATATTAGTTAGCATATTTTTCCTGACCCATAATTTTAATTTGCATATCTAATATTCCGAGTACCATAATTGAAAGGGTCTTATGATGTAATGGTTAGCATTTGCCTGCCATACTCATATGTTTAATTTACAAATATAATATGCAGAATATCAGCATTGAAAGAAATTCATGATGTAGTGATCTCTTCCTCTCCCCATAACTTTAATTTGCATATATAAAACTCAATTTATCATCATTGAAATGGTTTATTGGTTTAGGGGTTAGTATATCAGTCTTTATGCTCCTAACTTTAATGTAGTATATTAGTTTGGAAGATCCTCACAGTGTGGTAGTTGATAGACATGCTTCCCATGCCTATGATCTTGATTTCGAATTTAGGCTGAATTTTTTTTCCTGTCTTCGAATAATTTTAGTATTTTTTTCAATTAGTTATTCTAACTAACCATTAAAATCTCTAACTCCTGGGAAAGGGGATTGTCCTTCTGACAGCATTGCAAAGATTACTATTTATATAAAATATTCGATGTCATTTGTTATAACTTTCAATATTTTCTGTTAAATATTTTTTAATGATTATTTTGTTTACCATTGGTCAAATTTGAGCCTTTCAAATCTAGAAAAGATTTGACACAGTCTATGAATTTGCTAGCAATTCTCATTTATTACTGAATTTAAGATAATATTAAAAAAAGTCATCCTGAAAATAAATAAACTGGAGTTTTTGATCTAAAATGAATTCTTATGTAGGAAAATAAACATTCAAATAGGAGTTCAGATTTATAATCTTCCTGTTTATCTTCAATAACAAAGACATTAGGGAATTTTGTTTCCCTTTCTTTAGTGATTAAATTAAAATCAGCTTTACTTCCATAAAAGGTCGTTTAGATATTTTTAAACAAATTAAATAATAATAATAAAAATAGAATTATTATTGTTTTTAAAAAAAAGAATACCACTATTTTTATTTTAAAAACTGTAAAACATTTAAATTACAATTAAGTACTTATAATTAAAGAGCAAAATATAAATAAATAACTTTTAGTACACTGGCAAATGATTAATAAAAGAATGAATCTATACTATATTTTGTCTATAATAGGGGAGTTCGCAACTACCAAATGTTCCTTTAGTAATTCCGAAATATTATCGCTTGATTTTTTTTTTTTTTTTCAGTTTGTTGTTATCTAACATCTTTATGTTAAAATGTACGAGTTTCATTTTTTTCTTTTTGCTTTAACATATTTTTCTCTTAATGTTTCATTACTAATATGTATATTGGATTAGCTGCAATATTGAATGGGGATAATTGATCACAATGGTGACAAAGATATTTATTTGTACGCTGTTTTTCAATAGAGCTAGAGCACGAAGTTATAAACTTTTCTCCAATATTTTGTTGAAAATTTAATGACATTAGAAAAACTGACGACATCGTAACAGCGCATAATAATGATGAGTAATTATATGCTTAATGTGCATGAGTGCTTTCATGTATATCTCATTATTCTTTTATATATTTTTTGTTCCTGTGTTACTATGTAATTCTTTGTAGAACTCTTTCACACATTTCATAATACTATTCCTCTTTTTAGTAATAGTTCCAACTTTTCTTTTTATTGACAAAACAATTTTCCTTCCATTACCAATATGTTGTTTTATACTTTTAAATCTTGAATGCTTTTCTGTAGTTTCCCTTGCCAATAGAAAGCTATATTTCTCATATTAACTTTTTTTGTATTATTTTTCAGAATTCTAGATATTCGAATTTTTTGAATTGCCAAGCATTTGAAATGAAGATATGAGATGTATAGTTAAATCTATAAAGAGGGCAAAAGCTTCTGGTAGTGATGAAATTATTACTCATATCTCAATAGAAGCAGATGAAGAAATATCTAAATAATAAAGATGTACCACATGATTGGAAAAATGCAGCAGTGATCTTATATTTTAGAAAGTGATAAAGAAGATATAATAAATTATACTTAATAATCTTTTAGATCATTACCAAAATAATTACAACTTATCTACAGCAAAATTTGAACTCAGACCAACAAAAATAAAGCTGAATTCAAAAGTGGTTTAATATAATAGATCACATCCAAGTAAAGAGAGAAATTACAAAAAAAAAAATCAATGAGTATATCATTATACTTTGAAAATGAAAAACATTTAATTCTAAAAGCATTTCCTTAGTGATTAAAAGCTTTAAATCATCCAGATCTAGTCTTAGGATATTTTCACATATGAAAAATATTTATCAAAATGTGATTAGATTATATAGTAACACTAAAAAGATTAACAGTGATATGTATGTATGAGGTGGTGATTCTATATTACAGCAGTTTACAAAAAGTATTTTATGAATTGAAACAGGAAAATAAGGAACTAAAAAATAGATGAATTTTATTTAAAATCATATAGATTGTTTTTAATATAGGGTATATGAGCACAGACTTTCACATGACCCACCACTCTCCATTCTATCAAATAACACTGATACACTCAAGCACATATATATTGGAAAGATAAATAATCACCAATATACGTATTTCATGCTAAACCAGCAATCATCAGTGGTCCAGATTATCATCTCCCACACATATATACTATAAGTGCTCAGATATATATTAAGATAGACAATCGTCATACTTTAATGGACTGGCTCCATTCTACTACACACTCCAACGCTTCAACCATCCATCCAATTAAAAATCTGATGATGGAATGCTCAAAGGCCACCCTGAGGCTGAGATTCTTGTCACACCCATGTTGACCCAAGGTCAATCTGAACCCACATGTACAGGACATAATCCATTAAATACATATGCAAGGATGGGCAGACATCTCTACAATGTAATAACTGAAACACAGGCTTAATATATACCATGTGTCTATATATGTAATATAGGGTATATAAGACAAGAATCTCAGCTTCAGGGTGGCCTTTGAGCATTCCATCATCAGATTTTTAATTTGATGGATGTTTGAAGAGTTGGAGTGTGTAGTAGATTGGAGCCAGTTCATTAAAGTATGAAGATTGTCTATCTTAATATATATCTGAGCACTTATAGTATATATGTATGGGAGATGATAATCTGGACCAACTGATGATTGCTGGTTTAGCATGAAATATGTATATTGGTGATTATTTATCTTTTCAGCATATATGTGCTTGAGTGTATCAGTGTTATTTGATAGAGTGGAGAGTGGTGGGTCATGTGAAAGTCTGTGCTCAAATACCCTATATTACATATATAGACACATGGTATATATTAAGCCTGTGTTTCAGTTATTACATTGTAGAGATGTCTGCCCATCTTGCATATGTATTTAATGGATTATGTCCTGTACATGTGGGGTTCAGATTGACCTTGGGTCAACATGGGTGTGACAAGAATCTCAGCCTCAGGGTGGCCTTTGAGCATTCCATCATCAGATGTTTAATTTGATGAATGTTTGAAGAGTTGGAGTGTGTAGTAGATTGGAGCCAGTCCATTAAAGTATGAAGATTGTCTATCTTAATATATATCTGAGCACTTATAGTATATATGTATGGGAGATGATAATCTGGACCAACTGATGATTGCTGGTTTAGCATGAAATATGTATATTGGTGATTATTTATCTTTTCAGCATATATGTGCTTGAGTGTATCAGTGTTATTTGATAGAGTGGAGAGTGGTGGGTCATGTGAAAGTCTGTGCTCAAATACCCTATATTACATATATAGACACATGGTATATATTAAGCCTGTGTTTCAGTTATTACATTGTAGAGATGTCTGCCCATCTTGCATATGTATTTAATGGATTATGGCCTGTACATGTGGGGTTCAGATTGACCTTGGGTCAACATGGGTGTGACAAGAATCTCAGCCTCAGGGTGGCCTTTGAGCATTCCATCGTCAGATTTTTAATTGGATGGAGGGTTGAAGAGATGGAGTGGGTAGTAGATTGGAGCCAGTCCATTAAAGTATGAAGATTGTCTATCTTAATATATATCTGAGCACTTATAGTATATATGTGTGAGAGATGATAATCTGGACCAACTGATGATTGCTGGTTTAGCATGAAATACGTATATTGGTGATTATTTATCTTTTCAGCATATATGTGCTTGAGTGTATCAGTGTTATTTGATAGAGTGGAGGGTGGTGGGTCATGTGAAAGTCTGTGCTCATATACCCTATATTACATATATAGACACATGGTATATATTAAACCTGTGTTTCAGTTATAGATTGTTTTTGTAAATAATGCTTCAAAGCTTCAGAGAATGTTGCAAAAGATATCAGATGAAAGTAAGAATACAGATGAAAAATAAATTATAATTATCAGAAAAAGAAAATAAAGTTGGATATAATTATGAACAAGAATTAAATAGATTAAATGATGAAAACTTTTCATAGCAATAATTTGATATTATAAAAAAATATGATTATAATTGAAAAGAAAGAGTTTAATATATATGTTTTACTATTTCTTATGTATGGATCTGATATTTCTGAGTTAACAGAAGAGTAATACAAACTTTAGACTATTCAATTAAAATATGAAGAAATATAGAGAAATAACATAATTGTAATAAAACTAAACTATATGATAAAAAAGACTTTTAATATAGCTAAGCTTGGTATTGTTTTAAATAAATAATGCAAGTTTTCTTTTTTAACTTTTTGGAATGTTTTAAATAGTGTAAGTTTTCTAGTTTAGATTTTTTTTTAAAAAAACTATTGTTTTAAAATAAAAATAAAAACTATCAAACAATTTTAAAAAGAAGACCTAGTTACTGATTTATTACACTGCACTCTCATGATTATTATTTAAAACAAATCAAAGTTCTAAGAATAATTTAACTACAATACAAAAATTTATTGAATATTTTTAATGTTTTCCTGCCTTCTGTTCCATATTTATGAACCTAGTTGATATACTGAAAAGATAAGTGATTCAAATGAGTTATGCTGGTAAAATTTAGTTATATATCAATTTTCAAGAACTTCTATAAAATTTAAATATATTAAACCTTATTTTTAAAATTTCATTCTAACTTGAAAAAGATCAAAAATTAATAAACAAAACCAAACCTAATTTCCAATTTCAATAAAAGCATTTAAAAAAACAATTGAAGTCTTTAAATGGATCCTAAGAAACTTCACATAAAATAGATAAAATAAAATTTGATGCTATAGTTTAGAAGATGGGCTAAAGATCAGTTTAACTGTATTAAACTTAGAAAGATATTCATCCTCCAATGGAATGATAATGTTTAAGGAAGATGATAATGGTATATCATGGAGAATTAAGGATCTGGTAGTTCAGGGCTACGGCATCCCTTACCACACCTTAACTTCAGCTAAAATCTGATTTGAGTAAAATATGAATTTTTTCCCCAATGTTCAATTCAGGTTAAGCACTCATTATTCATCAGAAAAGTCATAACTAAGAATTCTTAATCTTTCTTCTACTGTTTCTCTATGAAGGATTTTAGAAAGACTTTTGTTCTTCAATAAACTGCTTTATCTTTTCATCTTTATTACTAAATGCTCTTATTGATTTTGGAAAATTGGTATGTATATTTTTGATCTTTTTCAAGTTAGAATGAAATTTTAAAATCAAAATTTAATATATTTAAATTTAAATTCAATAGAATTGTTTGAAAATTGAAATATAACTAAGTTATACCAGCCTAATCTATTTGCAACCACTTATCTTTTCAGCATGTCAACTAGTTTAATAGAGATGAAACAGAGAATGGGAAAATATAAAAAATATTCAATAATTTCATATATCACCACTAACAATTATTATTAGAATTTTCATTTGTTTTAAGTAAGTATTGAGAGAAGGCAGTGCAATTTTTTTTCAATTTAATAACATTTTTAAAACTATTTTAAACTCTTAATGTATATCATATTTAGTATGTGTACATAATTATATATGTATAATAAATCAATAACTAAATTTCTATTTAAAATTGATAGTTCATATTTTTATTTTAATCTATTCATCATTACAACCGCATAATACAGACAAGCATTTTCAAAATGTAAGCACCTGTTTTCAATATAATATTAACAAAACTCTATGCAATCTATACATGCACTTTTTATACCATTGTTTCCATTATTTTTCAGCTTTCCATAAAGATACATTTTATTTCTCTATGATAAAAAATAAAAGTTTTATGATAATTTTTGTGATCAAGTAAATTGAATTTTTTTGTCTTTCTCTCATTTTTTGATAGTTACTAGAAAAGATTTCACCCTGAAAAATATATCAGTAAAAAGTTTTACTTTTTCTGATGTAGTTTGAAAACAACATTATGAGGAGCCTAATTATTATTATTTTATTTTTATTTATTTTTTAATTATTATTTTTTATATATATTTGATAAAAAAATATATGAAAAAATTATTATGACACTAACATAAAAAAAGATTGTGATTATGTGCATTTTTTGCTATGATATGAGCTTGGTTCTAGTATTTGAATTAGATGATATGAGACAAAGATAAACATGATTTGAAAATATTATGACCTGATTTAGATTTTTTTATAATATCTTGTCTACATTTTAATAATAATAAAAATACTCAAATGCTAAAAGTAAAGATTTTGACAGTATATATATAAAGTACTAACTTATGTACCTCAAGCATAATGAACTTAGTATTTTATTCACTTTTTATTTTATTATTTTATTTTGTGTATAGTGACTATTTTAGTAGTACTTTTTAATAAATTACAAATTGTATTGAAGTTCTTTATTATAATATTCAAATTATACTAATTATTGATCAATATTAACTACTTGTTATAAGGGATGTTGTTAGAGATGCCATATACATTGCTAACTCCTGTATGGAAATACATTTTGAAGGGTTACTGAGAAAAATAAAAGGTACTAATGTCTTTATTATATGAAGTTTTCAAGTGATGGATTACCTTAGGTAAGTGTCATTATATACTATTTTTTTAGAAATTTTATGATGAGTCCAACTAACCTACTAACAAAAATATAATTTTAAGTTGTATTCATGATAATGTAGAATTTATGAAATAATATAAAAATAATTATTAGAAATATTAACTTTTATTCTTTTTTTTATTACTTTGAATATCAATGACTATATTTTTTCAGCTTAATTACATTCTTTGGTGTTTGATCTTTAAAATAATATATATATATATTATGCCATTTTTTAGTAATACAAACATATATTATGATAAAATTTGTGGCTTAACATAATTTTTTAAATATTCAATATGGCTGCTTCATCACAGTAGAAAGCTCACATTATTTAAAACAATTGTGAAAATGTAAAAAAAATTACAATTTTTTTTCTTTAACATTTTTTTAAAAAAACAATTGTTTTAAAATAAAAATAAACCTACCAAACAATTTTAAATAGAAAACTTAATGATTTATTACACATATATATTGATTCAAAGTAAACTTTATGTATTATGTAAAGTTCATTTATCATATATACACATGTATTATTATGTACACATAGTAAATATAATATATACATAAGGCATATACATTTAATTTATAGCAGAAATATTTAGTGTTATATATATTTCAACTATAAGTATCCAGTCAATTTAAAGTACAATATAGTTTTAAATTTTCATTTACTGTGCCAATACTAAAAACTTAAAAATAATGGAGATGAAAAGTTTTACATATATATTAAATGTTTTTATTGACTGTGTACTATAAAAAAATAAAACAATTCTTTCTTCAGCCACAATTGGAAATTTTAGATTTAACTTGAAATAAAAGCAGAGAGTTTCCAGAATTCCCATGCTTTTATTTCAAGTTAAATCTAAAAATTCCAATTGTGGCTGAAGAAATAATTTTTTTATTCCTTTATAGTGCACAGTCAATAAAAGCATTTAATATTTTAAAAAAATATCTCTATTATCTTAAATATTTTAGAATGACTCTTCAATACCATTTGCTTCTACAAAAAATTATAAGCAGCTTTTAAAAATATTGACAAGTCATTCCCAAAATATTTGCTACAATTTGAAACTATAAACTGAATGAAACATTAATCTAATAATGAGTTTTAATATAATTTTTCTTTCACAAATATATCAGTTCAACAAATTCCAAATGTGATCAGAAAAGAAATTGAAGTTATTTCCAAAACATGGAAAAGTTTTTTTTTCTCATAATGAGATAAATTATGAACTCATATCCATAAGATAAAGATATCTTTACTTGGATTCAAACTAAAACCACATTTAACACTTATCTGATTAACCAGTAAGCAGCCAACTAAGAATTGTTAGGTATGCATTTAAATAAAAACAGTACTTAAATAAACTACTGCAGACTTCCCTTACAAAGAAGAATTGTTGCATAGTGAGTCCTTAGTTCTTTTTTAATGTTTGTTTTACTCTCTAACTAAGAGTAGTTAAATGTTCATTTATTGACCAAATGTTTATTAGTTTGGTTTGGCTGAAGCCTGTCTATTGAAAAACAAAATCCAAACCTCATTCGAAACTTTGGCCTGCATGGAAATCCCAGTTTGTGAATATGATTGTAAAGGGTCTATTTATTGGCAAACTAACTGAAATGATTATAAGTTGGCTATCTAAAAAAAATTCTATATTTTGCTTCTGCCAATCATCATGGTATGAGATTTTTATAAAATTTTCATAATTTTCATGCATTTATTTTTATTTACTACTTTATGCTGATAGTTTCAATGATTTTTTTCCTTATTTCTATTTTATCTCATTTATAGTTTTCCTATTAATTAATAAAAATAATAAACAAAATTAATCATAAACAAGTATGGCCATTCTAACTATAAAACAAATTAAAGAAAGAGAAAGGGGGGGAAATACTTCAGAAATGAGTTTTACTATGACTATGCAAACATATCTGTGACCCACAAACAAATCCATATATAAAACATCCTCAACCATTTTTCTGTTTACTTGATATTTTGTGATATCACCATTTAATGTTTCAGCAAATCACTTTTCTTTCTAGAATACTTTAACACCATATCTAATTAAAGCTCTTCATAGTTTTCTATTTTCAGCCATATTTTTCTAATGGAAACAATCAATAATGCACTTCTTTAGAATGTCATGAGATAATCCTTATGATGTAGATAGGATCTATCCCACAAAAATCAGCTAAAGATTACCATACTGTACTTTATAGTATCACATCCAGCAAGTTAAAGAATATATTGATTGAATTTATGATATCATTGTATTTTTAGAATTTGAAACAACTCTAAATGAAACATTTCTAATGCATTTATATTTTGCCAATAGAGTGTTCAAGTATTCCTTTCATATAAGAAATTAGACCAATAACAATTCTCTAACCAGGATAACTTAGATGAAGTAGTTATTCCCGCATAATTAAAATACTCTATCTTCTAATTTGTTAAAAGCAGCAACTACACATCAGAGTTTATATTATATCTCAACATCTAAGTCCACATTTCTATTTATAAAATTACCAAGTATAATGGAAGGGGTGAATTGGAAGATTAATGTCTTACTATATCTGCCATACAGGGCGCCACCAGGCTATTTGAACCTGGAAAATTTATATAGTAGGCAGATACATAAGTTAAGATTCAAATTTTACATAACTGTTTTATTCCAACAGTCAGCCCATGCCACTAGCTTGTGTAGCAGAAGAGATAATAATATATAATTTTACTTAAAATATATTTTCAATATTATGAAATAAAAGCCACTGCCAGTAATAACACACAAAAAAACATTTATTAACACATATATATAAACATTTAAAATTGAGGAATAAATTTTATTATTTTAGATTGGTTATTAATTTTTTTAAATTTAAATTATTTTAAAACAGTCTATACAGATGGACATTTTATAAAAGTTTGTTTTATCATGTCGAGTATTGATAGGCTACATAGATTACTGAATTAAAAACTTTTCAAAACAATCGTTCAATCTCAGACTAAAAGTTTGCAGCCAAACCAACACCTGCTTCCAGATATATAGTCGCAACCAATGCAATATGATGATGTTAGCATAAAACCATACTGACAGGAATGTGCATCTGACAGCATGATATTATTTGAAGAATATGATCCTCATCCAGTACTGGAATGTGCATCTGTATGGCGAAGAAATCATGTATATAAAATAATTAAAGAGAAGTGCTACACATGGAGGAGAATGGTCTATCTGCTGACTTACAGTCCCTATCCATAGAGCTAAGAAAAGGATCAATGGTGCCGGAAATAGTCTGCATCCATTGCAACACAATGACTACATCTTTGGGTCATGCATTCAGTTGGGCACATTGCCTTGTATACTAAACAAGCTTCACATTACATTGATATAAACACCCATATATCCCTCCACCAGCATCGACTTAAATATGAAACAAATAGCCTGAAATAAAAGCCCTTTAAAATAAACATAAATGATTAAAAATATAAAGTTATTGGTGGAATTGCAGAGGGAAATTTACAATAAACCCAATGGCATTCATCATAAGAAGCTGCATTGACATCAATGACTTAAAAGATATACAAATAAATACGTTTGGACACTCAGCATGGTGTTATATTTACCGATATCTATATATTTAATCAAAAATAATAATAATAATGAAGCAATGGATCTGGAAGTCCGATCCATGCTTCACAGCCTTATATAGACTTTCCAATATTGTAACCTGGATTAAGTTTATATCGAAATATCAACAGGATTTTGCATAAAAATATAAAATTAACAGGTTTTATTTTTTATATAGTCAACTCATATTAAATTTAGTTAATTGTTTTAAAATATATCTTTTAAAGTAAAATTAATTCTGTTTAAGCTCGTTATTAAAATTTTCCGTTCCAAAATTTAGGAATCAAACATATATAAACGTCAAGCATATATATATGAGTTAATGCAAAATTCTATTGAAATAAAATGTTATTTTGTTAAAAGAAATAATATATTTTTCTTTTTAAATTTTGTTAAAATATGGCATATGATTTTATTTTGAGATAAGCCTGCCAACATTTCTAGAAGAATGTATGTTTTAATTAGTTAGTCCATTCAAGGCAAATTAAAGATGGCCTTTTTTAATTAATAGAAATTCAAAAGTTAAATACAGAAATCTAGAATAAGAAATTAAAAGTTTATTTTTAGAAAAAGTTGCCTTAAAACAAAGGAGCATGGGGGGCTTATCAAGATCTAAAATCATATGCAAAACAATAGAGGGGTATCTGGGAGAAAGGTATAAAAAGGAGAAGAGAACAAAAGACTGGGCTCTCTCTGGTTCTTTGGCTGATTTGTGCAGATCCTGTATCTAGATTAGTGAGATTTTACTTTTAAAACAATCTCTCTGGTCTCCTATACTTATTCATGCAGATCCTGTGCTGTTGATTCTCCGAGATTGTGTTTCTAAAATCAGAAAATATTGTTCCTGAATTTGGCAGATTTTGCCATTCAACTCGTTCAGATTTTGCTCTGAATTTATTCAACTTTTGTCCTCGAAGTCACTGTTATAAGTTCCAACATGTGACAAGTTAAAAGTGATATTAATTTGATGGACGTGACTGTGATTGGTGGCTAGGCAAACAGCTTTGCCTGATACCAGGGTCATAAACGATCAAAATGCCATAACATGCCCAAAATAGAAACCTGAACTGTGTGCTGTGTCTGTGAACTTCGCGATTAAAATGCTGCATAATTTCCATTTCCTTGCCTGGACAAATCCTAATGTATTCAATCAAGCCACCATGTCGAGGGAACTGGATCCAAAGAACAAGGACCGGTAACTGTATAAAAATCTCCTCATGAACTATTTATTACTTTACCTTTTTGATAAATACCTTTCTGAATTGTTTCATTTAATTAGATATATAATGTAACTGTTTTCTATTATACTAATATTAGATTTATCTTATTTTTATCATTTGACCATTCACTTATACTAAAATTTTTCCCATTCGCTATTCGTCATTTTAAAATGCATAGAAATGTTTTCTTGTTTTTTTTAATTATTTGCAGTTTAAATTATTTATTTTTCATTTAAACTTTCCAATATGAAATAATATCCGTCATTTAAATAATAAAGTTTCCTTTTATCTGCCAACTTGGTCTCCTCGATAATGCCTACTTTGTTTGCATTCATTACATCTTTAAATAATTATTTTTAAGAAATCTTTAAATATTTTAAAACTGTTTCAAAAGCACAAAGCAACTAGAAAATGCTTTGTGAAAGAACTATTTTCATTTGGCTTTATCGAGGGGACACGAGTTAATAATTGTATTCAAATTGGGAAAGTAATGTTTAAACCACAAAATGTTATGTAATTGCCCTCTGCCTTATTGTAAAGTTATATATATATAATCAATCGGGGAATAGCAAAGAAACCTAAAACCTTTCAAATATTTAGCATTGTGTTTTATTAAAATATGTTATTCAATCAAAAAGGCTTAAGTTTTCTAATTTTATTTCAATTTCTGATTAGCTTAATCTGTTATATTGCTCATCCAATGATCCAGGCATGCACAAACACATATTTCATATATGTTTTTTATGCACATTTAACGTATTTAGTCCCATAAGTGTCTCCATCCATGTCTCTCCCTGATGCTAAGCTTGGGTCAGGTTAAGAAATAATTTATGTGTGTCTCCAATATGTTATTGATTCATGTTTAGACTCGAAAATAGATTAATAGGGTAGAGGCCTTAGTATTCTTGATTCTTACATCTCGCTTATGAGTGGCCTCGAGATACTTTCGCCTAGTATTCAAACTGGGTTAAATCAATATACATTTTCTGATTGGCACAATAATAACTAAACGTTAATGACTCTATGCAACTATCTACACCCAACTTAAATTTATTACATTTAAATAATTTAGTCAATAAATATTAATAATAAAAAATGGAAATGATTTATCTAAATTAGCAAACTCAAATATATAAAATTTTAACATTAATAACCGATTTTGAAATCTGAATAAGTAAAATAAGAGTTCATTTTAAAAGTTCTGTTTAGCAGATTATTAAAAGCCTGTTAAATATTGATGAAAGTTCTTAATTACTTTTTAAAATGTTATAGTTCATACTTTACAGTAGAAGAGCTCCAGGTTCCTGATGCCAATTCCTGCAAAGTCTTTATTGATCATACTTTCATGGAAGACTGGTTTGTTTTTCCGGAGATGGCCTTAGCTGGTTCCCTCCTGATATTATTGTATTGTAGGATCCATATGGTTCGAGTCTACAATAGTGGCATTCATAATTCAACAGTCAATTCATTTGAAATAAGTGAGAGAGGATGACAAGTGCGTCTTACCACCCTTCTCAAAAAAATCAAGCTGGAACTGTTCTTAATTTGAATATTTTTCTTTTTATACAAATCATCCAGATTCACTGAACATTGTTTCCTGTTCCAAATTTTCGTTAAGGTCTGAGCGTTGGTTACTGCTTCTATTGGACATCTCATTTTTTTTGTTCTCTTATCTATATCTTTCATCTGACTTTTTTATATAAGAGCCCCAAGGGCTAGTTTGCTTTTCGATAATTAATAACAATCATTTCCATTTACTGAGATTATATAGGAATCTTTTTTATTTATATTACTTTTTAATAAAAATATTTTATATTTAGATATTTATCTTTTTTTTTATAAAAAAAGTACGTTAAAATACCTTTTTTTTTTTTAATTTAAAAAAAAATACTTTTAAAGTTTTGAATCTATGTGAATATATATACGTTTAACAACTCTTTTTAATTTTAGCTTTTAGTTTTTATTTACGAACTTTAAGTTTTTATTTTAATTTTAAATTAATGTAACTGGCATATTATATACTGTTACACAAAGTATTAAGACTAATTTGCATTCTCAAGTTGATAACCATTCTAGATAAAAGGATTTTTTTCCGTCACTGGTTGATAAAAACGTCTTTTTCTTTAATTTTAATTATTAAATCAATATTTTTAAAGATTACACTTGAAATATTAAGTACATTATTGCCTTTTAGTTTGCAAAAATTGCACAATCATCAATATACTTTAAATCCAAAATCCAACAAGTTTCATATTCACTTTTAATTGTTTCATATTAAATATTTCACCATCAAACTGTATTAAATTTTGAGCCCTATTTGATTAAGCTACTTATAAACAATTCAAAACCACTGTCATAAAAAATAAAAACAATGTTGTAGCAAGTATTATCTCTTTGTTTAACATCATTTTTTATTTCAAATATCTCAGAATTTTAATTTATAGTAATAACATTTTTTTTCATTTCATCATGTAGATTTCGTTGGACAACTAATTAATTTCAGTAATGTCATAGAACTGTTCTATTAACTGAATTACTTGACCAAAGCAATACAAGAAATATATAAATCATTTCTTTGTTCCTACACTTTTCTTTAATTTGCCTATCAACAAAAACCATGTCTATAGTACTTTATGATTCTGTAAGACCACATCAAGTCTCCAATAACCATTCATCTGTGACTTGAAGCAATTTATCCAACAAAATACTTAAAAGTATGTTCATTATAGTGGATAATAATGATATCCTATGGTAACTAATGTAATCTTGTCTATTTGTTTTTAGAAATTAAAACAATAGAAGCATCCTTAAGATTGGGTGGCACAAATTTATGGGTTTAAAAAAATTTTGAAGCTAATTTATTACCACCATATTTTAAAACTTCTCCAGTTATATAATCAAGTCCTGTCATTTTTGGATTTTTAAGATTGCAAAGTCCTCACTAAGCTGAATATGCTTGTCCAAATCTAAATTATTAGATAAAATAGATATATTGTGAAAAGTTGTTATCTCAATTCTTATATCACTATTCAAAAGATGATCAAAATACTCCTTCCAAAATATTATTATCATCACATTAGAGAATGTTATTGCTGAATTTAATAGAATTGTGATACCACTTCTCAGGATCAAATACTGATTTCAGCATATCTAAAAAAGACCTCAAATGACTGCAATTAGTAAATATCTATATCTTCTTTGCAATTTTAATCCACCAATCATTTTTAAGCCTTCTTGTCAATCATTAAACTTCTGTCTTCAAATCTTTATATTTATTATAAAATTCCACATCCTATCTATTATTCTGCAAGCATACCACGTATTAGCTCTTAATCAATCATTACTAATAAGATTGCTGTCACAAAATTAATACTTCTGTTTTATTTTTACTCTTTTTTTCATAGATTTAATTTTAATTTATGATACATACATTTATTAATATCAGAAGTAGAATTCATTTAATAAGTATTGGTTGTAAATCATCCTAGTATTTATAAATATTATAAAAAATTTCTTCATCTCTTAATACAAATGTCACTTTATTATTTTTTACTCATGTGTCTATATGCAAATATATGCATAATAAAACCTCAATTCACTATTTCTACATATTTGATTTTTTTGCATATTTTGTTTACTTTTTTCTATCTCTAGAATTAGAATCATGTAATAGTATATATATAAGCACTTTAAAATGCTGGTGAAGAAGCTGTTAATGGCAAAAAAAATACAATCAAAATAAATCAATATAGGCTAAGCACTTTTGAGGTGTTATCCCTCATAATCATAGCCCAAATAAATTTTAAATTATTATTGTGATATTGATAAATGATAATGTATGCAAATGCCTATGTAAATTAACTTGTCTATTTTCTGGAGATAGCGAAGCATGTGTCACGTCTATTAATCATGTTATTGTCATTGATGATGAAATATGCTTCCTTTTGCAGTTGTTAGCCTCAGTGCACACAATTTTGGGATTGAAGGATTCGAACCTATAACTGGCCTGTTTCTCATGCTCAAGAAATACTGAGATGTTGTTGTTCTTCTGTGCTCTTCTATATGTATCAATGTGCTGAGCAGCTCTATCAAAATATTTTATCAAAATTTCTCAAAATATTATTTTACTGCATGAATCATTGATAAATCTTAGTTTCTGATAGTTTTTAAAAAAAAAAAAATTTGAAATGACATGGTGTATTTTTTTTGCATTCTATGTTTTGCTTTACGTTTAGTGAAATATTGGAAAACTGTTTTTGAAAGTAATATTTTATTAATGGTGGTTATTAATATTCATTTCTGAATTTTAATTTATAAATAGCATTTCTGCATGATCTCATGCAAGTTATAATAAACTGAAGTTGTGCCAAATTTTGACTACAGCCATGAGATGGATCAAAGAATTGCTACATTAAATCACATATATTATGCATGTATTCTACGATCACATAACATAATGACCATAATTATAAAATTGTAGTTTAAAATGAGATATTAGGTTTGCATATGCTTAAAATTGAGCCTGCTACTAGCTCTAAACAAGCTTAATTTTTTTTTTTTTTATGATAACTGCTTGGCTTGAGTTAATATTTTGAATCTTATGTCCTAGCTCCTCACTGATGAGAGCCATAGCTCTAAACCGGTCTGGGGATGGGGACCATCATAGATAAAAGCTTCATGTATTTTCTCTTGTAGCATTTATCATAAAAAAAAAAATTTAAGACTTGTTTAGAGCTAGTAGCAGGCTCTTTATATATTACATATTGGTAATACAAGCTATATAGGTCATGTGATATATGACTGATTTTTACTATTAAAATTGAGCATAAATTTTATCCAAAAAAGTGTCACTTATTTATTCAACAAATATAGTCTTCAAGGTTTCTTAAGATATATAAAATTGTAAATGTGATTCCAAAAATCAAGTATTATATTTTGTTATTTGTAAAATTAAAATAACAATTGTTATGAACAAAAATATTTTAAAACTTGCAACTATATAATCATTATGTTTTATATTGGACCCTGGTTTGTAGACATTATATGAAATTACTATGATATTAAAATTCTATATATACTTACAAATATATTTTTCAAATAATAAATGTGAAAAAATTTTGAATTATAAAAAATGAATGAATAATCATTATTTTTTATGTATAATCTATCACTTTTCTGTATCTATTACTTATATTCTCAATTCCCTTGAAAAATGATGGATTTAAAATTTCACTGCATATATGTCAGATATACAATATGTTCCAATGAAAAGATGACTAGTGATTGGTTTTCTCTCCAAGATGTCTGCAGTAAAATGATTGAATCAAAGCATATGATATGTAGCCATACAGTTTAGCTATACACTTAAAAATACTTATCTGGGTTATGGGTTACAACATGAAATGTGACAGTAAGTTTTGTATATTTGTAGAACAACCACAATCAAACAATGTACTAATATTAAATTTTGTTTTAAATTAGTCAAAAGTGCTACCAAAAAGTTTGAAATATGTTGCAATGAATTCATAAGTCAAAGAGTGTTTAGAAGGGGCTTTCAAGATTTTTTGATGATAAGGAAAGCATTGAAGATAATCTATGTAAGTATGAAACATGCTGTCTTATTTCCATAATCCAGATATGTTAGCTCCTTAAAAATTTTGAAGTGAATAGCTAAACTATGTCACTACATTATACATGCATTGATATAGAAATGGTAGTTTGGGCAGCTTGAAGGGAGAATCAGCCACCTTTTCATTGGGACATAGTGTGTATAGTTATAAAAATTTATATGTATATGTACATAAACGGTTGGATGTATATACATCAAATTACAGACTCTGTATTAGTACTTACACTATTTTAAGACTACACAGTGTTTAGCTACGGTTAGTTACAAGACTAAAGAATGATTGATGATGCCGAATTCTTCATCATCTAGCAATTTGTGAGCCTGGATAGTCTTATTCTAGAGTGAACTATCCACATTTCTTTGCCATGCGGTATAGTAGTTAAAGATAGTTTTGTTATTTGCTTTTAGATTAAATCTGTTGTATGTAGTATGTTAAGTCTTTGTAAAAAAAAAAAAAAAAGCAGATTAAGATAAGCAGGCAATGAACTATTATGACTAAGTGATAATTTGTCATTGTTTGTCAGTTCTTTAAACACAATTTATGTCTCAATTTTAAAACATCAATGATAATTTTATAATAAAAATCAATTAAGCTATATTCGATTAAGTTTCACTAGACGATGTTTTAATTTGTTAAAATATCCCAAATAAAATTAAATCCATAAAATAAAACTGATTAAATGATAATACATCCCCACCAGTCAGTGTTTGTGCGCCCTCAATTAACTTTAAAGATTGACAGAGTCGTAGAATGCCAGTCTAACTTTTCCTTTTGACATTTAATGGCATGTGGTGGAAAGCTTTAAAAAAAGTCAGTTAATGAAGGCTTTCACTATGACAGAATGTGTATATCCATTGATCACCGGCCAACATCTTATAAATTTTTCGTTTTTTAAAAAAAAATCTTTTAGTAAAGTAAATAATTTTTTGTTCAGATGTTTGTGCACAAATGTGTTTCAAGAGTAAAGCTAAACTTGAGTGGAGCTGGTAATTAATTAACCAGAAAAATCTGTTTGATTTTTTTTAACCTTACAATTTACTGAATTTCAAAAGTTACCAAAAATAGTAAGAACCGGTTTTTTTTTTTCCTAAATAGTTATAAAAGAAACACTATCTTTCATATTTCTATTTCTTATGCTATCCATAGATTTCAAGATTTCTGATAAAGAAATCTGATAATAAAGACAAACGATAAATTTAAAACCTTAAAAAAATGTAATGTTTAAAATAACGAGAAATAATAATTACCTGCTCAAGATCAGTAAAAGGTAATTACAAATTACCAGTGATGATGATGATGATCCATTTTTGCTCGATCACAATGGAATTTTGTTTAAAAAAATTTGGAATCATAAAATCTGCTTTTCAGAAGATAACTTAAAATTTATAGCAGAATTAAGTGTCGCCGTGATATAGCCAATAGTCATATTTTTTTTTCCTTATAATAAAAATTTTCAAAATGTTTAAATCATCATTAGAAATCATAGATTTCAGCTTCCAGATTTCTCATCAACTCTCTCCAATTTTATCTGTCTCTTTTTTAAAAAAAAGCTAAATAAGTGTCATCTAGATGAATCCAACCCATGCGAAAACCAAATAATTTGTTTTATTGACAACTAAAGTAAAATTAATAAAAATATATGTATCTAGTAAATAATATAAATTAAAACTTGCATTCTAAGATTATTTTTATTACCAATTGATTTTTTTTTCTTCCTTTGGAATTACTATTAATTTAATTTTGTTTAAAATTTTTGATTGCGCGTATTTTTTCACTAAACTATCCTATCATTAAAGTAGTGAATCAATCAATGCAAAGTTTCTCAAGGATAATATGAAAAAATTATATTAATGATCTAAATCTATTAAATGCTTTTATATAATTTTTATGCTTTATTAAAATATATATATAACTTTTGTCATAAATGTATAATATGATGTCATATCTTTCAGGATTCTTATTAGATTCAACCAAGTAAAATAAATAAGCATTCATTTGAAAACTGTTTGGTTGATATAGATTTTAGCTTAGCTTTCTGTATTATTGAAGTTTAAAACTGTATCATTCATTCTCTTTATCTTTATTGAAAAAATATGCTACTGATATTTGTGATATTAAATTGTGTTTCATTCTATGTAGAAACATTCCAAGAGTAACTACTTTTATTCTATTCCAGACTTATCTATTATAAGCTTGAGTAATCAATGGGTGTATCTTTCATATAAAAGTAAAAGCCATAAACTAGTCTAAAGATGAGGATTATGTATCAGTGTGTCATCTGTTATCCAGTAATTACCCTAACTTACAGTAGATGGCTCTAAAATAGGTATTATGCACTTGGAAGCATATAAGAAAATCATATAATATTGTTGCAGCAATACTCTATTTTATAATAATATATCTATTTAGATTTGATATTTCTCTAAAAAATATTTCTGTACACCAAAAAAAAATCACATTCTCATTTACATCCAAGAAAGGGATTTATTGTTTGTGTAATTAATTCAACAATGCTTCATTGACTGGATCAAAACATATAAAAAAATATTGGATCAAAGTTGCTAGGCCCATTCATGTTTATTAGATACATCTTGTGTTTTTATTCTAAAGAGGTATATTAGCAGCAGCAGTAGCTATTTTCTTTAATGAATGGTAATATGCATTAATCAATAGATACATTATATATTGGTTGACTGTGTTTATTCATAATTCCTGACAAGTTTTTCTGTATTTGTAAAACTCATTTCATCAGATTTGTAATTTCTTTTTTAACTTGATACTGTCTTGAGATATTTATTTTTTTAATACTTTCTACAATTTTTCATTTAACTTAATTCTGTGTTAACACATACTTCAACATTGCTCATTTTAACTTTGGAATTTTTGCTTAGTTCAATATTTTGTCTGTGTGCTCAATACAATTATATATAAATTGTCTGTGACATTGCCTTATGCAATTTCTTTTCCATTTAGTCTTTGAATAGAAATCATTCTGCATTGCTTTGTGTAAAATATGAAATGCGCTAAAACACACGAACACACAAAGCTGAAGACAAAGAAATATTAATACAGATTGATACAAACTAAATATCTGTATCTAGGTATGCGGCTAAGTGCTTTTAAGGGCCAGGGTCCTCATATTCATAGCCATTTTGTGAATAAATAAATTGATTAAGAGCGATGCAAATTTATGCAAATGAGATAGTTACGTATTCCATTTCTTGGAGATCTTAAAGTAAGCCTCTTTTATCTTTTTCTTGAAATCATGCTGCTCTCTGCAAATAAACACTGGGTCTTTAGGTTGGCAATCATGACCAGCTGAGCTGTGGTGCTGTGTGAAAACTAAACTACAAAAACTGTCTGTTAGTGTTTTATTATAGGAGTATGTGCATTGGGATAACCTAGTAGACAGAGAGGCCCTGGTCTCACTATAATATGATGCTGGACAAGGTGTTTCAGGGCAAGCAATATTATAAACTACCTGAGATATCAGTGGTGGTAAGCTATCTTTGGTATTATTGATTAGTTTGTTAGAGTTGGGGGGGGGGGCATAGATGATACTTATTATTGAATATGTTATGAAATTTTTTATGCACATTACGCAGATAAGGGAGTAAGCTATGAGCACATTATGCAGATAAGGGAGTAAGCTACGAGCACATTATGCAGATAAGGGAGTAAGCTATGAATACGACGATCCTGGCCCTCGAAAGCGCTTAGCCACATACCTAGATACAGATATTTAGTTTCTATCAATCTGTATTAATATTTCTTTGTCTTCGGCTTTGTGTGTTGTGCGTTTTAACGCATTATATATTTTATACTTTGAATAATTAACCACAAAGTCTAAACTCTTTGCTCATTTTTAACTTGTGGTTATTTGTTTATTATTAATTCAGTTCAATACTATTTCTGGGATTATGTCGGAAACATTTAGTTATTTTTGTGATAACAATATATATAATAATTACAGCATTTATAGTTTAATCCTTCATATTTTCCAAATCTTTTTTGCACAGTTTTTATTCTTTTTTTTTCTGATTACTATATTTCAGATTCATGCTTCTTTTGTATGTTATATAGTTAAAACAGCAAACTAAATAAAAGCTATGCAGTGATATTCATCTATTTATAATTTTCAGCAATGCTCTGATTTGTTGAAAAGAAAGAAATATCTTTATTTAGCACTTTTTTATTATTTGATACATTTACTTCGAGAATAAAACAAGGCAGTAACAATTATATAATAATAAGTAGGTTACAAAATAAAAAGAATTTATTAAATAAATGTATAGTATTTATATTTTAAGCTAGGTATAATTAGAGGGAATTTGAACCAAGACTTTCAAGCTTCTTTATTCATTCACTCCATCTTATACAACCAATACGCATAACCACATACATTTGAAAAAGATAAATGATCTCCAATATACGTATCATGCTGAATCGGCACTCATCAGTTGGTCTCCCTCTCACCTCCCCCCCCTCCCACATATATATATACCATCAGATTTTCAATGATATGGATGGCTGAAGAGTTGGAGAAGATTGAAGCCTGTTCATTAAAGTTTGAAGATTTGCTATCTTAATATAAACTGAGCACTGATTATATATATATATATGTGTGAGAGATGATAATCTGGACCTAATAATGAATGCTGATTCAACATAAAATACTTATATTGGAGATCATTTGTCTTTTTCACATGTATTTATTTAGTCATGTGCATCGGTTATATAAGATAGCGTGAATGACTAAAGGGAGTTTGAAAGTCTATATTCAAATCCCCTCTATTTAAATATGGGACTATATATATATACATTGTGTGTGTGCGTGTGTGTGCAGTTGCATATTTAGATGAAACATAAAATTAAATCATAGTTATAGATATTATAGACGTTAAATGCATGGGTTTAAAATTGATTTAAATATATATATATATATTTTATTGAAGAAAATATACATATTAGAGGCAAATATTATCAAATAAACATTTAAAATCACCGTAATAATTGCTATTCCTGAGGGTTGCAAGAATTTTTATCGTGCCCTATGAATTTTTCTTTTGGCAATAAAGTATATTTCAATTGTATACTACTTAAAGTAGCTCATACATTATATAATAATCATACTATAAGTTTAAAATAAAGGTTAGCGAATTTAGGTTCATTTTCTTTTTCTTTTTTATTGTAGTTGTGTCTTTGTTATGATAATTTTAAAAATTCAAGACTATTGATTTTTTTTTTTTTCACATTTATCTTTTGGATATTAGTGCAAATATTGAAAATTATAATTTTACTGGAAGAATATGTTAAAATGTATTAATTTTCTCTGCTACTTCATCAAAGTATTCTTATCAGTTTATGAAGTATTTATTGACAGGTACTTATTATTAAGAAATATCTCCACACATTCCTTTATCTTTGCAAAAATACTGATTGGAAGTTATGTACTAAGAGAATCACATAAAAATTCATCACTATTAATATTTTTTTTTTAATTTTTAAGCGAGAGATGCAAGATATGTGGTTTATTTCAATTTGTCTATGATGTTGTTCAGTGGTGTGCAGTTTATAAAAGCAAGGAAGTATTACTTCCTATTAATATAATTATGATTTTATTTTTTAACAACAGTTCCATATTTATAAGTTTTTGTAATTTATTTTTTTATATAAAATTATAAAATCAAACATTTATTTATCCTAGCTACTGATTTGCTTCCAGAATGAAGTGTTCCTACAAAGATTTTTAGTAATAGTATAAAAATTTATTATTATAAGATATAATAAAATATCTATATATACAACAAAAAACATGAAAAAAATAAATTTTCAATAGAAAAGCTTTTTTCGATACATACAATTTGTATCTTTTTCAATATGTCTGCTGACGATTTTTATTGTTTAAAAATAACAACATAAAAGAAGTTTTAATTCTTTTTATATGGAGTAATAGTATATTATCTATCTTTCCTATATGTATAAATGCTAATGGAAGCAATTTTTGAATTAAATACACATAATTATAGAAAGTTATGGCATTGCTTGCTTGACAATAATTCAAAGATATTCACACATTTCATGTTCTAAATTATTTTATGCAATATAGTAAATTTTCTATTGTCATTCAAGTTTTATTTAAAATATTTTTATTAAAATTGCCATATATTAGTAAGATAAAAGTAATATTTTAATCTTCTTTTGGCTTTATATCATTTATATTTTTATGGCAATTTTGTTCTTACTATTTTTAAAACCATGCTAATTGCAAAATAACAATATATATATAAAAAACATTACATAATTGATTTATTAATAAGATCATTTGCATAATTTAAATTTTATTATTATTATTATTATTAATAATAATAATAATAACAACAACAACAACAACAGGAAAAAAATGAAAAAATGACAAAACAATCTCTTGAGTAATAAATTTTATTGGTCTTGTCTTTTTTTTCCTAAAAGAAAGATAAACATATGGAATTTGAATGATTTGAATGATTTAAATATCTTGTCTAAAGCTCAAAAGAGATATGAATGTATTGTTAAATCATACATAAATGATGATTCTATTTTCAACATTTGTTTCCCACTTTATATTGATGATTTAAATATAAAAACAGCTTTAAATATTTTGATTCACAATGAAAAGGTTAAAAAAAATTGAAAAATATTGAAATGGTTAATTGTTATAATGCATCATTTAGGAATATGTTAATCATTCTTACAATAGAGGAACAATGGTGTTACAGTGAATTTGTTAAATAATTATATTGAAGTGTTGTCATCACAGAATTGAATTCTTCATGATCTGAATAAAGAACAGAATTGGTGGCTAAGGAGTTATCAAGATTTAAAACAGATATAATTGCTCTTGGCAAAACTTGTTTCCCAGAAGAAAGAAGCTACAGAATAGATCAATAGATCAACCTCTGAAAGATATTGTATGATGTAGGATTTGCTGTAAAGTCTAATTTAATAACTTCTTATCTTGGAATTCCTCAATATATCAATGAAAGGCTAATGGTGATAACACTTGGCCTGCATAATGTTAATTGTGCTCATTTTATTAGTGTATATTCTCCATCTTTAGATTCAGAGAAATTAGGAAAAGAAAACTTTTATTTTTTGTTAAATAGCATTATTACAGGAAAATTATTAAAAATTGAAATTATGTTTTTATAGACTTTAATACATGTGTTGGTATAAATAGTAGACTTCAGTTAAAAGTTGCTAGAAATAATAATATTGATGTTGTATGTTCAAATAGTCTGCTGTTATAGAATTTTTACACAACATATGGGATAATTAGCATAAATATTTTGTTTAAACAGAAAACTCGCTAAAAAGAGACGTGAATACATTCATTCTCAAAACGATGACATTTAACAGATTAGTTTAAATTTAGGAAATAGAATAATACTGGTTGGACAGACTAATATGTTCCAAAATTAAAATTATAGTCACATTAGAATAGACTTTGTTCCATTCAAATTCATAAGAAAATTTAAAATTGATATTTCTATTCATGCTAAATTTAAAATTGATAAATTGGAATTTTAGAATTGTTATGTTACTAAGACATAAAATTCTTTTGAAGAGTATATTCTGAATACAAGTAAATCTATCCTTGGATTCACTAAAAACAATCATAACTGATTTTCTGGCAATCTTATTACTAATAATTTGATTAAAAGAAAACATTTAGCAAAAAGAATATAAATTTCATAATAAATATGGAGATTTTAAAAAGTTCAGTGACTGATGAGAAGGCTTAGAATGATTAGTGAATTAAAATTTTAAAGAAGATACATATTTTCTGACTGATCTTTTTAGAATTTTTTTGATGGATTGAAAGCAATCCATATTGATCCTGAAAAGCATACAATCCAATTAAACCCAGAAATATTACTCTTTTCAATGATGTCTATGATATTTTAAACAGGTGAAAGGAATGCTGTGATTATCTTTTAAATAATGATCCAAGAAGTAAGGTGATGACTTTTAATGATATATCCATTTATCTAATTATTTTGATTTGGACAGAGATATCCAGCTTAGAGTGTGTAATCTTAAAAATGTAAACATTACAGATCCTGATGAAATATCTCAAGAAGTTTTAAAATATGGAGATATGTTAGCTTTAAAAGTACTGGAATTTTTTAAAAATATATAGACTCATCAACTTGTACCATTTGATCATAAAAAGGCTTCTATTGTTCCTATCATGGAATATCATTGTTCTCAATTGCAATAAAGATACTTTGAAATATTTTGTTAATAGGTTGCTTCCCATTATAGATGAATAGTTTTCAGGGGCATAATGTGATTATAGAGAATCAAAAAGCAATGTAGTCATGATGTTTGTTGTTAAAAAATGCAATGAAAAGTGTCAAAAGCAGAAGAGTATTTATATATGTTGTCTTAATTGATTCGTATAAAGCACTTCATTAATCAAATAGATCAATAGCACTAATTAAAATTAGTTGGTTATCCATCAATGTTTGTCTTTGTTATACAGCTTTTGTACATAAGAATGAGAGGAAGTGCTATTACTATAGGTAAAAAAATATGAAGTGTTTTAAAATGAAAATGGGTGTTAAACAAGGATGTATATTACTCTGACAGTGTATTATGACAATTGTCTTTAAAACTGTTTATAAATGGCTTAATGATAAAGAGATAATGAAATTTTTAATTTGAATCAATTAAAAACATAAAGTAGAACTTTGTCTTTTTGGATTCTGAATTTATAATATGCTGATGATTGTATTATTTTGGTCAATTCAAATTACAATCTATAAAAATTTGATTGCAATATTATAACTTTAGTTTAGGAATTTTTAATTCAAATAATGTAAATAAATTTTAAATATCTTGGTACTTTTTAAATAAAAATATGGACTTAGATGTTACAATGCCTTGTAAACTCTATTATATTGTTGCTTTTAACAAGTTATAAGTTAGCATATTTTATCAGAATGAAATAATTACAGCAACTAAATTAGCTGTATATATCAGGGGTGTCCAACAAGTCGATCATAATCCACCGGTCGATCGCAAAGCCATTTTTGGTTGATGATGAGGCCAATCTGGCAATAGCTGTCAGGTAATGAGTGAAACAAATTAAGTCAAGATTTTCAAGTTTTTTTTGTTATTTTTGTTTTTGTTCTAAATGTTTTTCAATACTAGATAGGTGCAGTCCACCAAACCATATCATTATTGAAAATAATATTTTTAATCTTGATTTAATGTGGCTAATTTGAATTAATAAATATTGTTAATAATTACTCATGTTGCTTTAATTCCCCCGTACATGAGTTTTTTGGCCCATTAAATAATTGTTATTTTTTACAAGGTAGATATATAAAAATAGTATGTATTTCATACCTCCCTCCACTTAGACTACACATATGATGATTAACAAGTTGATCGCAACACATTTTTAAAATAAAAAGTTGATCTTATGAACACAAAAGTTGGCCACCCCTGGTATATATGGGTATTATATCTTATTAATATATTGTATAGAGGTGAGACTTGGATACTACTAGACAAATTTCATTTAAGGATACTTTTTAAAATTTTACAAATATAATAGCAAAATCATAAGACCAATTAATATGTTCTTCACTTGATGGGTATAATATTATAGAGCCCATTGTGTAAAATCTTTAATAGATTGGACTATGAATTTTAAAATTATATTTTATGATGAAAATTAATATAGTTTTAATTGAAGACATACTCTATTTATGTCATAAAAGGTATTTCAAAGATATTTTAAAAGAGTGCAATGTTAAGTATTTTTCAGCTATTTTAATTATATTCATAATGAAATAAAAAGAGCTTTGTTAAAATTATTGATTAAAGAAATATTTCATATTTAGCAACTGTGCTTAAATACTATTTAAATAGAAAATTTCCACATCAAATTACTGCATTTGCAGGTATTAACCATGGTAGAACATCATGTGCATTGACTGAATATGTGTATTCCCTTATTTAAAAAGAAGAAATAAAAAGCTAATTGCACAAACCTATAATGGTACAGCTGTGATGTCTGGGCATTTATTAGGACATCAAGCAAAAGTAAAGCAACGATATACAGAAGATAATTTTTTGTTCACTATTATGCTCAAAATTCAAATCTTATTTTATATAAAGCTTTTAAAATATCACAATTCAAGGAATGTGTTTTAAAACAATTGGAGATTTAACATCTTTCATTTATTAGTGCAATGAGATAATAAAAGGATTATTAGAATATTTTTTGAGTGCCAGCAAAATTTAATACCAATGTTTGAAATTATTTTTAAAAACTGTAATAAATAGGACATGAGATAATTAACATATCACATATTTTACTTATATTTAAATGATTTCAACCATTGTTTTTTTTTTGCATTTTAATCTTGACTATATCTTCTATTAGTATATGTGTAAATAAAAGAATTTTAGCACTGAATATAACTTAAAATACTGAAATGCTACCAAATGAGAGAATATATTATCAATATAGAAGATTTTACCAATCAATATTTTTAATAATCACATGGAATAATTTGTAAACAAAAATATAATTCAAGATTTTATCAAACAAGAGACAAAGATTAATTTAATTTTTAAGTAAATTAATTTATAATTACTATTTTATAAATATTTAATTATCAAACAAATCTCTTTTATTTTCATAACATGCCATGATTTAAGTATTAAGCCAATGAATAATTCTTAATATCTAAGTCATAAATTGTTTTTAAGTTTGAATATTATTATAATAGTTATGTAATTATCTTACTGTCTTTTTTTGTTTGTTTGTTTTTGGTTTATTGATTAAAAGATTTTGGCTTAAATGAGCAATAATTTGACTTCAATTTTTCTGAGTATTAGCTAAAAACAATTATAATCAAATCTGTCAAATAAATATGTTTTTTACATTTTGTAGCTAACAATAATATGCTCTCCTTTATTGTATTAAAGTTAGAATTGTTTGTGTTCATTTAAATCTATTATTATAAGCATTTATTCTAATAGAAGTGGATAGAGTATATATAACTTGTGTTTTTAAAACTTTTCAAGTTTAGATGTTATTTTATATATTATAAACACATTCATGGAGCAACTAAGTTTGAATATGTTATAATAATTCACAAATCAGATTCCTAAAAACCTTTTTTGATAAACTTGGAAACAATACCACTTTCTTCTAACAATGCCACTCTATTCCTTAGACACACAGCAAAGAATGGCATGCAAACATAAAGATCATTTTATTAATTACCATAAATTATTAATATTTCATACATTGAATCTAATTCCTTCCAATAGATGCCAAATAAAGTGCGTAAAAATATTTCAGAAATGCAGGACTGATATGTGATTTAGTTATGCAAACGTGACTGACAATCTCTCATAGTATTATAAGTAGAATTCAAGCTTACATTATTAGAAATACTTAAATTATTACTTCACTAAATATTATATATAGGGTATATGAGCACAGACTTTCACATGACCCACCACTCTTCACACTATCTCATAACACTGATACACTTGAACACATATATGTTGAATAAGATAAATAATCACCAATATACATATTTCATGCTAAACCAGCAATCATTCTTGGCCTCAGGGTGGCCTTTGAGCATTCCATCAGCAGATTTTCAATTGGATGGACAGTTGAAGAGTTGGAGTGTGTAGTAGATTGAAGCCTGTCCATTATAGTATGAGGATTTGGCTATCTTAATATATATCTGAGCACTTATAGCATATATGTGTAGAGATGGTAATCTGGACCAACTGATGATTGCTGGTTTAGCATGAAATACGTATATTGGTGATTATTTATCTTTTCAACATATATGTATTCAACTGTATCAGTGTTATGAGATAGTGTGGAGAGTGGTGGATCATGTGAAAGTCTGTGCTCATATACCCTATATATTACATATATAGACACAGGTATATAATAAGCCTGTGTGTTTCAGTTCTTACATAATAGAGATGTCTGCCCATCCCTTGTATATGTATTAAATGGATTATGTCCTGTACATGAGGGGTCAGAGTTATCTTAGGTCAACATGGGTGTGACAAGAATCTTGGCCTCAGGGTGACCTTTGAGCATTCCATCATCAGATTATACCCTATATATTATATATATATAGACACAGATATATAATAAGCCTGTGTGTTTCAGTTATTTCACTAAACGTTATAAACTAATATACATATAAAAAAAAAAAAACTAATATACATATATATGCGCTAAACGTTATAAACTAATATATATATATATGTGCTGTATGAGTATGAGAGCAAGTAGTCTCTTGAAAGTGCTCAGCTCTTTAATTTAATAGCTTTATATTTTAATAAATTAAAACATTTCGCTTTATTCTAGCTTCATTATCTGTGCAAACAGCGCATATATATATTATCTTACATTATTAGAGAATTAAATGTTTAACTGAATGTATAATCTTTTCAGATAATTGCAGTAGCCATCTCTCTTGCCATATTTCTGGACTCATCACCCATGGTTTCACTTATTTATAATTTGAAAAAGTATTTTTTAAAAATCATAAATATTACGAGTATAAACATGTACAAAAATGCCATTAGAAATCATCTCTCAATTAACCATTTCCTCTTCTTCATTTTCTCAGTAATTTATATAATTGTTTCTCTCTGTGTGTGTGTGTGTGTTCCTAAATTTATTACTATATTGGCTTTTTCATAAGTGCATTGCTGTTTATTAATTATCTTTGTTAATGTTTAAATACTTATAATTTTAAAATAAATGGTATTGTAGATGGGTATACATATATAAATATTAGTATATTTCTTCTATATAGTTCATTATTGTTTATGATTTTAGGCATCTATGTGAAGATTAAAACTAACAGCAATGAATATGGTGAGACTATTGCAATTCATTATTAAAATATAGTCCAATTAAAGCAAATACTGTACAAATAAAAAGACCGAACCTCCTCCTTAGTTATAAATAAAAACTATGTAAGCTTTTCTTTATTTACTACAATGGAAATAGTGTCTTGACATGATAAAAATATTCTGTTAGTAAATAAAAGAAAACAAACCTGAATATTTGTCAATTTGTTTCACTAATGTCAAACAATCCATTTGAGACAAATGAGTTATCGTTAAACCAATTTATTTCATCTTCTTAAAACTGTCACTATTGTAAATTTTTAATACGTTTCTTTTTGACAATTCTGCAACACGTTTAAAACGTATCTATAATTAAATTAGAAATTTAATGTATATTTAATAAGGAAATTAAAGTAGTTATTAAGAGAAAATCCATTCAGAGACGCCTAAATTATTTGTTGCATTACTGAAAACTGCCTACTTATTTGTTGTGAGCATTTTATTAATTTGGATGATGGCATATTGATTCTTACTATTGCCCTAGAAGTCAATAATGAATAATCATAATATAAGAATGACAAGCCATATGCTGTACAGCATAATGATATAATGCTGGATTCAAAAATCAATTGTTCCAGGATTATTCCTCAGTTAGTAAATTTTTAAAAATTTCATTTTTTCTAATTGAATGGAATTATTGTAGTCAACTTGACACTTGGATGCTCAAATATCACATATTTCAAGCAACTAACCACAGATTATAGTTTACTAACATCCTCTGAAAATGAATTAAAATAAGTATTGTTAAATTCATAATCAAATAAATTTAGCAATGAAAATGTAAATATTATAAAGAAAAGTTGATAAAAGGAGATCCTTTTATAAATTTTAGCAAAATAATATTTAAAAAACAACAAAATAAAAATTAACAATTTTCCCTAATATTAAAATATGTTCTTTATAATTTAACACAAATGGCATTAGCTTTTCAGCAAAGTAAAATAAAAATCTCAGCTTAAATGGTTAACAAAGCCATTTACGCTCATTTTGAAACTAGAGTACAAGAGAATTACTCAATCTCCTAAGCAATTACACAAATTATTATTTATTTATTAAACTATATAAGTAAACTTAAAAATAAACATCAAATCTACAGTACATGACTGCAAAATCCTGCTCAATATGACACAAATTAGTATTCTACATAAAAAGAATTGTATATTTTATGCTTAGTTTGACATTAAAACAAAAAAATATAAATCATTAAATATGTAACATGTACAAAAGTGTCCAGCACAATTAAATACTTGATAAACAAAATATAGTTTAGTTAGACATCTAAACAGAAGATTTGGCTTATAATACATTTACAGCTTCTAGAAGTCCAGTCTCAAATCTTTAGAAAAATTAAGATGATGATTATGATGATAATAATAATAATGATGATGACAACAACAACTAATTGAATGGATTATTATTCAGGAGTTTATATGAAGTTTTAGTATTGTTAATGGCAGAGCTGAAATTCATAGATTATGAGCTCTAGAATTTGCCATACTACCATTGCACTAAATCACTCAGGAAAATAATAATAAAAGTTATGCCATCTAGTATAAGTTTTAATAATCAAAGATGCCAAATGGTTCTACTTAATAAATTTCTATCCAGAATTGTTCTATCCAATATCACCAGATTAGTTTATATCTTATATCTCTTGTTAATGAGCTTTGAAATTGGGATAGTGCACTTGGACATTTTGAATCTAGTGCATTTTCCCTCTAGAAACCATCCTTTATGTCCTTATTTTATGAACAAGCTACAAGCTCAATTTTAAAAACATTATTTTTAATCTAAGTTAACTTGCTTGTATAGTTATCCTCAGTATTATATATTCAGATTTATATAATTATATAAGCAAATTGGTTTAGATTGAAAATAATATGTTTTTTTTTTTTATTTAATCTGATAACTTGATAACAAAACACAGAAATAAAAAGTGGCTTTCAGAGAAAAAGTACAATGGATCTAAAAGATTCACATGTACTATTTCCAGATTCACAAGTCCTCACTGATTGAAGTTATAAGCTAGAAACTAGTCTGGTGATATTGGGTATAGCAGAATTGAATAGTGATTTATTAGTCTACCACCTGACATCTATTGATTACTAAAACTTAAACTACTAGGTGACATAATTATGTTAACAGAAAAAAATTGCTACAGAATAGTGTTGTGCAAACAGGCATCATATGATATATTATTAGTTTTATTATAAAGTTTGCAGAAATTACGTAATAAAAAATGACTTACTATTGCAATTTATTAGAACTGAATCAAACTAAACTAATTAATAATTGAAAATAGTACAAACATTGAAAAAATAATCTTATCATTATTTTGAGAAATATGCAAAAGTTGCTAAAAGAGCCTTATGGTGTAATTGTATTGCATTTATTTATCATGTCTATGATCTGATTTGAATCTGAACTTATAGTCCATAGGCTAATCTTCTCTTCTAATTATACAATATTGGTCAGTAAATAAATATTTAACTAATCTTTCTTATTGCATTGCCAAATGTATATCATATAATACTGAATCATTCATGCACTTTACTTCTATTACACAATGCTTTATCTATATTCATGTGTTTGTATTATGTTGTAGTTCTGAAGAAAATTGCTGGGGCAATCAAAACAGTAAACTGTAAAAAAGGGTGGTAAATAAAGCATTGTGTAACAGTAATAAAGTGCATGGATGATTTAGTATTATATGATATTGTTATATCCGCAAGAATGTCTGTGCGGTCATCAAATAAATATACACAATATTTTACTTAGTCTGAATAGCGAATAGTTTGCAACACTCTATCTCCATAGTTCTCTGGCAACGGATGCTCTGCAATGAATGCTCTGCTCTGCAACTAATGCACTACTCTGCAATGAATGCTCTGCTCTGCAACTAATGCTCTACTCTGCAACGAATGCTCTACTCTGCTGCGGTCTCCCCATTTCTGTGGGCTCTTCCAGGTACACACGTGGACTACATTTCCACTGGGCACTGGTCATTTACCGCAAGCACTGACGTGAGATATCTCTACTCAAAACTACTAGACATCTACTGCCATTGTACTCCAAATATGGCTATTAATAATTGCCTTTAATACTGTGTGACTGCTTTCTATTACACTGCGTAGTTGTTACAAAACGGTTCACAATGGGCATACCTTACCCCAGTCCAGTTTAGCTGTACACTAACTCTTCGTAGTAAGTACTGCGACCGCCGCCAGATATCTCTTACAGGAATTGAACAGTAACTCTACTGTAGATGCACTCCATGCTGTCTGCTACTCCAATTCTGGCTGCTAATAACTGCCTTTAATACTGCGTGACTGCTCTCTACTGTCGACTGCGCCAATATTATATCCGCAAGAATGTCTGTGCGGTCATCAAATAAATATACACAATATTTTACTTAGTCTGAATAGTGAATAGTTTGCAACACTCTATCTCCATAATTCTCTGGCAACGGATGCTCTGCAACGAATGCTCTACTCTGCAACGAATGCTCTACTCTGCTGCGGTCTCCCCATTTCTGTGGGCTCTTCCAGTTACACCAGTGGACTACATTTCCACTGGGCGCTGGTAATTTACCGCAAGCACTGACGCGAGATATCTCTACTCAAAACTACTAGACGTCTACTGCCGTTGTACTCCAAATATGGCTGCTAATAACTGCCTTTAATACTGCGTGACTGCTTTCTAGATATAAATGGATATTTAAATATTTTTATTAAGAGATCAAAACAAGGACTAAAATTCACTCAAACTCCTACTATTTAGAAATTTCCAAACGTAGTAAGTTCCTTCACGGTTTATCTATGAGGGATTATTAAAAATGTGTTTTGCCTATTGTAAACTATTCTAACTTTTATTTTACTTGTTACTTGTGAAATCATAAATCATTAAATCAATAATAAATTATTTAGTATTAGCAATATAGATTATAACAATAAGAACTTTATTTATTAATATATAATGTTGTGGAAGTAAATTACTCTTCACACATACGCTATAAAATAGACATGGACTCTACCATTAATAAATACAATATTTTAAAAGTAGGATTGTAACAATTGTGTAAAAGTATGTTATTTCCACAGTATTTCATATGTGTATAAATCGCTATATTATCAATCATTAATAAGTAACTTTTAATGATTACATATTTCATAATTTTTTTATACAAAAAGTAAGAGTAAACTAAAATTAAGTTTTCTTATTGTTAATTAATAATGCTCGTTTCACAGATCTTTTTATCGTCAGATCACTTAACATACATATAATAAAATGCATTTACGTGCTACGGTTAATCTTTCACTACTCAGAAGGAATTTTAGTTTGGGTTTTTATTTTTTTTTAAATTAAATAGTTTTTCTTAAATTGTTCAACATAAGTTGTAAAAAAAATAATAATAATGATTTCTTAGGAGCATTTTAAATTATCTTCGATATAAAACAAATCTGACAAGGCATAGGATCTAATTTATATCCAATGCTCTACTCTTATATAAAACTGAATCCAACCTCTAACAAATTCGGTGGATAACAGTAGTAATGTGTATTAGTTCTAAAATAGATCGGTTTCCTGCTTATTCTTAAATTTACTTTCATTTTTATTTGTAAATAAATATATACTTTGTTTACTTTATGTCTATAGTTCATATTATTCCTATTTTAATTATGGTAATATATATAAAGAGAGTATTTACTTATTTAATTGATATGTATAATAAAATTATCTACACGTGTATATATGTGTGTGATACGAGTATATCAATTTTATTATTTATTCCAATTATTATATCTAAGTATATATTTAATAACTGTTTTGTGGTAATAATTTTTTGAAAATTACTGATAAATCTTAAAGTCATATAATGTTATTCTTAACTTGGTTTTGTATGACATTAAATACCTCATTGAATTAATAAAATATTTTTCAATGGCTTAACCAGGAAAAGAGATAGAAAAATGTTTAGTTTTAAATATTGATAAGCAGTGCTGTCTATAGATTGCCTTGAAAAGTTAGATGTAATTGTACTTATTTTATATTAAAATTGAAAGAAACAAAGTGTTATTAAAAAGAGTAATTTTATTCAATACCATATTATTACTTAACCAATTACATTAAATGTCATTTTAAGAATAACCAGTGGAGTTACCACATCCACTATCTTAATATCTGTTATTTCAAAAAAAAAAAAAAGGTAAACCAACAAAAATAAAAACATTAAAATTTGTGCATTAATAATAAAATATAAATTTTATATAAATTATTTTTGTTGGACAATAGTCACTTTTAGTCTTATAGTGTCTTCTATGTTTTATTCAAATGTCATACACTCATTGAGTTATATGGAATTATTAGTCATGGTAATCTAAGACATATTAACACAAGCATGTGATATTTATTTGCTTTTTCAAAAAATTAAATTTGAATTTAAAATGGTGTCAAAGTATAAGGCTACTGATCATAACAATTCTTCCAAGTCTAAAAAAATTATAAAAATTATTTCTTTAAACAATAAAATGAAAATTATTAATTTAATTGTAAAAGAAAATTAATCACTTTCTGAAATTGACTGTTTATTTAAGAAGAATAAATTGTGGTTCCATAATGCAATAAAAGAGAAAAACAAAGCTGGTAGAATATTTTAAAAGTTATCAAAAAATAGATGATGATGATGATTGTTATTATTGTTGTTGTTGTTATTGTTGGTGTTATTGTTATTATTATTTAGGCTTCAATAAGAATCTTTATTTATCTAAAAGAGTTACAAAATATTTTTCCAAAAATTGTTACATGGGCAATCCCTGCTTAAAAGTAAATAAATGTAAAAAGTTTTAAATTCAAATTAATGTTACAAGAGTCCTTGGAAACTTTGGATTTCTGTCTCTAGATTCAAGCTTGCATTTAACATATAGTTGAGTTCCTAGGGCAACATACAATCAATACTGTTAGCTATTATCCAAGTTAAGAACTCGTGTACAAAGACTGGTCAATTGTTTACCAGCACTGAAGTGATAATTCCCTGGGTTATTATTATTTATTATTGTTATTATTATTTGATGGAATGTAAATATACATGCATACCAAGTTTTTACATATATTAATATATTACATGGTTTTAATTTATTATTCTGCTATCTATTTTCAACTGATTTATTTTATTTTTTTAAAAAAAAATATTTTTATTAACAATCTTAATTTACAAACATGCTATAATTTTTAAGTTTTATATTGTCTTATAGAATGCATATATACATATATATTGTACCGTATTTTTGATACAATTTTGCATTGGCAATTTAGAATTTTAAATTATCAAATTCCTGCAAAGAAAATAATATTTTTCTTTTCAAATATCATCTGATTGTAATTTTTTGAACAACATAGATAGATTATATATATTTTTAAATTAAACAGATTTAAAAAAAAGAGATAAAGAGAATAATCAAACTTTAATTTTTGCTAAGATAAGAATATAAATTCTTATCACAAATTAATTAGCAACACTTGAAAGATAAAGTCACAGCATTCCATCGCTGGCATCAAAGATGCCACCAAAGAGGGGTAAAGATAACTTTGTGGACAAAATTATTTTACATTTTGTCAAAGTTAAAAGGTGTCAACAGAATGTTATGGAGGAGGATAAAAAGAAAATACATCATGCATCTTGCAGTCTTAAATCTTCATCTTTTAAAGAAAGAAGTTGAATATAAAATTGATTTTTCTACAAAGTCATAAAAATTGCACCAAGTACTCTCACCAGCATATTGAATTATTGTAATATATGTGAGTAGAGAAAGTTCATTTGTCAATGTTTCTTCTTTCCTGAAATCTTAGAATGCCAAGAGTGAAGCTATAACCTACGTAAATATTTGAACTTTAGACTACCTACAACTGTGATGAGAGAATATAACAGATTCCTCCCAGGAGAACAAAAGATCATGCATGGTAATCTACACTGGTTTATAAATTGAACAATTCAACTTACCAGTAGGAGACTTTATTTCATAAGTTAAAAGTGATCACTTTCTTGAACTATAAGTATAGCAAATGCTGTATTGCGTCAGACTATAAAAAAAAAAGAGTCTGAATCTTAGAAAACAGTACTATTTAGTAGCCATTAGAATTTAGTTGCTTTTATACTGTTATTCTCTGTTTTATTTTTAAAATAATCATAATTATAACTTAATAAATCATAGGAACATAGCTTGCTTTGTTGTCTATTTAAGTTTGTTATTAATAGAACAAAATTATTTAAATTCAATAATCATTACTTTACCAAATAAATTGCCAATGCCATATTAAAAAGTACAATCCTCCGGGGTAGCAAATAATTTTATAATAGTAACTAATAAAGATAGGGAGGGTAGGACAGTGAATTCGTGTATAGAATTCTGGTGCTTTTCAAATAAATTAAAGGCTGGTTCTGTCCTCAACTATTATTCAAGTTTAGTTATGTTAAGCAGGTTTGGGTGACCAGGAAAAATAATTGTATTTGATAAAATTATTGACATATTCTAACGAAGGAATTATTAATGTGAATGCAATTTGGTCACTGACATAAATTGTATAAATCCTAAGATGCCAATGGATGGTACAATATATATTTGTTAAGTAAATCTGTGTTGCAAATATGTTTATATGTGTTTTGAAAGTAATATATATATAATGAGGACAGCAAAGTAAACAAAATATAAGCTATTAACTGCTAATTTACGCTATCCACTTGGAGCCACTTGTAAACATAATGGCTATACTGTCTGATATCTTTAATAAAGATTTTGATTTTGCTATGGCACACATCTTTAAAAAAAAAAGCAAAGTTACTATATTAGGGGGGAACAATTAGAAAAATTATCAGTACAAAATGCATAAAAGGAATTCTACATAAAATATAATATAGCACTGAAGGAAGCTTGAAGAAAGAACCAAATCGTCTTTATACATAAACATATTTCTGAAAGTATTTTGTAAGATAATAATTCGCATATCTACATGTTAGGATTTGTTATCTTATTAATTAGAAAAATACAGAGTTAATCTGGTGAATAATAACGTCTCTCTTTCTATTCCTTTGGGAAAGAATGTTACAGGCCTGTGCATAGAATGAGTTAAATACAGCTGTTTTATTATATTTTTCTGAAAATATATTGCTTTATTAAAAATATAATTAAACTCAGAAAGTGTTTTTAGTAGAAATAGTTTAAAATTTAATGTAAAATTATCTATATGTCTGAAAAATAAATTTTTAATAGATGAATGAGATTTATTAGTTTTTACATACGAATCTGAGACTTAAACATTAACAGACGAGTAATTCAAAGTATTTAATCACTTAATGAATTATGAAGATTGTAGGAATAAGAATGAATTGAAAAAGAAATGTATGAATAAAAGAATCATCAAATATCATTGATACTGAAAGAATTAAAGGACTTAAATAGATTTGGCTGGAAATATTTCTAGAAGAAATAGCTGATGGATAGTTGAAATCTTAAACTTAATCCCAATATATTATAAAAGATATAGAAACGTTTGCTGGTGTGCTGCGGAGGGGGGGGCTAGCGATGTGAAAAATTGAATTAAAATTAGAAAGAACATTCGGTAGTGGATAAATAATTATTGAAAATGATAGTAATAATGATGATAGCTTTTGTAATATATATATATTTGATACCGATAATAATTTATAAGACAATTTGTTTTAAAATCGTCGAAGTATTGTAAAATATTTGATCATTGTCGATAATTATTTGCCTTAGTTTCTGTTTAACTTAATTTATTTTAGTATCTAATATTTAAGACTCATTATCCTGATTTTACTAAGTGCATATACATATTTGTTTGAAATAGTTTAAATTCAATACGTAACTTTTAATGAATCTAATTAGTTCTTACTACAAATTTATGAATAAATATAAACAGAAATTTTAAATATTTCAAATCTTTTTTTTTTTTCGTTTTTAAAAATCACAAATAAGTTATTTGCATTTTAAAAAACAGTTCGTAATCAGAATAATTAAGAGGTAGATGTCAGATTTCTTTAAAAATAAATATTTTATTATTTTTTTTAAATTCCTGAGTCTCTTTAAAATGAATCATCTGTTTTTATTTCACAAAATGAAAATAAAATTGATTAGAAAACATCACTCAAATAACCAAAAAAAATTTTTATCAGTTTAGAATCAAGTTTTATTTTAGAAACAAACACATTAATTTTACATAAATAAAATCTGAACTGAGTGTCTGTCATTAGTAATTTGACATTGCTTACATCCTCCTAGTGCAATCTATTCTTCAATGAGCATATTACATCATTAATATGCATAAAACTACTAAGGTAGTATACAAAAAGTATATATTACCAACAACAATTTTTCTAAAGACACACATTGCGACCAGTGAAAAAATGACTGGTCCCCTCTACAAGCAGCATTAATTCTTATGTGTTACATAATGACATGATTTGGATATTCATCCCAAAAAATAAAAGCATTAGCATGTCTGGATAATGTATTGCAACATAAAATGTGACAACGCATAGTCTTTACTTGATTAACATTTTTGTGACTCACAACTTCACTGCTATGCGCAATTTGATTTATTTCAAAAATTTTAATAACAATTTTGTCCAATTTAAAACAAAATTTAATGTTAGTAGGTTATTCATTATGGATTAAAGTACAAAATACACTGCCACATTTTATGTTATAACTTGTAATCCAAATATGTTACCATATTAAAACTTTGTGGTGAATAGCTAAATTATATCACTATATCACTACATAATATGTGTGTTACTTGATTTCGAGAGAGAAGCAGTCAACTTTTTACTGGGACTCATTTTATATATCACTCTTTATCAAATGCTCTGGTTTAATATTATCCTATTTTTTTAACTTTGATTTTATGTCTTTCTTTTGCAAAAAATGTACTCGCACGAAATAAAGTATTGATCTCATAAATAATAACTAAACTTCAAAAATCTGAAACAACAATTATATTGAAAATTTCATTCAGAATTAATATCTCAGTTATTCTGCATTACAACATGATGCATATAAAAACATGAAAAAACTAATGTAACATAATAGTATCCCATATTAAAAAATATATCCAGAAAGATCCTTAATAATAAAGAATTTAATAGAGAATAAAAAAGACAGATACAATATCTCCATCTTTAGAAAAACTAAGCAAATTATTGAAATAAACAGGAAGTGTGCAAAATAAAAAATTGTATTTAGTTGCTTTCATTAATGATTAAAATAATTTATTCAAAATTATGTCCAATCAAATATATTATTTTGAAACATAATAAATAATATACTTTCAATAGTAGTAGTAGGAGTCGAAGGAGTAGTAGCAGTATGGAAAATTGCATGCATGCATTTTTTCACATTTACAAATAAAAATAAAGAACTAGTCAAGCGTTGTTAGCCGAGAGGTCATCACAACTGCCTTGCAAGCAAGTAGTTGGTCGCAGATAGTTGTGGGTCCCGGCCGATGTTATGACATATGAAAAAAAAAGAAAGAACTATGTGTAATTAAAATAATTCTTCAGATAATATATGTTAATAAGTTAATATTTGCCAGTCAACAATAATTTACTTCACATTAAAATATCTTGATAATACTTGAAATAAACATTATTTAATATGATTACACATATTTCAACAATATCCCCCCCTTTTGTTATGTATTGGGTTATGAGATGTCACAAAGGCTAGCTGCAGGATGAACATTTTTCAGTCACGAACTTTGAGTAATGGAATCAACACATTTTTTGAACTTACTAAATTAAACCGCTGTAACGAGGGTACATACAGCCTCATAGTAAAATAACATTAAGTATTATACAATTAAAATGTTAAGTGTAAAACAATGTAGAAGTGTTTGTATTTAATATAATTGTAGACATAACACAAAATTGGCAATGAGGATCAGATATTTAAATGAACGTTCAAGCAAGATCAACGGCGTAAAAATATATATATATTTAAGACATAAAGCAACTAGCATATGTAAACGTGCAATTATTACTATTATGTCATTAACTGTCATGCAACGGGTCTTTTCCTTGCATTTCTTTCTCACTTAAAAAAAAAAAAAAGTTCAGATAAATTTGGGAATTGTCAACTTATTATACCACGTAATGGCAACTATGGCTCTCTAGCATCATTCAACATGGAATCACCACACCTGTGGGATATATATGCATCACAAGTGGATTTTTTTGTGAAGCTAATAACATAATTTCTGACAACAGAAGGCATGGAACTCTCCTTGCAGCATGTGGCCTAAAAATTGGGTATTCTGCGTTTCCCTTACATCTCCGGCATTGCCTCAGGATAAGTCATACCAAGATATCATTAAAATTCTAAAACAATATTTTAACCCACAGCCGTCTATCATATACCAGTGTTTTCAATTTCATCACCATTGGCAATGAGAGGGAGAAAGTGTAAGCACATTCTTGGCAGACCTCCGACATCTGACAGAGGGTTATGAATTTGGACCTTTACTTACAGAGCATTTTCGGGACCAATTCGTCTGTGGACTTCACAATGAGGCAACACAACGCAAACTACTAACAGAAGAAAGTTTAACCTTGGAAATGGCTGTTCAGCACAGCTTGGCCACGGAGGCAGCATCAATACAGGTGTGTAAAAAAATCCATGCCATGAGCTCATTCATGCCAACCATAGACCTTACTCTGCGGAACAGACCAACAGTTCATCGTAATAACTCTCTGGGGTCACTACCACCCCCTCAAACACCAGTGTACAAAAGAAACAATGAAACTCCTTGATGAGAAACCACTCCTTGTGATGGATGTGGTGGTCAACACAACCGAACAGAATGTCCTTTTAAAAAAACCAAATGCCATTTCTGTCAGAAAATGGGATACCTACAGCATGTTTGCCAAGCAAAGCAATGAAATACTTTGAGGACACCTAACCAGTGCATGACAGTGACTGAATTGGAAGACGAAGTCATAGATCACATCCACAAAGTGTGCCAGAATGGCTCGACACATAAAGCTATCACACATATTTACATATACGGCAAAGAATGCAAAATGGAGGTCGACTCAGGATCACAATATTCTATAATGTCTTACAATAAATTCACGGATATATGTAAGGAACTGATACATAAATTACAAACAGTCGATATCACACTAAGAGACTTTCAACATCATACAATAGCATTTAAAGAACAATCTGTAGTTCCTATACAATATGGGAAGGATACATGCCACTTAAGATTGTTGGTAGGAGAGAGACCATGCACAAGTCTATTGGGGCATGAATAGTTCAGACCTCTGGGTATTACTCTATCAGGAGTTCATAGTATCACTGAGCCATCCATCCAAGATGTCATTAGGAAATATCCACAAGTATTCAACTCATCAATAGGAACTTATAAGGTACCAGCTGTTTCACTGCCAGTGGATCTAATTATCCTCCAATTAGACTGAGAGCCTGGCCATTACCACTTGCCATGAGAAATAAGGTGGATCTTGCATTAGAGATACTGCTCAGGAAGGAATCATTGAGCCAGAGAACAACCCAATATGGACAACACCAGTGGTACCAATTCTCAAACCTACAGGAGAAGTGAGATTATGTGGTGACTACAAGGTGACTGTCAACAAGGCCCTCCAGAACCACCAATACCTGCAGTCCACCACCTTTTGGTATCTCTTCCACCTAGCTCTATTTTTGCAAAAATAGATTTGGCCAAGGCTTACTTTCAACTTCCAGTCGATGAGGCTTCAGCCAACATACAAGCCATTATCACTCATTGAGGAGCTTTTCATGTGAAATGCTTACAATATGGAATCGGTGTGGCACCTGGGATATTTCAATATGTCATAGACAACTTGCTGGGAGATATCCCTAGAGTTTATCAATACTTTGACGATATCTTAATCTGTGCCACAAAGAATGACTTGTGTGCAAAATTACATAGAGTGTTGGAAAGGCTGACATACAGTGGATTGAGGGCAAACAAGGAAAAATGTGTGTTCAGAGTAAACACTGTGGATTTCCTGGGATATAAAATCGATAATAAGGGCCTCACCCATCACCAAGAAAAGTGGATGCAATTAGAAATGCCCAATCCCCAAGGAACAAAAGTGAACTAAAAGCATTTCTAGGACTCTTAAACTTCTGTAATAATTTCCTTCTGGGCCAAGCAACCATAGCTGAACCTCTATATCACTTATTACAAACAAACGTCACATGGATCTGGACAATGAGATATGTTAAGACATTTGAAAAACTTAAAGATGCAATGACCTCTGATAATGTACTGGTGCCATTTGATCCTAACCAGGAGGTCCAGTTTACACGTGTGCTTCACCATATAGGGTGGGGGGGTACTAAGTACACAATTGCCCAATGAATCAACTACCTCAGTTGCGTTTGCCTCACACACCTTATCTAAAGCTGAAAGGAACTACACACAAATTGACAGGGAAGCTTTGGTGATAATATTCAGAGTTAAATGTTTCCATTACTTCCTATTTGGAATCAAATTTAAAATAAATACAGACCATCAGCCACTGCTAGGCATATTTACCTCAGATAAACCAACACCCATAATATTATCACCCAGAATGCAAAGATGGACACACACAGTAAATGCCTATTCTTTTAAGATGGAGTATAGACCAGGAAGGAAGATTGCAAATGCAGATGCATTGAACAGATGCCCACTTCCATCAACTGAAGATGAAGGTCCTAAAATTGGTGGTGTCCTGTTTTTGGAAGAATTGGAGTTTCCCCCTGTGACAGCAGAACAGGTGGCACAAGCGACATGCAGAGATTTTTTGTTAGCAACTGTAAAAAACTATATTCTTAGCACCTGGCCAAACAAAGCCACAGACATGAAACTGCAACATTTTTTTAATAGATGAAATAAACTCTCCACACACAAGAACTGTCTGCTGTGGGGTCCTGTGTCATCATCATCACTACAAAAATTCATCCTAAATGAGCTTCATTTAGCTCACTTGGGCATCATAAGGACTAAGACATTGGCAAGGTCATATGTATGGTGGCCATCGATGGATCAAGACATAGAACACCTTGTGGAAAATGCATGCATTGCCAAGTTGTAAGTCATGCATGCCCTCATATTCTGACCCACCCCTGGGAGGCACCATCAAAACCCTGGACTCGATTGCACTTGGATTTTGCAGACCCCATTGATGGACAGATGCTCCTCATTGTTGTGGATGCATACTCAAAGTGGGTAGAGGTGTGGAGAATGCAAACAACAACTTCAAGTGCAACAGTTGCAGCACTGCGAGAACTATTTTCCACCCATGGAATACCAGAATGTGTGGTATCCGATAATGAACCACAATTCAGATTATCAGAATTCTCAACATTCCTCATCAGTAATGGAGTTCAACACACACGGGTTGCACCTTACCACCCAGCAAGTAATGGTCTTGCAGAGAGGGTCATACAGTCAGTAAAAGAGAGCCTGAGATGTGACACGTGGAAATTGGAGCCAGCGTCTAGCTCAATACCTGTTAACTCAACACATCACACCATCTGCAGCAACAGGATTAAGCCCAGCTGAGATGCTTTTCAACAGATGTCTTTGTACATTCTTGGATTTTATACATCTGGATAGAGCCCCAAGAGCCACACCAAATACACAGCAGAGAATATGTGAATTTCAACCAGATGATGCAGTTTTTGCATGAGCCACTAGGAGGGGCTCCCTTGGATTTCTGCCACAGTAGAACAGCAAACAGGCCCCTTGTCATATGAAGTTTGGATAGACTCAGGGGTGCAACACAAGCACATAGATCAATTGTGTGCAAGAGTGACTGTCACTGACCAATTCAGCTCAACTCCAGCAGAGGAACTGATTGATGCTTCAAAAACACCACCTTTAGTGGCAGCAGAAACCATGGATATGCCAACCCAACACCTCTTTGCCAACCATCTCCAAAACTATACAAGGAGCACCTTTCGCATCAACGTCGACATCTGGCATATTTAGAGGATTACAAAGTCTCATTCTAAGGGGGAAGGGGGTGTTATGTATTGGGTTATGAGACATCACAAAGGCTAGCTGTGGGATGAACATTTTTCAGTCACAGACTTTGAGTAATGGTGTCAACACATTTTTTGGACTTACTAAATTAAACCGTTGTAATGAAGGTACATGCAGCCTCATAATAAAATAACATTAAGTATTATACAATTAAAGTGTTAAGTGTAAAACAACTTAGTAGTGTTTGTATTTAATATAAATGTAGACATAACACCTTTTAAATAACATTAATCAACAATTAAAATCCTAAATAAAATAATTAATATATATGCTTTTTTTATATAACTTTACGTATGTAGATTGAATATAGTATACATAATAATAAGCTATAACTATATAATGTTTCACTACATTTTCTATTTTTAAAAAAACTATCAGTGTGTTATTAGAGATATTATATTTATGTATGTGCGTGCATTAACAACATAACATTATTTATTTTAAAATATATTTAAAATAAGCGTATAGTTTTTTGTTTTTTAAAATATATAAAATTATAATACCTCATTAGCATTTTTTTTTCCAACTTAAATAACCGAAATGATAATTATTGTATATAAAATTTATTATTCTTTATCATTTATATGAAAATAATTTTTCTTTAACATGACTAATTATATGAATGCTAAATTTGGAATAGAAATTTTCTCTAGCAATCGTTTGATTTCACTTATTAGTATTTTATTTTTTGATCGTAAAATTAGAAATAATAAATTCCTCTTTTATTTATATTCAATAATAACAGCAAATCGTATTTAATTCTCTAGCTCATATAATGTGATAAATGCCTCCCCCATGTGTGCGTGTGCACCTTTTAATGCCATTTACGAGTGATTACTAAATACTTTAACTTATTTAAATCTCCAATCTCAGAATGATTTCTGGCTTTTGCTTTTATCAACAACGCTGTGGGATTCAAAAGCAGATGCAATGCAGTCAAATATTCAGAAACCATACCTGAAATTCAAATCAGCTTACTTAAAGCTTTAAATTTTGTATAGTCAGATATATATATATATATTCAAGCAGGTTGACATGACTTGAAAACCATGGGGTAACAAAATTTTGCTTGAATAATAAAATAAAATATATTGTGTTTTCTAATGATTGACTGCATTGTTTTTGATTGTGAATCTTAGTTTTATTGAGAAAGGCAAAAGCCAGTAACAGTCTAATGATAGAAATTTAAATACAAGCTTATAATAAATGATACTAGAGGGAAGAGCTTCTCTTTATTATTCATATTTAACTAGAATATCTTATATTCTTAATAAATGATAAATATATAATTAATTATATATATTTAAATTACTGTAAAAGATCTATTCACAACACAATTTTTTTAGTAGTCTTACAGTAAATACTAATATATGTAGTTGGAAAAAAAAACTATTTATATACTGTACTGGTCCAGACATAGTTTAAAAATAAAGCACATCTAACCTTACAAGTTTTTTTTTAACCACACACCATAGTAGTTTTTTTTTTAAAGAAGAAAATAAAAAAATATAATTGTTTTTTATTATTATTTTTGTTTAAATTAATGTAATAATAAGTAAAAGTTCCTGGATTTATTACTTAATACTGTAAATAACTTTGTTTAACAACATTCAAAAAATTAAGCTGATTTGAATAACAAATATAAGTTATGGAGTTTAAAATAACAGCTAAAATATAATAGTTGAAGCTGTAATTATGTAGCTTCATTCAAATTTGAGAAGTGTTTTAAACCATGCAGAATTAAAATTTATCTGTCATTCTTCACATTCCTGCCTATTCAAGAATGCATAATCTGGAAAGCAATTCAAGAAAATCTTATCGATCAATTTTTTTTTGAAAAAGGGGGGTTTGAATCTAATTTTAATCAAGTATTAAATTAAAATCTAATGCTATGATAAAAGAACTTTTAGCTAAATTAAAAGACCTTTAATTAAATAAATAATAATAATAATAATAATAATAATAATAATAATAATAATAATAATAATAATAATAATAATAATAATAATAATAATAATAATAATAAGACCTTTAATTAAATAAATAATAATAATAATATTGCTAGTAAATGTTAAAGTTAATATTTAATATACAGTTAATTTTAATATGTTATCTTTTTTTTAAATACATACAAGTCTTTTTTTATTTCTTCTTAACATAATAATTATTTTTTGAACACTAAAGCACATAGAATTAACATTGCTTTATTATTAATTAATAATAATGATTGTATGATTGCTTAGTATTGTATATAAACAGATTGGAGCTTATAACTAAAATGCAAGCTAATTAATTAAATGAATTACCTTTGAAGTGAATACATATTTGCATAAATATATCTGTATATTTTCTTTTGTTTCATGCATTGGATTCATCCCTAGATATTACATTAAGTGTAAATATTGTAAATAAATTTTGTGTTGTTTCATTTATTATTATTATTATTATTATTATTATTATTATTATTATTATTATTATTATTATTATTATTATTATTATTATTATTATTATTATTATTATTATTATTATTATTATTATTATAGGTGTCCATTTTGTCTTCCTCATTCCAAATCTAGGTAGACATAGCTAACACATACCCTGTAATACATGGCCATGTTATTTATTTGAGTTAGTAGCAGGCAAATGAAGGGGTTAACATCTAAAAAGCCAGGGAGGGATTTAAATCCAACCTATAAATGTTTCCCTTTTTAGAGATGGGCACCCTAATCCGTAGTATGCCAGATGTTTTAAAATAATAAATATCATCCGTATACCATATCATCTACAGTGACAAAGGATATATTTTCTTTGCACTTAATGTTTGAAGGGGAATGATGGTTTTTTTATTCTTGAAATCCATTCTCTTCATGGTTTAATTCCTCTTACATTATGATAAAAAAATATGTGTTGGAAAGAGGAGTAAAACTGTAGACCCATTTCAATATATTGCAACAAAACAAATCCAATAGCATCTTCAATTAGGTACATTACAAAGCTGCATATATATATATATGATAACAGATGGCGTTCTACCAAAAACACCGTCAAGCATAGTTTTCTGTTTACATAAACATCAGAGCGAGAATTCACTATCTCTAACTTTAATTCCACTTTCAGATCATGATTTCAAGCTATTTGCTATATCAGTGAAAGACAGGAATAAGAAACTAGATCTAAACACAAACTCTGAGCATTTATGAACAGTTTCTATTCAGCTTGCAAGCGTGAATCTCTTAGACATGTTAATGTCTTCAAACTCAGCATAGCAAGCCAGATAGCTACATAGGTCTGATCTCAGTTCAGCATCACCACATAGTAGATAGAAGCCTCTGCAATATACATCATTGCAAGAAAGACCTCAAAGGTACATTTATGAAAAACAAAAAAACACAAGTTAAAAAACTTGCTATTCCTGTCTTTCACTGACAATAGCAAATAGCTTGAAATCATGATCTGAGAAAGTGGAATTAAAGTTAGAGATAGTGAATACTCGCTCTGACGTTTATGTAAACAGAAAACTATGCTGTTTTCTAAATTTTGTTAGCAAGTTTTTTAACTTGTGTTTTTTTGTTTTTCATAAATGTACTTTTGAGGTCTTTCTTGCAATGATGTATATTGCAGAGGCTTCTACTATGTGGTGATGCTGAACTGAGATCAGACCCATATAGCTATCTGGCTTGCTATGCTGAGTTTGAAGACATTAACGTGTCTAAGAGATTCATGCTTGCAAGCTGAATAGAAACTGTTTCATAAATGCTCAGAGTTTGTGTTTAGATCTAGTTTCTTATTCCTGTCTTTCACTGATGATAGCAAATAGCTTGAAATCATGATCTGAAAGTGGAATTAAAGTTAGAGATAGTGAATACTCGCTCTGACGTTTATGTAAACAGAAAACTATGCTTGACGGTGTTTTTGGTAGAACGCCATCTGTTATCATAAATACAAGCATTAGCAAGTTTTTTAACTTGTGTTTTTTTTGTTTTTCATATATATGTATATATTAAACCAGGTCCCCAAAATTTCTATATTAATGAAGTTTAAATACTTTTAAACATAACCTTATATATCTTTTGGCATTAAAAAGTTTAATATCTAAACTTTAATACATAACTTTTAGATAATTATTATGTTATATTTTTAATACTACAGCAACAGATTGACCCTTCAAGCAGAGGAGTAGAATATTGTTGATTGATTAACCATCAATGGTACTTATGGCCAGATCGAGGCTATACAAAGCACAGTCTATGATCATGTTTCCAGGCCATAGCACTCTTGACTGCTAGATCAACACCCTACATCCAGAGAACTTTATTTGTTTTCAGTATACAACTCATATGCCATCCGACCATATAAATTATATAAGCCAGCATTCTCTGATGATGGACCACAAATCTAGTACTTGAAATATCATAAGCTAGCTCATACTCTGTATCATGGATCCAGTGCATTTATTTAACACATAAAAATAACTATACTCTTAAATTAATGGTAATGCAGTGACAAGAGAGAGTAGACCAAATAACAATTAAGCAAACATTATTTATTTACATCCATACATATATTTAACAGAATATTGCATAATAAACTTTATATATAAAAATATAAATGATTACTTTCAGGTTAAAATTATGATAGTCCTTTGTTAAAGTTCATTTCATTTAAAATAAAGTGTCTAGACCATTATTTGAAAGTATATTCACCAAGGTTTCATTTGTGTGTAGTTTCCATTGATTTTAATTCCAACCAGTTGGCTGTTTGTTTCTCGATAGATGGCTTCATAGTTTTCCTTCCACATTTTTGTTGAACAATGTAAGAAAGAGAGAGAGTATGTGGCAACATCTATTTACAATCTAGACATTTGTTATAGGTGTTGGTTCCCGGCAAGGACAGTTGATTTTTTGTTGAGGGTACTGGGGCCTGAGGCCCAGTCAAACACTTCTAAAGCAATCTAGCAATGCAAATTGCTATTTCTGAAGCTTCTACAATAATATCTTACACAGCAGTAATGATTGGCTCTATTCTGTCCTTAGAATTCTGAATCTCTGCTAATTGAATGAATTACACAATAAATCACGTAATGCATCAATAACAAAATGAAGGCCGGAATGACTTACAAACTCAAAAGCAAAATAATAACAATAGTCAGCTGCAACCTTTTATACCTTTTTTCTCTCCCATTGTTTTGATTTCTTATTAATATTTTTAATTTTGATTGTAACTTGAATCTGTTTTTAATTAATTTTTACATTTCTTTAATCCAATTGATTTTTATATTTTCCTTAATCTAATTGGTTTTTACATTTTCTTTAATCTAATCTTTTTCTAGATTAATCTATTATCTCTTGCTTTTATACGAAGATATAGTTTACATACTTTTTTTTCAATTATTACAATTATTGTCAGTCAGAAATCTTACTGACATTCCAAAAGTTTATATATACTAATTAATTAATTGATCCCTTTATTTTAAATTTTTCACTAACATTTATTTTTACATATTTAAAGGGAGAGAGTGAGTTTTAAATCTTTTTTTATTTTAGATTTCCTCCTACCTGCTCTCAATACTAAAATTGTATTCTATTTTAAAAGAAAAAACAACATAGTGCAATCTTTTTATTTTACAAAATTGCATTTTAAAAATCTATTTAACCAATTATTTCTTCAACTATTCTTTTCTTACTTATTAAATTTGATCATATATTTTAAATTATAAAACATTTAATGCAGATATATGTAGGTTTTATAACATATATCTCAATAGCATTACAATAAAGTAAATGTATAAATTGCCATGTGTGTGCAGGTGTGCATACTATAAAAACATATGGATTCCTTAAGTACACCAGTTTAGGCAATTAAAAGAAAAATATTCTATAGATTTTTTTATATAATGATATTAAAAATTTTATAAAGATATACTATGTTATGTAAAATTGAAAACAATAAGACCATAGCTCATACTATGTAAAACAAGAAATAAAAATAGTTTTGATGTATGGAAGAATTTATATTCTGTAGTTTACATTAATAAAATATTTTGTTACCCTTTATGATTTGTCTCTTGAATGGAATTTTTAAATAAATAAATTGCTGATTCTTAAAGTAAATTGAATGAAAAGTCTAAATATGATATTGAAAATTTTGACTTACTAAAATTAAGAAAGTTTTCAATCAATTTTTAAAAGTTGGTACTGATTTTTATTCTTCTTATTGCTAATATAAAGAAAAAAAGAACAAATCTATTTTTTTTTCTTTAGTTCATTTAGTTATAAAATAATATAATTTAAAAGTGCACACAAAATTATTTGTTCCACAATATGTTGTGAAAAGAGTAAAAAAAATGTTATATCAATAAACATGTTGTAAATAAACAGATGTTAAATCTTGTAATTATCTTTTGATTAATCCGTTGTTTCAAAAACATCAATTGAATACAACAATAAATGTGAACAACAAAAAGTGAGTATAAATAGATCAGAAACAAACAACTATGGCACTCTAGTCTAGTCTATTCCAAGTCTTAACTCAAGAAGCAGTGTTATAGTGATCCCACGTAGAGAAGAGAAATCACTGATTAAAACAGTTTTCCACCATATTTTGGATTTCTGTAGTTTCTAACATTAAAAGTACTTTTAATAATAAGATTTAGCACAAATTATGTCATTGGCCAACAGAAGATCATCTAGTATGGATAAAAACCAACAACCACACCAGTCAAAACACCCAAAGAATGATACAATCAGATTCAGAAACTAACATTGAAGTTTGCTAAAAGCAGCTATGACCTGCATTAATCATGCCATGAGGAAAAAATGGACAGTGTCATTAGACCTTCCTAATACCTACCGTATACCCCATCTAATATCACTAATGTTTAAGGAAGACAGTTTTCAAAGATGAACTAATAAATATTTTTTCATACATATAGTAAAAGAATGATATCTGCATTGGTTTCAAACATTTCAAACTTAACACTTGATAAGATTTTATCAATATAATGATTATTCTAAGGCCTTAAGTTTAAAATATCTCTAATAATTATCATTTTTATTATCATTTCTATTTTGTACATTATACTTAGTAATAATTATAAATATGTAAGCAACAATTTTATATATGTCTATTGTTAATAAAAAAAAATTTTTTTATTAATCTATTTAGTTTGTGTTTGCTTATTGAACTCAAGCAATATGCTATTAATATTTTCAACCCTAAAAAATCATGCAATCCACTAGATTATGTGTAGGGATAATGGTAATTATTTATAAATGATGATGTTTGGGCATTAATAGGTTTTCCAAAAATAAACTTTCTATTTAGAAGATTTGGCACCTTAACATTTCATTTTCTTATTATTATTGAAACTAGAAAAACAAATAAAAATACTTATGGAAGTATTTGCACTCAGTTTAATATTCAGTGCTATTACAAATCATCATCACAAAATGTTTGGTTAATATTATTGTATAGATTTGAATCTAATCATTTTTATTTGAATGTATATTATCCACTCTATAAATATTTATCTTTGCTTGAACTATCTCACAAATTACCATTACAATATGTATAATTATATCAATATGCTTTCAATTACTTTTACTATTAATACTAGTAATAAAAAAAATTAAAGTAAAAAAAAGGTTCATTTTTATATATTTTTTGTTTGTTTTCAATATATTAATGTTAGTGACATAAATAATTTGTAAAGATAACAATTTTAATGTTTTACATGTAAATAAATATTTTGAACATAAATTAGATAATAATTTTAGCAAAGATTTGTTTTATAACATAATAAACAGATATTCTATTAATAATGATTTAAAGTTTATTTAATTTTTGAATTGCATATTTTTTTCTTCAGTTATTTATGAGCATATTTATATTATAAATTATATTGTATAGATTTTACCAAGGCCATGGGGTTACTAAATATAAATTCTACTATCTGTATAAGATTACAAAGAAGTTAGAAAAATTTATATATTATTTATAAACATTAATCGATATGTATTTTATTGAAGAGTATAAGAGTGTTGAGATTTTATATTATTTGAAGTGCTAAATGGAATGGAATTACCTAAACATATTAAACATGAGAATATTTTATATGTATAGTTGTATATAATTAACCTTTTTAATGTAATTTATGAAATAAAAAAAAAATTACACAATAGTTAGATAATACATTGTACAGACTTAAACCTGCATTTATATATGTAATATATGTGGGATTCGAACGCAGACTCTCACATAACCCACTACTCTCAGTGCAATCTTATATTGCTGACCCACCTGATCACACACATGTTGTTAGATTTAAATTATGTCATATTACTATGATGATGATGTCCAATATAGTTATGTGTAAATATATTATTCCAATTGTTTTCAAATTTTATCATTACAATACATAACATATACAATTCCAGGCTATGATGTGCATATATATTAACTTGGCATAGAAATTTTCTTATTTTATTTTGTAATAGTAAAGACAGCTAAGAGTTTTGTGGCATAGTCGTTAGCATATATGTCTACCATTATAACATTCTGAAGTTTGAATTTGAGCTGGGTAAAAATTTTAAAATGTTTTCTGATGGTTATCCCATAGCCAACAATTTAGTTATTAGTTGATAAATTGATATCAAGCTATTATAAATCAGAAATATTGCCTTTACTATTGATATGATAATTATCATATTTCTAACTCTATGGTTTACTACTTAGTATTTTATTAATAATAAGATCTAGAAAGTATAGATCTGAGTGAATTGAATACTAAAAAATATATGATGACAACCCAATAAATATATTACAAATGAAAGCAAATGTAATAAGATTAATAGTCTAGATAATGATTGCAAGCCAAATAATTAACCTCTATGCAATTGATTCACATGTATAGTGATTGGTTTCAATAGTAAAATATGTCTATAATCAGAAAATTCACCTCCAAAAAGGTGTATGCATATTGTACATTGTTTGTAGGCAAAATATTATTTTTGAGCAGAGAGTGCACTCAGTGAATCAAAAACTATTGGACCTAACTCGCTCTCTCAAAACCAGAGATACCAAACTAGCCCCACCTCTGCTCCTCACAGACACCTGGGCAATCCTCCAACTCCCATCCTTTCAGCCTGTGTTACGGGATTCATCCAATTAAATGTTTATGACCTATGCGATCACTTGCTCAACGAGGATGTGCATCTCGGACTTGCAACCAAAGATCTTTTTTGTCCTGGACTACACACCCTCTCCACATCCCTTTTCCTTTTCATATGTATCCTTCCACTTTTCACCATGTTTCTGAATTTCATTTTATCATATAACTAGTTCTTTGTAAACCTTTTTTTAACTGTATTTGTATCTATTCGTTTTTTGTTTTTTTTATGAATAAACTTTCATCACTGAGAAAGAAAAAAAACTTTCTAACATTTTGATAATAATAAAAAAGCTAATAAAAAACATTCAGTATCAGATATAACATGCAAAAGACTTTTATTCTTCTTGTCTACGTACTGATAGGATAATGATATCAGTGGGTGAGAACATTTTTTTTAAAAGTACAATATTTTTAATACATTTGTTTATCTATTTATTAATTATCTTTCACTATACTTCTTTTTTATATATCATATAACAATGGGTAGCACTGATGATGATGATGATGAATGTAAGTAATCATTAGTCCTAACATTTTATTTAAGTGTGATTAAAACAATATATATTTGATAATGAAATGTATGGTTTATAATACATTTTATAACTAATACTGTACATAAAAAATATATACCACTAAAAAGAATAATATGACTCAGATTTTTTTTTTACTGTTGATTATTAATATGTGTGGGTTTGTGAACAGAGTTTATTGGGTTTTGTCATTATAATTCATCATTTAAAATACTATAAACAATTTCTCTGAAAAGATTTTTATTATAATATAAACAATGAATAAAAAAAAGTCCTATCACAGTTCACCCTACACATTTTTTGATGACTGGATAAATAAACTAACATAGAATTTAAAAGCTCTTGTTACATATATATATATATATACACAGCAGAATAGCTCAGTTGGTTAGAGTGCTACCTTAAAATTCAGAATTCACAAATATAAAGGTTTACATTTGATTCCCATGCTAGTACTGTCACTGGTCAGACCAGCAACACCTATAAAAAAAAATCACTCAAAACATTATGTTATATACTAATCTGAGTAATGTTATTAACATTTGAATGTGTTTGGAATATTTAATAAAGTTTTAAATTTTTTCTTAAGGTGTTCAAAATTTAATTTTAGATTATGGAAATAGCATAACATATAAATAATGTATATGTGTATGTAATTGAAATGGCAGTAACTGTATCTCCCACTAACTTATGTAAATGTTAACCAATTATGAAAAGATAGAATAATACAACCCTATCTTTTAGCTCTATTGACATTTAAGCTTAGCTCATTGATACAGTTTTAAACAAGAGAGTGAATTCTATCTATTATTTTAATTTATGTACAAAATAAATAATCTCAAATCCCTATTCAAATATTATATACATATTTATTAATAAAGATTTGAATTTATCTAAACTCTTTGAGATTTTTTCCCTCAGATATTAATTGTCTTTTTCCTAAATGTATATTTGCCGTGTTTTCTGGTTTGATTCTCAACTATTAAAATAAAATAAAATAGTTTGGTAATTTGAATACTAACTATTGATGTCACATGATCTTCATACATTTTTTATTTTTATAGTATGCATTTAATATTGTATATGTGTAATACATATTTTTATCTTATGTCTGAGGTAGTTATACTCTAATAAAATGTGCTAACCTATCACTAACAAATATTTTATAATTTTAAATGATATGTAAAAATTTCATGTGTTTTTATATTCAGAAAATGTTAATTTTTCAAATGTTACTTTAGAAAATAAAATACTTCAGTTAATCAAGCATATAAAAATAAACATTACATGAGTATATAAAAATAATTACATAAGAATGTTATTTTCTGATTTTGTAAATAATGATTACAATATTTGTAAAAATAATAATAATATGCTCTTACACCTCAATTAAAGCTTACCACAATGTTCTAAAAACTGAAATGCCATGTAAATACCTCTAAACAAAATCAATTTAGCAATGTATAATGTTGATAGAAGAAAAAAGACATTAAATTATAAGATTTTTTTATTTTTTAAAACTAATGGTTTTATTTAAAAACTGTATACTGTTTGTGATTTTATTTTAAATAAAAGAGTAAGTTGTTCTTTTTTTCATATGTCAAAGCATTGACTGGGACACAAACCTGGGCCAGCTGCTTAGAAGGTAGCTATGCTAACCACTGGACCACCAACACTTGACAAGAATAAGTTATTTTTGTTTTATGGGCCGGGAGGTGAACCCACAACTGTCTGCAACCAACTACTTGCTTGAAAGGCGGCTGCGATGACCTCTCGGCTAACAACGCTTGACTGAATAAATTGTTTTAATCTCCTTCTGTCTTATTTTTGCAGTGTTCAAGCATTTTTGAATGAACAATAATTCCAAGACAGCCATTATTTTTAATGTTTAATTTTTACTAGTGGAAATTATTTATGAAGATTTAAATAAATAACATTTTAAAACTATTCAATACTGCAATATTTCATTCAAATATATTATTTAATAAATAAATAAAATAATTGAATGACTTTATTGCTTAAAAGTTCATAATAATATGAACTCATTATTTAATGAATTGTATCTATAGAATTTTTTAAGAAAAAGATTTTCCTTAGTTTTATTCAGAAAGTTTGTATGTTAAACTCAAACTTATTAATAATTAAAATAATCTTAAATAAATATGTTTAAAACTGTCTAAAACCAATATTCTTAATAAATATAAACACTTTTTTCCTACTTTTACTGCATATATCTTTGAATAATTAAGTGTAAGTTAATACATTAAGCAGATAAATAATAACATACATAATCAAATGTATAAAATGTCTTACATTTTATTTATATTATTCTTATGACAGACTTTTTCTTTTACAATTTGCCACAGATATGTATTTTAATAATGCGAAGATCATTACATTTTACATTGTAATAAATAATTTTAAAATTGAAATTCCACAATAAACTGTTAATAAGTTGGCAAACAATAGCAATCTACCATTCATGTTAACCAAGTATTATTAATGATCATAGTATTCTATTAACTAGTTTTCCAATTTTTCTACAGGCAAACAACTTAACATACAACATGCATATAAAGATGAATAGGAAAATATTATGAAACAAACTTATCACTTTCACTTTTTTAAACTGCAGTTAAAAATAAAGACAATATTAAAATAAACATTTGCAGCTTAGACTTAATATCCAAGCGTCTATCTTGCCTTAGCAAAGAAAATACAAAAAATAATTGCCACAAGAAAATTGGACTTCCATTAATACATATATATTACAATTGTAAGATTTATTTTTAACTACTTCAATATCTCACATTTTTATTATAATAAAATGAATAATAATTCTTTTATAATATTTAAACATAATAAACAATAAATCAAGTCATATATTATGTGACATTGCTTTTAAAAGCTTATTTTTACCACTATGTAATACAGGAAGTGTACCAATAGCTCAAACAAGCTCTTGTTGATAAGTGCGGTAAGGAAAAAATATTTAAAATTTCTATCTAGAATATTCCTATCCCCAGAACAATTGGTTTCAAGCTTTTGACTTACCTCAGTGAGGAGCTAGAACATTCAGACAGTAGATCTAAAATATCAACTCAAAACCCAACACTTATTTAATACATAACTATTGATTATTATAATTTTGCCTTTAAGGCTTTGATGATGCTAAAGCATCATGGAGTTTGTTTCAGTCCCATATAGCTATTTGAGTTAGACAGCTGGATTTAAAGACATTTTTATGTCTGAAAATTTCAGATTTTCTACTCAATAGTTACATATTAAATAAGTACTGGGTTTTGAGTTGATATTTTAAATCTAGTGTCTGAATTTGCTAACACCTCACTGAGGTGAACCAAAAGCTGGAAACCAATTGATCTGGGTCTAGGAATATTCTAGATAGAGATTTTATATATTTTTCTCTTATTGCACTTATCAGTAAGAGCTTGTTTGAGCTATTGGTACTCTCTCTATATTAAATATTTAAACATCTATACATAACTTGAGTTTAGTAGATTTTAAATGGTTTTTATCCACTCACCATCTGCTGTATCTCCTGAAAATTCACCCACCGCTATTGAATAACCTGAAAATAAATAATAGTAATAATGATAATTAGTTTTACAATCAATCTATATTTGAAAAAATTAAATATTTTAAATGATAAATGTTATGATTTGTGCATAGTATGTTTATATATACCAATTGGCACTTATATACTGTAAACAATTGATAAATAAATAATTTTCTTATGATTGTTGTTTATCTAAACAAATTTACTCAATAATAAAGAGTATCATTTTCACCCCCTCATAAAAGAAATATCTGGATGCAACAACAATTAACTATTGTCTTTAATAGCATCAAAAGCTCTAGCTCCATGTTTGATGAAAAAATGTCATACTGGAGTACTTATCAATTAGTTCACTCTGTTAAATCTAGGACAGAGAATCTTCTCCCAGTTGCAATCCCTCATCTCATAAGGCTGATTAAGTTCCTGAAATTGGAACCAAAGGTTTGTGGATTTTTTGGTTAAGGTCAACCTTGGAGCCTTGCCTACTGGGATGTTTCTTTGTAATCAGAGGGGACAACGTTGATATAATATGTACTCTTTGTAGAAGATTTGACGAGTCCATTGAGCACATACTCTATCAATGTGAATGGTGGACTCGGTTACGGAATATTGCCCTACAGAGGATTACAGGATACAATTCTTCAAATGTCTATCTTGTAATGGTATAAAATATGCCGTTACATTATTTTAAAATTAAAGTAAAAAGATCATGAATAAAAATTGATTTATTAAAAAGTGAAAAAAAAAACTTAACTTAAAAACTGAAAATTAAAGTTGTGTAACATATATATAGATCGCACAGATGGGAAACTTTGAAAACTTTTAAAAATAAAAGCATTTGAAAGTATTTTTTTGTAAAAAAGTAAAGATATAAAGATTTGATATTTTTGAAAATAGAAATAATGTTGATTTCTATAACCTTAGAAAATGGAAATGATTGTCTTATTAATTAAATGATTGTTCTAAAGCAAACTAGCCCTTGGGGCACTTGAAATAAATTAAATGGTAAGAGAAAAAGAAATTAAATGACCAATGCAAGCACGAAAATGACAGCATGGACCATAATTGAAACACCAGAGGATTAGTGACAGCTTTCTCGTTGAATCCAAAGATTGGATGATAAGAGACTAATAAAAATATAAAAGCCAAATTATTATAATTGTTATCTTAGAGCTGACTATGAATATACCGTTATAACTGGCTTTATTGCAGATTTCATGATGTTGAAGTCTGCAATGAATTTAATTTTCCAGACAACCAGCTGAGGCCTCTGGATGACAGTTTCTGACCAAATGAATGGCAAGTAGTGGTTTCATTTCAAAGAAGGACAAACAATCTACGAAAGTGATCACAAAGATGAACCTCTAAATCTGCTCAATCTGTAAAGTATGAACTCTTGTGTCTATCTAATAAGAACTTTTCTAAAATTGCAATTAATAGCTGAAAATAAGAACAATTATCTGACCTAAAAAAATTTCAAAATCAATTATTAAGATTTTTTATGCATATGTTTAAGCAATCATTTCCATTTCTCTTTATTTGTTTTGTGTTAAGTGTTAATTAAAATGTATCAAATTAAAGTTGGGTATAGATAGCTGCACGGATAAAAATTAATAACTATGTTTAAATTCATTTATGTTTATTTTAAAGGGTTAATTTCAGGCTATTTGTTTCGTAGTTAGAATGATGTTTGTGGAGGGATATATGGGTGTTTATATCAATGTAATGTGAAGCATGTTTAGCATACAGGGCAACATGCCCAACTGAATGCATGACCCCAAAGAGGCAGTCATATTGTTGCAATGGTTGCAGATGTATTTCCTGTGCCATTGACCCCTTCTAGCTCTGTGGAGGGATTATAAGTCGGCAGAAAAATCGCTCTCCCCATATGTAGCACTCTTTATTTAATTTATATACATGATTCCTTCATCAGCAGACACACATTCCTGTAATGGGCAAGGGTCATGTCCTTCAAATAATACCACACTGTCAGATGCACATTCCTGTCAGCGTAATTTTATGCTAGCATCTTCATATTGCATTGGTTGCGACTATATATATCTGGAAGCATTGGTTTGGCTACGAACTTTTAGTCTGAGATTGAATGAATGTTTTGATAAGTTTTTAAGTGAAATATCTATGTAGCCTATCTATACTCAACATGCTAAAGTAAAATATAATTTAAATGTCCATCTGTGTGGTTTATTAAACAATAAATTAAATTTAAAATAATAATAATGACCAATTTAAAACTAATTGTAAAGTCTAAATTTATTCCTCAATTTTAAATATAAATATTATATATGTGCGTTAATAAATGTTTGTGTGTTAATTACTGGCAGTGGTTTATTTTATTAAATATTAATATATTTTTAAGTTATATTAAGTTTATGCATATCCTTGAGCTAGTGGCAAGGGCAAAGGGTCAATGAAATAAAAGTTGGATTTTTAACTTGCATATCGGCCAACTTTATAAATTTTCTAGGTTCAAATGGCCTAGATGGTGCCCTGTTCACCAGATATGGTATGACGGTTAGCTCCAACCACCCCGACCATTATAAAATGGCGCCCAACATGGGGCAATATATAATAAACCACAAGTACACTGAGTAAATTTTTTTTAAAGTGAAATATTTTCTATATTATATAAAGTTATAAACTTGAATTTTGTGTAAAAAGTACTGCCAGTAAGAAAATTGCACATATGTAGAAATAAATGCGAGGAATAAAATGTAATAATTAATATAAATCATAATTTTTTAATGTTTTTGTTTTTTGAGGAAGTTTACTGATATGTAACGGTATAAAATATGCTGTTACATTATTTTAAAATTAAAGTAAAAAGATCATGAATAAAAATTGATTTATTAAAAAGTGAAAAAAAAACTTAACTTAATAATGAAAATTAAAGTTGTGTAACATATATATAGATCGCACAGATGGGAAACATTGAAAACTTTTAAAAATAAAAGCATTTGAAAGTATTTTTTTGTAAAAAAGTAAAGATATAAAGATTTGATATTTTTGAAAATAGAAATAATGTTTATTTCTATAATCTTAGAAAATGGAAATGATTGTTTTATTAATTAAATGATTGTTCTAAAGCAAACTAGCCCTTGGGGCACTTGAAATAAATTAAATGGTAAGAGAAAAAGAAATTAAATGACCAATGCAAGCACGAAAATGACAGCATGGACCATAATTGAAACACCAGAGGATTGGTGACATCTTGCTCATTGAATCCAAAGATTGGATGATAAGAGACTAATAAAAATATAAAAGCCAAATTATTATTATAATTGTTATCTTAGAGCTGACTATGAATATACCATTATAACTGGCTTTATTGCAGATTTCATGATGTTGAAGTCTGCAATGAATTTAATTTTCTGGACCAGCTGAGGCCTCTGAATGACAGTTCCTGACCAAATGAATGGCAAGTAGCGATTTCATTTCAAAGAAGAACAAACAATCTACGAAAGTGATCACAAAGATGGACCTCTAAATCTGCTCAATCCATAACGTATGAACTCTTGTGTCTATCTAATAAGAACTTTTCTAAAATTGCAATGAATAGCTGAAAATAAGAACAATTATCTGACCTAAAAAAATTCAAAATCAATTATTAATATTTTTTATGCATATGTTTAAGCAATCATTTCCATTTCTCTCTCTCTCTTTTTTTTGTGTTAAGTGTTAATTAAAATATATCAAATTAAAGTTGGGAATAGATAGCTGCATGGACAAAAATTAATAACTATGTTTAAATTCATTTATGTTTATTTTAAAGGGTTAATTTCAGGCTATTTGTTTTGTAGTTAGGACGATGTTTGTGGAGGGATATATGGGTGTTTATATCAAAGTAATGTGAAGCATGTTTAGCATACAGGGCAACATGCCCAACTGAATGCATAACCCCAAAGAAGCAGTCAGATCATTGCAATGTTGCAGATGTATTTCCTGCGCCATTGACCCCTTCTAGCTCTGTGGAGGGATTATAAGTTGGCAGAAAGACCGTTCTCCCCCATATGTAGCACTCTTTATTTAATTTATATACATGATTCCTTTGTCAGCAGATGCACATTCCTGTAATGGGTGAGGATCATGTCCTTCAAATAATATCACACTGTCAGATGCACATTTCTGTCAGCGTGATTTTATGCTAGCATCTTCATATTGCATTGGTTGCGACTATATATCTGGAAGCAGGCATTGGTTTGGCTATGAACTTTTAGTCTGAGATTGAATGAATGTTTTGATAAGTTTTTAAGTGAAATATCTATGTAGCCTATCTATACTCAACATGCTAAAGTAAAATATAATTTAAATGTCCATCTGAGTGGTTTATTAAACAATAATTTAAATTTAAAAATAATAATGACCAATTTAAAACTAATTGTAAAGTTTAAATTTATTCCTCAATTTTAAATATAAATATTATATATGTGCGTTAATAAATGTTTGTGTTAATTACTGGCAGTGGCTTATTTTATTAAATATTAATATATTTTTAAGTTATATTAAGTTTATGCATCTCCTTTAGCTAGTGGCAAGGGCAACACAGTCGATAAAATAAAAGTTGGATTTTTAACTTGCGTATCGGCTAACTTTTTAAATTTTCTAGGGTCAAATGGTCTAGATCAGTGTTCTTCAACCCTTGATCCGTGGCCTGGCACTGGGCCGCGGAACTTTTCTGCAGGTCCGTGTGCTAGACTGGCAGTAAAAAGTTTGTAATAATAAATAATAAATGTTTAAACTTTTAATTAATATAGCCAATTTTTATTTAATTTTTCATCTCATTTTTATCCAATTAAAAAAAAAGAAAACAGAACGAAAACAAAATCTAATCAATCGTTCATAAATTAATTTGTTTTTCTAGTTATCACAAATGTTTATGGGGGGATAGAATTAAATTTTTTATTACTTTTCTAAAAAAAAAATTTTAAAAAAAAGTTTTTTATTATATAAACTCCATATATATATAAAACTTATCTTATATATTTAACATTGTTGTTTTGATTAGTTATAACAATTATGCTTATCTTTAAGAAAATTTATCTATAGACTTCTGCCGGTCTGCGAAATCTTATCATTATTTTTGCTGGTCCATGGAACCTTATCCTTATTTTTACTGGTCCACAGGTGTGAAAAGGTTGAAGACCACTGGTCTAGATGGTGCCCTATTCGACAGATATGGTATGATGGTTAGCTCCGACCACCCCGACCGTTATAACCTTAATGATGCATTCAAAAGTGGAAATTTTGGCTCCATCCGCCTGGCCACTTTTATAAATTTTATCATATGGAAGATTAGATGTAAGGTATTATTTGATAGAGAGTTGGCTGGTCCTATTGAAGACATTTTCTTAAAGGTATTATATAAAGCTAAAGAAAGTGATCTAAGAACATGCCTGCCTAGTCTTGCTGAGCAAACATGGAGTCAATTAAATATTTAGCAATGGCTATGTATATTATTTATTCATGACACTTAAACTTTACATGCCATGGGATTTATATACCAAATTAGATCACCCCTGATAAGTAACATAACATAAAATTTTACTTTTAATCCTGTACTCATCATCTAATTTAATAACTAATTAGTCTTTAATGTGTCAGACATGATTGTAAACATGAATTCTATATTACAATGTATATTTTACTTTTTGTGCTAATAAAGATTATTTTGAAAAAAAAAAAAAAAAGATTATTAGTAAAAGATTACGGTCATTCTAATTTTAGAAAAAAAAAAAATAAAAAAAAAAACAGAATATGCAGAAAAGAAAGATTAAAGTCAAAATTGATATATTTACAATTAAAACATGGGTGTTTGGTTGCGCAACATACAATCCAACTGTAACAGAGAGTGCCAAAAAATGAATGATAGCATGAAAGTTCACATTAAGTGGACGATTACTCACTTTAACTAAATGACTGAAGCTAGTATGTAAAAAAAAATTTTAAAATAATAAAAGAGTAATGATGATTGAAATGATTATAAATGTTGCCCGGTGAGAAAACTTTTATTTTATGAAACACATTAAAATCTTTAATTACGTTTTGCTTTTCAGGTAAAATGTTTTGTTTGTTTCATTTAAAAATATATAAAAATCATTTCACTTCCTACAGAAAATGTAATATTTATAAAAAAAAACCCTTATTTAATAGCAACTTCTTTTTTTTTTAAAAAAAAAAAAAAATTAAATAAAAGTATAATTAAAAATATGAATAGATAAATGAAGGCATTATAATTGGATAATGAAAAAAGAATAGAGGGTTATATAATATTATAAAGATATTAAAGCATAAATTATAGGCGTGTGTTAATTTAATATAAAGCCGGTAGATGTCGCTATGTATGCAATATAGGTTGTTTTTTGTAGTTAACCAAGACATATTGAAAAGGGCAACAATTAAAAATTGCCGAAAAGAGCTTTTGTATGTTATGATTATATGATTATATTACACCTATTGTTATATATTATTTTTGTTGTTATATAAAGATTTTTTTATTCTATATCATATCTAGGATTTATTATAAAGTATATATGCACTATTTGTTATAATGTATTACTACATACACATAACTATCTAGATTTTTTGTTTTGTGTTTGCAACACAAAAAGAATCATTTTCAATAATAATCGATTTATTGCAGGTTAAAGATCCATTCATGTTTAAAACCATTTCTTTCATCCATTGCCTCTTTTCTCCACATAAGTCCAGAAAAATTCTTTACCTCACTAATCTATCTCAAATATGGTCTCTATATATCTATTACAAACTCTTGGCAATTTAAGACTTCAACTGGCTATCTATTATTATTTCCTTCTAGCAATAAGTCCACCCTAGTTTCTATTTTAGCTTCTTAATTCTTTTAGTGGTATAGTAATACCGAGTTTTAGAGCTTTGCTTATTTTAAAATAAAAATCTTTTTTTTTTTTTTTGCTTCATTTATTTTTAAAAAGAAAATTAAAAAAGTTTATATATGAGAAGACATGTTGATAATTCATAATTATAAACAAATTTATTTAATGATTGATATTTTAATAACAAGCATTATTAGATATTAACAGACAAGTATTATTATCAGAATAAACTATTTCACAAAAAAATTGAACATTAAAACCTGTTATAAAAAGGAACTAAAAAAATGAAGATGGTAAAAATAGCAAAATAGGACTATGATGTATGAAACATGAAATGTGCAAGATCTATCCAATAAATTAAATGATATAATAAGTGAAATCTTGACAGAAACAAGAAAGTACAAAGTTTAGACAACCTTGGTCATTATCGTAGTGATGTTTCAAAAGATAAAAGAGCATAGGACACAGGAGTCTGAGAAAAATATATTACAATGAAAAAAATTAATCCTCAATTAATTAAAATGAATATATCCATATATGAAGGAAAATAATGATATTACAAGTTTAAGGTTTGAATAGAGATGCTCATCTAAAAATGAATTCTTTGACTAATTAAATAATGAAGTTCTCAAAATTGCAATATCTAGAAAAATTGTGTTGTTTTGAGATTTTAAATAGAAGAACAAATAGAAGAAGAAAAGCTGGAACTGCAAGACAATATAGCAAAGTATAACAAATAATAATGATATGCATCTAATTAATATATGTGAACTAATTAATTTTACGATATTCACTGGTTTTATTAACATAAAGAAATTCATAAATAAACATGAATTCAGAATACATGAAATATTAAGTCTATAATAATTATATTATATGATAGTACATGAATTTTAAATTAATAGGTGTAAAAATAAATAGATGACTATCATTATGTTGCTATAGGAAATAAAGTTAGAATTACAAAATTATAAATATGATATAGTAGTAGAGAAAGAAAGATATAATTTAGATACTTTAGAACATAAAAGAAGTTAGAGATTATAAGTAATGACTAGATGAAATGTTTCAGATAAATGACAGCTTGAATCCACAAAATATCATTACAGTTACATAAAAAATTGTATACATAGAGCCACAAGAAAAGCTAGGTACATATAAAGAAAATAATTATAAGAAAAACCATAATAGTGAGATCAAGACTACAAAATAGGCAAATATATCAGAAATATTTAGGCACTAACATAAATAATAAAGATATGATTCAGTACAAAACAATAGATGCAAAAATACAAAAAAATATATAACAGGAAAAATTAAATATGGGAAAGAAGTTATAAAAGAATTACATATTTATGTAAAAAGAAAAACAATGAAAGCTGATGAATATTTAAGAGTTTAAGGCAAGATAAAAAATGAGATATAATATGATTAATTATAATAAAAAATAAGAATATTTTAAAAATTTGTTAACAAAAAATATAATAGAATTTCAAAAGAAGAATGAACAAAATATACAAATAGTAAAATTCCTAAAAAATTAAGACACCAAAGTGTTAATTAAATGCAAATGACTAAAAATAGAAAGGTTCCTGAACTTGATAGCATTTCATTTTATTTTTTAAACATTGAAGCAAAAATGTCTTGACACTTAACTGGGTTATTATATAGCTGCATTAACAGTGGTAACATCCCAACTGGATGAAAAAAATCATATAGTACAATTCATAAAATGAGCAAAAGAAAACACATTTGTGAAAATTACAGAAGAATAGCAATTACTAATTCATTGAGTCAGATATATGTAAAAAGTCTGAAAGGTAGAGTTGAATATGAATATAGGAATTTGCAAGAGAGTAACAGGCAGAAAAAAAGAGAAATTCACAATAACAACTTGTTTTGTGTAATTAAACTGATGAAAAAGAAAATGCAAAGAAATCAAGAGATTGATCTTTTTACACATAGTATAATATTGTGGACAATGAACAGCTCTATCCATGTTAGATATTATAAGATTATTAAAGTAAATCTAGAATGGAGAAACAAAAATAATTATTTTTTTCATATTTTTTATAATAATAAGTATTAATTTATTTAAAGATTTTCATTCCTTAAATGATAATATGAAAATTCCAAACAATTTTAAATAATAAGAATGTGAATGTTTCTAGTTTGTTAAGGGTGGTTGTAAAAGCGAAAGAAAAAGTATAAAAGATAATAAAACAAATATTTTTCCTCTCTAATAATTTCATTTATCTATTAGTTTTTAATTTTTAAAAAAATAAGCTACCTAAATAAAATTTTAAGTAATGGTTATCAGTTTTTAAAGGCAAAGAAAAAAAGTTTTAACATTTGTGCTGAGAACTACTGCTTTAATTAATTAAAGCTGTTTTTTTTCTTTATATCTCTAAAAAATGATAATGTATTTTTCAAATCAAAGTATAATTAAAATAATAAATTTTAATTAAAAATATAACTACAGATAAATCAATAATTGGAGTAGAATTTATTTTTTTTTAATTAAGGAAAAAGGTAGGAAATAATTTTTTTGTAATGCTGTCATTCCTGAGATAATATGTGATTGGTAGGATATGAGATTGTTCCAAAAAATAAGGGGCAAATTAAAGTATAGTATCTAGTCTAATCAGCAAATCATCTTTGATTTAACTGTTGAAGAAAACAGTGGTAGCATCCCATCTGTTAAAGAGAACAGTGACAAATTAAGTTTTTAGTCTGAAATAAGACTAATCTTGCTACTAGTTTAAAAAATGTTTTTTGGAAATGGATTTGAAAAAAACCATATGCTAAGCTTTATCTAGAATCCAAGCATTACCAAATCTCACCAAATAGTCTGTTCACTAAAAAAAAATATAAAACAATACTCATAATAAAAATCTGCACACTTTGTATTTCATCCAAAAACATGACTATCTCAATCTGTGTTAGACTGACCTGCAATTTATTACATTGAAAAATGGATAAATTCAGCCTGTGTGAAATTAAATTGGTAAATAGATAATATCAACCTTTATTAATTTTTCCTGGATATTTGTGTTAATTTAGAAATTACTATTATAAGCATCAACTGAAAACTTGAAGCTACAAGAAATCATGAACAAATACAATTTGTGATAATGCACCCTGTAGATTATTCTAATTTTAGTGTAAACATTTGAAGAAACAAAAAGGAAAAACTAACAGGAAAAAAAATGAAAATATAACTACAAAAGAAAGACTAAAATAATGAAATTTATGGGAATAAAATATAGTTTTTATGCACATTATTAGGTACACATTTTTGTATAACTACATTTCCAACTCTTTTTTTAATATCAGTAATAATTGTTAGTAATGAAATAATTTTTAGTAATTTTTTTAGTGAAACATCATTTTCCTTATCTTACTTTCCTTTCAAACTATGATTGTATAGGACCTTCCTATTTGATATAAAAAAAGGAAGGAGGGATTTAGTTAATTAAAAAAAAGTTCTTATTGTGAAATGTTGTTTTCCAGTTTTAGTTACTGAAAAAAAATAACTTAATGAAAGAAAATGTTGATTAATTTAATATTAAAATGCTTTTTATGTAAAATGTATTAAATTGGAATTATTATATTGTCATATCTTTTCTGAATTTATTAATTTATTTGTTAATTTTATTAAATAATTATTTAAAAAATAACAGTGTTAATGTATTTATTTCTCCAATTATTTGTTTTATGAACTGGTAAATATGTGTGACTTGATTTTATTATAGCATAGTGTTTTAAAAGATTTATAAATTATTCCAATAAGATTTAAATTAAAGTAGATTAAGCATATATATTTATATTTTCTCTTCTTAATAGTCACAGTCCCTAGGGTCCTTGTGATCTTGAGTTAGCTCTAATATTTATACAGATGTAGCAATATGTGTTTGTGTTTGGACATCCAGATAGTTTTCTGGATAGTGCAAAGGTCAGTATCACTTTTATAGTTTTGTGCTTTATTTATATCTTATTAGAAGTTAGTTTATAATTGACTTATATATTCATAGCACCATATGTATAGAGCATTGTTGATGATCAGCATGTATCAGGATCCCAGAATTTTTTCATAATAAATACTTTAATGCTTAAGTATGTGTAGCAGATAATTGGTTGTATATTATGTCCTAAGTTTGGTATTGTCTAGATAAATAGCTATCTTTTTGATATTGAATCTCTTAAATCCAATTATAAGGGATGATTATTGTATTGGTGATGTAACTTATTAGTAGTATAACTAGTTACTAAATGCTGATTCTCTCATGCTCATTTTATATTTGTTAATTTAATGTTGATTGATGATGATTGTTTACTCTATAAAAATTGTTTCCCATCTCTTCATGTTTACCCCTTTATTTGTTCAATTACTATAGACATTAAAAGGCATATGATAGCATTCCACTAAAATTACTGTGGGAAAACTGGGAATTAGCAAATTTAAGTGTAACTTTTATTAAGGGATTTAAAAAGTTATATAATAATATATATGCAAAAAATAAAAGTAGAAATAATATTTCCAATATTATATAAATAACTAAAGAACTTGGACAAGAATGTTGCCTCTTCCCTACATTATTTAAATTATGTTTAGCATAAGCTCTCAAAATATAAAAAATGAATGGGAATTATTTTACGTAATGGTAAACACTTTATATATTGTACTATGCTAATAATCAAACCATTTTGGCTTTGATCATCGTGATTTGAATTATGTGCCTAAAAATTGATAGAAAAATATAGAAAATGAGGGGTGAGAATAAATATAGCAAAAACAAAACAAGATATATATTGGAAGACCGCAGCAGGATATATTATTGGAAAATGGACATTAGATTGACAAATGTGACAAATATAAATATCTAAATATGAAGATCACTCAAAGAGGAACAATTGCAATAAAAGAAATGTACTGATAAGAAAGATGTTAAATGACATACTGTAGGATTAAAATATATCAAAATAAATAAACAATAAATATGTGATATAATAGTAAAAAGCATTACTATATATAGCAGTTAAAAGAAAGAATTGTAATGGAACTAATGAATACAGAAATGGAATTCTTGGCTAAAATCAACAAGATCAAGGGGAGAGTTCAAAAAAATAAATGAACGAGAAATATTGAATATTGAGCATGCTATAATAAATGGCATAAGAACAATTAGGATTGTGTAAACATGTATAAAGGATATCTTACAAAAAATTGTCAAAACAAATTCATAAACTATCTACCACCAGCAAAACAAATAGGGCATTCAAAAAAGAATTGAAAAGAAAGAATAGAAAGAAAAATTAAGGACTTATGGTTGAGAAGACAGACGATCATAGTGATTGGGAATTGGAAGACATCATAGAATATTAGGAAGTAAATTATTTAGTATCATGGGATTTTGAGTTCATACATAAAAATGTAGATATTCACCAAATAACATAAACTATTGAAGCATTAATGAATATGAGCTTAAATAAGTTCTATTGAGTAAGTGAAAGTGTAAAATAGTTTAGATATAAATATAATATACACTTAAATCAGTGAATCATATTTGTTTGAATCTTGAAATTCTTAATATAGAAGTAAAGATGTAAGATTTGATGAACTCTGAAATAAATTTGAACAAATAAAATCCATGATTTTAATATTAACAAACAAAAAGGAGATAATCAATGACAACAGATGTGATAACATTTTTTTCTAGTTGATTTACTGTGCCAATGTTGAATGAAAAATTAGTAAGGTTAGGGAGAATAAAAGAATTTTACTTTAATTTAAAGATTGTCTACAACTATGCTATTGAGAATAGTGCAATATTTTTCTGATAATAGCGAACTGACAGGAAATTTTTTTACAATGAAATATAGTTTTTTGATATATATCTAAGTTTATGTCATATATAAGAATTGAGTATTAGTATATTCTGACAAAAAAGTCATAGTGGGTTACTAGAACAAATAGATTAGCTTGGAAAGATCCATTTTAATTTATGTTTATCTAGCAACACCATTGCTAAAACATATTTTTCTAGTTATTTTAATGAATAATTCCACACATTCATTTGTTTATATCTTAATTAAACCATAAAAATATTTAATTTATATATAAGCAGTAATATAGAAAAATATGAAATAAGTATGAACTATTAAAAGAATGAATAAAAGTTATAACATATTTTATTAAACATGAGGTATCCTGAATTTGGTTCTTATTCATGATTAGGAAAATAATGATAATCAAACCACATAGTTCCAATTTGTAAATAATACACAGAAGAATTTTAAAAGGATTCTAATTATATTTCTTGATCAGCATTACTTTACAATTATTCACATCATGGTTAATGGACCATTAGTATTCTGCAGAAAAATTTTAGTGGTCCACAAAAAACTTATAAATTTGTTAATACTTATTTCATATTTTTTTATGATCTTTTAAACTATCACTAATTTTATTAAATTTATTTTTAATTCAGTTTTCCGATTTTTGACTAGGATTAATATTAAACCATTAAAATATCACATGACCATATTTTCTTATCTTTACAAAGTTGTTAAAATAAAAACAAATGTTTCCACAAGATTGTGCACTTCATCCCTACTTAATGCCTTCTCATCCAATATCTCCAGACTAGTTTCTTTCTTATGGCTGATAGCTTTATAGTTAATCAAAAGGATAAAAGGTGAGTGTTGGAGGAATACATTGGATTCAAAGGCCTAAGTACACTGCTTTCAGATTCAAGACCTGTCAATGGTGAAAATCATTTAAGCTGGAAAGTATTCTCAAAATATTGGATGGAAAGGCACTGGAATAGGAATTAAAATGCACAATCTTCTGGCATCTGTTAATTACTATGGCTTGCATTAGATGGCACTATTGTGTGAAAACATTTGCTACTGTTTTAATAGCTTCGGAAAATATAAGAAAATATGGTCATGTGATGTTTCAATGGTTTAATATAATCTGAAAATTTTTCTTGTTATAGTTCTCAATGCATTTAATTTTGTTTATACTAATTTTGATTCCAAAAAGTTGTCATGATAATCAGCTGATATATTTTACAAAATTTTAAACTCATGAAATTACACCCATTATTTCAACCATTATATGCATTAAAAGCATCAAAAATAAGAAAAATTAAAATGCAATAATCTTCCGAAACCTGATGATAAATTATAATCACTGATTAAATGAAAATAGTTATCATAGTACAAAACAATTTTTAATATAATTAACTGTAAAGCAAACCAAGGTCAATGCATATGGATCCTTGGATCTGGTCATTTTATTATATGTATATAAAGTATTAAAGTATATATTATAAATACAAAAGAAATTTTTTTTAAAAAAATTTGTATTTGAGTCCAAAAATTCTAGCTATGCTACTGGTCATGAATTTTTCATTGATGCTTCTAAAAATTTCTTTAAGGAAAAATACCAAGTTATACTTTACATCAAATCTGACATTGTAAAGGCCTTTTTAACTTAACCATCATCCAAAAAAATTTGAAGCTATATATACACTAGTTCAATTTATCTTTCTTAACTTTAGAAGAAGATGTTCACTAATAGTAATTATATTAATCTTAAACTATGACATCTCCTATCTCTATAAAATTCACATCAAGCAAAGTTGTCACATTACAAGTATCATATCTTAAAAATAATAAACTATTTATCTTTATTATTACCATATCTCTGGCTTTGTTACTACTATCATGATTAATTCTTGAATTATCTTTTGGTTAGAATAGCCTTGCCAAATTTTATGAGACAATCCCTTTTAAACCATTTTTATATATTAATCCATAATCATGGAAGACAGAAGATCACTAAATATAACTGTATAAATTTATATTTTTTTCTAAATCTAGTTTAATAGTGGCTTATTAACTGTATTGCTTATGCATGATTATCATCTTGTAAACCTGGCTTGATCATTACTTTTCATTCCTGAGAGTTTTGTATAAGGATTGAAGTTAGAATTGTTCTGTATGTAATTAAAAATGGAAATGTCATTGCATGTTTGCTAGAAGAGGTAGTAACTTATAAAAAAATAAATTGATAAAAATTATTAAAAAAAATAGAAAAAGGAAACTCTATCAAAATTTTAGCTAGGTTTTGATGAGCCAACATTTGGTTCTTAAAATATAAAACAATTAGTTGTCTTAGTATTTTCTATTGAATTTTTGGTTAATCTAATATTAGTCTTCTATGAATCTCAATATTAATCTGAGTTTATCACTTCACAGAATGCTTGAATTTATATCAAATATACATTTAAATAAAATAAACATTAAACTTTGTATATGTATAAAAAAAGGCATAAGTTAAAAATAGCAAAAGATAACTCAAAAACAGTTAGATTAGATATAAATCCATCACAACAATAGAAAATAAATATTAAAAAACAATAGAATACAACAATTTTTGCAATTAATTTTACAAAATAACAATAAAACATGACCTTAGACATTGTATTTCAGTATAAAATAAAATAGAATAAAAAGGAAAATAAAAATAAAAGATTATTATTAGTTCATATGTAATAATATACAATTGTATAAAAACAACTTTAGTAAAATTGATCTTAACAATAATGATAAAAAGTTACATATTCATAATTGTGTTTGCAGAAAATTTAATTTTAATATTCCCACTATTTCGATTAATTTTTTTAATTTATAGGACATACATCATTTCACATTAGAAATTTAATTATAAAAACTATTTAATTAAAAAAGAAATTAGATTTTTTGATAACAGAAACAGAAAAATGTACATAGAGAAATATAACTATATTATTATTATATAATATAAAGAGGAATAAACAAGAAAAAAAGTTATACATATTTTTAACATTTTCAAATATCATTATGACTACTGGTATGCAAGATTCACAATAATATTCATATGTTAAACTAAACAGGGTAATAAAATGTTGCCAAAAAGATTTTTTTTAATTGAATAATATATTATTTGTTTGAAGTTTTATAATCATTTTTAGTTGTATTTCTTTATATGCAAATGAACAATATAATGAATTATAATATTTTCATATTAGTGTAACATATTTATATTCCTTACCCATATAACTATTATCATCTGTAGGTGGTCCTTCTCTGGTACTCTTTAAATCATCTGGCAGAAAAAGATTTTGAGAATAAACCTGACCTAAAAAACAATGCAAAATTAATAAAATAATTATTTGGTGAGTATATTGTGTATACGTATTATTATCATAATTCAATTTTATTTACAACAAAAAATATCATTTACACTATTTATCTTATGCAATGATAAATTTGTTATATATATTTATGCAAAGTTATTAAAAATATAATATGTAATAAATTTTAAATCAAAGATTTAAAGTTTAATTTTGTTTTCAGTTTATATTAAGCCTTAGTAAAATAAGAACTTTTAAATTATTATTACTATATTTTATATATCTACATAAATAAATCTATACAAATAAATAAAGAATATACTTACATCTAAAATACTGTTTAAGAGAAGTAATTCAAGTTGAAAAATATAGAATTTTTTAAAAAAAGTCATATTCAGTATATAATAGATCACACTGATTTACATAATCAAATGCTCTTTTAAAATCTATTTGAAAGATTTATCTATTTCAAAACTATCCTCTTAATAAATTCACAACTATAAGAGTCTTACATACAAAATACATTTCTTGAAAAACTGTTGTATAAATATTATTGATATTGATCTAATATATTATAATTTTTCATCTACTTTATATGTTTTTTAATAATAGCATTTAAATAGTAGCATCATAATACTAGTAGTAAGAATGATAAAGAGCATTAACAAAAACATATTGTTTAAAATATTGCTATAATTATTTGCTTAAAAATTTTATATTTAGACAGGCAATAATTAAATGCTTGTATTATTTTGATTATGAACAGTTGAATGATGTTATTAATTAAATTATATAGAAATAAAACAAACCAACTCCTTTTTAAAACTTGATTTTTTATGACTATAAACATGAAAAAGAAATCCAATGTTTCAACTATTTTTTATAGTCTTTTTCATGGCACACTAAAATAAAATATATATACAATAAATATATATACAATAAATATCACATATTCCAAAAAAAATAAAAAAATAATAAAAAAAATTAATTAAAAATTACAAAATATATTCATAACCAAATTTTTTTTTATCTTATCTCACTCCCCTTTCCTATTACAATCTCAACTTAAACACAGCCAATTTCTTTTTAAAAATCTATATATATCATTTAAAAACTTTTAATTAAAAACCTATTATTTTCTTTTATCTTTTTCTATTAACATCCTATTTAATTCTGGTTTTATTTCATTTATGTATACACCCTCTTTTATTATCCTTTCATTATATGACTTAATACATTCTAAGGGTTTTATTTCAAAATCCCCATGCTTAAATGTATTCTTATAAATGTAAATACATTTAAGCATGGGGATTTTGAAATAAAACCTTTGGAATGTATTAAATCATATAATGAAAGGATAATAAAAGAGGATGTATACATAAATGAAATAAAACCAGAATTAAATAGGATGTTAATAGAAAAAGATAAAAGAAAATAATAGGTTTTTAATTAAAAGTTTTTAAATGATATATATAGATTTTTAAAAAGAAATTGGTTGTGTTTAAGTTGAGATTGTAATAGAAAAGGAGAGTGAGATAAGGTAAAAAAAATTGGTAATCCAGTATTTACCTTGCTATGACGTTATTAGCCTGAAGGCATATAACTTTAATTATCTGATATTTGCGTCGTCGGAAGAATATGTGAACGTTGTCATGGCAATGAAGAGACTGACATGACTAATTCTAGAGATTTTATTTTTGGTTACATTACTATTATATCATAAGCCTGAAGGCATACAGCTATAATTATCCAATTTTTTCATCCATGAGATTTTTTTTGTCTTGACCCGCGAGATTTAAAAGTGTATTTTTTCCTATTTGTTGCATCGTTTTTTTGAGTGCAGCAGCGGTTTTTTTTTCAGAGCATTAATTTTCAATGATTTAATATTTCAGCAACTTTTTAAAATATTCTAATCTAGCGATCTTTGATGTAACGTCATCACGTGATGTGCCGCAAAATTTTAGCAATTACATTTGTCCGCAAATCACTAGGTGACGTTATCTTAAAAATCATATGGTTAGAGTAGTATGCCTTCAGGCTAATGATGTCATAGCAAGGTAAATACTGGACTACCAAAAAAGTTTAATTTTTAATTAATTTTTATTTTTTTATTTTTTGGAATATGTGATATTTATTGTATATATATTTATTGTATATATATTTTATTTTAGTGTGCCTTGAAAAAGACTATAAAAAATAGTCGAAACATTGGATTTCTTTTTCATGCTTATAGTCATAAAAAATCAAGTTTTAAAAAGAAGGAGTTGGTTTGTTTTATTTCTATATTAGATATATATGAACTATTTTGAAAAGAAAAACTGTGTGCTGAATATATTAAATTATTTAATTAAATTATATCCTCAGAAAACAGAAAGATGATTGCTTGATGTATATTTCCAGAGTATGAAATAATTTATATTTAATTTTTAAATTATTATTTAATAAAGTTACTATTCTAAAGAAAAGTTTTTTAACATGAGTCTATAAAAAAATGCATCATGAATACTGGGATAACTTTTTGATAAACTTAAAATTCAGTATGCTTTACATATGTAAAACATATAAACTGAAATATTAAAATAAACTTAACAGAAAATAAAATATAAAAATGAATCTTCATGTGCACACTGCAATAAATTAATTTTTCCTTACTGTTTAGAACATTTTATTTTATTTTATTTTATTTTTGCTGTTTGTTTTTGATAAAGAAATGTACAAAGAAAACTTGTGTTAAGCATTGAAAATGTAATATTATTTTTAATTCAGTTTTTTTAAAATATATATCAAAGTAACCTGGTGTTTTTCATTTAGACTTAGTGGTGTCAGAATAATAAACTGTTTTGATTCAAAGAAAGTTGTTAACTTGATGACTTGTATACTACTGTTTGAAAGAAATATGTTTTTTGAAGTTTTTTATGGAAAGTAATTGCCAATGAAGAAAGGGTATTGGAATTTTTAAGTCACAATAATCTTCTTAATGATGAAGGCAAACCATCTTATGTCAAACACAGTTCTCAAGAAAATGAAAGGTGCATTCCCTGAACTATTTTGCAGTCTCATTTAAATAACATAAGGTGGAAAATGTCTCAACAAAATGGTGATAAACTGGAGCTCTTTCTAGCCTTTTTTAAAAATGTATACTCAACTAACCACCATGGCAATCAAAAAAAGTGATTTTCACTTTAAACTTCTTTTTATTTGTTGTTACAAAGCCAGTTAATTTTTATTTTGATTATTTAATTATAATTTGTACTCAATAAAGAATAAAATGGAATTTTTTATGTAAAAAGTTAGAAAATTGTAGTTTGACCTTCATTTTGGATTTTCAGTATTGTTTTCATAAGAGATATTTACAATTGACTGTATTTTTTCTTATTTTTTTAAAACAAAATCAAAATTTTAAAAATTCCAAAGGCAAATAATCCTAGTAAAAGTTTCAAACAAAGCTATCAATTGGAAATAATAAAAAATTTGAAATTATATATTTAATTTATAAAGTAAATTGTAAATCAGTAAGAAACTTGCATTTGGTCATACCTTTTTTTCTTCCTTCTCCCTCCCTCTTTCCCTCAATCTTTGTTCAAAACAAAGTAAGAAATTGAAAAGACAAATAATACTAAAAATTTAAAACAAACCTATAAATTACAAATAATGAGAGGTTTTCTATTACACATTTAATTTATAATTTGATGTTTTCAAAAAAAAAAAAAAAAAGAATCAGAAATTAATCAATTATTGATCACAGTATTCTTTCATGATATTGCTGCAGAGTTTAAAGAATTAATAAAAATAAAGTGGAATGTAATACTTTACTCTATCGGTATCCAAATATATATATAATTTCAATTGGACTTTTGAAAATAGAAGGTTTAAGTTTTATAAGATATTTAATATAGATTTTTGTAAATGATGCAAAGATATTACCATAGTTAAGGTTTTTGGTTTAATTAAAAATTAATTAATAATAATAATAATAATAATAATAATAATAATAATAATAATAATAATAATAATAATGATGATGATGATGATGATGATGATGATGATGAAAAAAATAGTAATCTGAAACCAATAACAGACATATATATAATATGCATATGTCAATTTTAAATGTTAAGATCTATTTAGTGACATCTCTAGGCCTTTGGGATCTCTCTCAAAAAAAAACACTTAATGGGACCCTTGTATAACTGAACTAAAAACTACAGTAGCAGCACTATATTTTGTATAAGTGATAATTTATTAGGAGCAAGGTATATATGTATATCATAATTTTAGATAACAGATCACAGCAAATAATCACAAGTAATATATATATAATCATCACTCAATTAATAATTTATCATTGATAGATTACATAGCATAATAATTCAAATAATGTGTACAAAAAAAGTAAAAAAAAAATTAAATGTTCAGTCTTCTCACTTGCCTCCTTGCAAAATCAATTATGATATATTTCATATTTAAAATTTTTGGTGAATTTATGTTCGATTGCTAACAGAGCAAAACATCTCACTTACATTTGACCATTCAGCTACAAAAATTGCTAGTATCATTTTTAAAAATTTGCAAAACATGAATGAATATTTTATTAAAAATTAAATGTGCCGGATATTTTATTAATAATCAGTTTTTAATTGGTTTTTCAGAAATGCTGCTAATACATAATAGCTGCTTTGGAAAATTATTTGGCAATCACTTGCATATGACTTTTGCAAAAGTTCTGCATATGTATTATTTCATTATAATAGTAAAAATCAGTCATATATCACATGACCTATGTAGCTTGTATTACCAATATGTAATATATAAAGAGCTTGCTACTAACTCTAAACAAGCTTTTTTTTTATGATAAATGCTACAAGAGAAAATACACGAAGCTTTTATCTATGATGGTCCCCATCCCCAGACCGGTTTCGAGCTATGGCTCTCATCAGTGAGGAGCTAGGACATAAGATTCAAAATATATTTCATTATCTAAATATGCAATTAGACTTTTCAATTTTAAAAAGTTTAAATATTCAATGATGCTTAGGGCTCTCTGCACTGTAGGGTTTTGTGCTTTCTATTTACACAACTGAATAGATGAAATAAAAATAAGAATTTTATGCTAATTACTAAACTATCAATATAATAGTTCATTGTTATAAATTTAAAAATTAATATATGAAAATATAAATAGTATAAAATAGTGTCAACTGAAGATGTTCTTATACCCTGAAATATTATAGCAATTATCACTTATTCTGTTACTAATAAATAAATAATAGAATGTCAACTGTTGATAAAGTTATTTAGTATATAATAATATAGTCAAAATGAATTGTATTAAAGTTATTCTATTAATCAAATAATAACTAGTTAAATTCCTTATAAATTTGAATAGATTATACAATAGTAACTGCATGATTTAGAATAATTCTAATTTAAAATAAAGTTTCATTAAAGATATTTAACTAATTTGATTTAAACTGAGAACTTATTTATAATTGTAATATTAAATAGAATATTTAACTATAGTTTTTTTTTTTTTCAAAACATAAAGATATATCTGCATAATCCATTTCACATAATTGTATATTCTGAATTTATTAGTTAATGTTAACACTATACTTATATTTCAGTTGGGCCATACCTGTCATACTCTAGAAAGTAGACATAATTAAAGGATATTGCAGAAATACACAAACATGGAGAATACTCCTAAATAATCTCAATTACCCAGATTGTGTGATTCAGCTAAACTATTGATATAATTTTAACACAAAATAATATACACATGGATGAGTTCTAATGTATGTTTACATCTTTTACTCTGTGAAAATATTCACTTTAATATATATATATATATATATATATATATATATATATATATATATATATATATATATATATATATATATATATATATATATATATATATATATATATATTGTAATGCATGCTCTATGTATTTGGGCAAGACAAAAATGTAATAGATAAGAACTAACTATTCAATAAATGCCCCATAAATTTTGGCAATCACAAAATACTATGGATAAGTGCTACACGTGGACAGCCCAAGAATGTAACTAGTAGATAGATAAATGAATAGGCTGAACCACAAATGTATTTGTAATAAATTAGATCTACATATAATGGACTCATGAATTTTTAATGGACCAATGAGTCCAAAGATAAATGTTTTTGCTTGATAAAGAAAAGGAAATTCAATAAATAATCATTTTGTATGGGATGTGCAATTAAATATCTTAATTATAAAATAAATTGTGTAATCAAAAATAATTTTGTATAATAGAATAGTTTGTGCAATAAATAAATTACTTGATGCCTAGATTAATAATAATAAAATATAAGTTTATTAAGGTAGACATTAACTCAGTGAGATAGCTATGCAAATAACATCACTTCAATTCTAATAACTGTGATTGAATATCATTCACTGTATATTTATAACCTATCCATGACAGATTGCAATTGTTAGATACAATCTATAACTAACAAATCACTAACATGTATAGACATAAAAGAATTAAATACATAATCTTGCAATCAAATTTTTTTTTTTAAAAAGTATATCCATTTTTTTAAAATATATCTATCTCATATCCTAAATCAAATAATGCTTTTATAATAAGTTATTTTATATTTTAAACTATTTTATATGAAATATTAGTTACATTTTAAATTTTGATTTGTTTTCTAAAAATAACACATCAATAATTAAGTTACTTGATTTTACTATTTAAATGTGTCAAATAATAATAAATAGATTGCATTAATAATTAAAATCATTAAAATGAAGAAGAATTTTGATAGATATCTATCAGTGTGTTAACAATTATTCCATTGATTATTATTAATAAGTTAAAGTTATCTGAATAAATAATTTAGAAAAGATTTGTTTATTGGTGTTTGTTACCAAATTCATCATATAACTTCAGATTATAGTTCTCTCCTTCTCCAGTGACATTTTCTCTAATATTTCCATGATGACAAACATAGATATGGCATTTAATAGGAATTTTAATTATTAGATGACATTCAACTATTCCTTTAGAAATGCTACAATCCATGGCAAATCTAATGGTTTGAAGCCTTGAGCAGTCAACATAGTGTTTGTTGTTGTTCACTCCATTTATTTACAAAGATATCAACTGAGGGGAATTTATATTCTTCCCCTCTACATGATTTCTATTCACAGTACATTATAAGTTTGTTACAAATCCAGAATCCAATGATAAAAATATATAAAATAAAGCACAAATTTTGAATTTAATTTTTTTTTTTTTTGCTGAGCCTTTTTTCTGTTACCTAGTAACAACAATAACACTGTCTCTATTTTATTAGCTTGTAAACATGAGATTATTTTCCATTTAACTTTAATAAAGTTATTATTATCATTTGATACAACTTAAAAATATTTTATTTTTAATTTTAATAATTAACTTGTTCACTCACTCTCCATATTAATTAAACATAAGATTTCTAATTGTTTTCTTTATTTATTCATTTATAAACTACAGGAAGATTATAAATAATAATTATGTATATCACATATTCTCATCCTTAATAATAAAAAAATAAAGAAAACATTTCTAAAACAACAATATACGATCACCACTACCAATTAAACCTTCTATCAATAATTTATGATTAACTAAAACTATATCACCACAACAATAAAATTAATGACTATGTACAATTGTATGGCCGCTTTTTTTTTTTACCCTAACTAAATATTTGTAAAATAAATATATAACATTATATAGGTTACATAAATTTTGACTAATAAAATCAATGTTTTTATTTATAATAAAGATAGAGTTCTTGTACCAAACAAATTATGAATATAATGATTACCATAAATTAGATATTTACAATCATACCTATGATGATTTACACATTTGATTGCGGTCTTGTAACAAGCCTTTTCAAAATAACTACTCTCATAAATCCAATGCATATCATTGGCCTTATTTTGTAATTGAGAAAATTTCTTATATTCCCAGTCAGGATATCTATTTTTTTGACTATCTATCTCATGATAATCAGTTATTTTTCTATTAATTTCATTCAAATCTGAATCATGTTCAAAATCTACTAATACTTGAAACTGATTTGTAAGTTCTAATTTAAATTCATGAGAATGTTTCTGAAGATTAGGAATATCAACTGTAAATATTGTTTTTCTTAATAATTTTTATCTCTCTAATTTTACACTAACATGTATCTTACATCTTACTAATCAATGATCACTTCCTGTGTTAAATTTATTAAGAACATTACAATCTTGAAATATGTATTTTCTGTTGGCCAGAATATAATCAAATTCTGCTGCACCTTCATTTGGATGCTGACATGTCCATTTCCTTTTAACATTTTTCCCAAAGAAAGAATTCATAATATAAAGTTTTTCTTTTTCTGCAAACTCTACAAGTCTATGTCCTCTCTCATTTCTATTACTATAAAAATTACCTACAGCACTTTCATATTTCATTTGATTATCAATTCTAGCATTAAAGACTACCATAACAATTTTAAAATGTTTTTTTTTACTCTGATCAAAAGCCTTTTGTACATCCATATAAAAATCTTCTACTACTTCATCACTATGAAAACTTTATGGGGCATAAACCTGAATTATCTGCATTTGGTATCTGCTATTAAGTTGTATAACTAATCTTGCCACTCTGTCCAATACACCATCGATCTCCACAATGTTGTTCTTCGACTTTTTATTTATAATCAATCCTACTTCGCTTGTATTTCCAATATTTGTGCCTTTATAATAGAGTACATGTCCACTTTTTAGATCAATTGTCTTTTCACCTTTTCTTCTAACTTCACAAAGTCCAACAATGTACCATTAAATATAAGACAATTCTTCTTCTAATTCTTGCAATCTTCCTTCATTTGAAAGTGATCTGCAGTTATAAGTACCTAAATAAAAAGTCATTATCAAATGATGGCCTGGGTCCACAATCAGGTGATTCTTAGCACCTGCCACTTTTGGCCACCACCGGTGCCTTGGTTGGTGACTTTACAGCCTCCTGGGAATAAGGGTCATGATTTATTTTTGTCTGTCATGATTGTATATATCTATTGGAAAAAATATTTATCAAAAATAGCTGGTATAAAAAAGCAGCAATTGACCAATAAAATTTCTACTGAGACTAGAGAATTTATTAAGAAAAGAAGGAATATGAAAATATACAAAAATAATGCATTAAAAGGGATTGAATATCTCAAATTTTGTAAAATGGTGTGGAAAAGAGTTGAAATGATATAAGAAAGTATAACTGTGAACTAGCAAGAAAAGCTGTAGAAGAGAATAAAAGTCTCAAGAGTGTAAAACAATATTTTGGTATTGGTAGGAAATTTATATCTGCAATAAGAAAAAAAGATGGAATTATTACTAAAATGAGAGATGACATCATGAATTGGGTAGAAGACTTCTATCAAGATTTATATAGTAATAAAGAACAAGTACCTCCTATATATGTCTGAAGGTGATTTGAAAAAAGAAAAGATTCACATAAAACAAATGCCTATGAAGAATGGTTATCCATCAGCAGTCATCAGAAAAACCTTCAATAGACAACACAAAGAGATACCAAAAGAGAAAACAGTTATTGGTACGGTAGTGTATCCATACATACCAGGAATGGCAGACAAGTTAAAGAAAATCTGTAGTCAATATAACATTAGAACTGCTTTCCAAAGTCATACCACACTTCAAAGAATGCTTACTTCTACTAAAGCCTAAACTGGAAATTCTGAAGAACAAAAGCTGCATCTATAAGATACCATGTGAATGTGGAAGACAATACATTGGTGAGACCTGATGCCCTGTTGAACAGTGATTGAAGGAGCACAAACTAATGGTTAAAAGAGAAAAAACAGATGTGTCTACCATAGCAGCTCATGTATGTACTAATGACTATATGCTTAAGTGGGAAAGTACAAAGATATTGAATAAAGAGGAAAAAATGCATAGAAGAAAATTCAAGGAAGCTGCTCATATGACAATGGCAAATAATCCTACAAGTCAACCCAGTGTGGCAATACCCAATGTATGGAAACCTCTAATTAATCTTGCTCTTAGGAAAAAATAATAATAATAATGGGAAAAAAATTGGAGGACTCAGGAGGATTTGAACCAACCCTCATATACAAATATATCAAATTTCTACTATATGTTGCCTTTGACAGAATAGCTCAGTTGGTAGAGCATTTGCCTTAAATTCAATATTCAATAATCTAAAGGTGCAAGTTCAACTTCCAAGTGAATATTGTCACTGTGCATATAGGCCAGCAACACCTGAAGAAGAGCGGAGAATAATACTACTCAAAACGTTGTGTAATTACTTTGTATTGTCTATTTGTGTTATTATTAACACGTTGATGTATTTGGAAAGTTTAAATAAAGTTTAAAATTTTTGATACATTCAACATTCACTCATAAATGATGGAAATAGTCCAATATATCACAAGTACCTCCTATATCTATTATATCTTCTGAATTGCCCAGAATTTTAAATGAAGAAGTGAGACATGCAATTAAATTTATGAAGAAAGGAATAGCTCCAGGTAATGATTGAATTATATTTGATATATTAAAAGAAGCAGTTGAAGAAATAGAAGTTTTTTAGCAAAGTTACAAACCAAATGTCTAAATGATAAAGATGTACCAGATGATTGGAAGAATGCAGTATTAATTTTAATATTTAAAAAGGTGATAAAAAGATATTAGAAATTACAGACCTATCAACCTTTTATCAGTTTTATACAAAATTTTTACCAAGATAATTACAACTTGTCTACAGAGAACATTGGATTTCTGCCAACCAAGAGAACAAGCTGGGTTTTAAAGTGGTTTTAGTACAGTAGATCATATCCAGGTATTGAGAGAAATTATAGAAAGGACAAATGAATATGAGTTGCAATTATGCTTTGGATTTGTAGATTATGAAAATGCACTTGATTCTATAAACATTTCTTCAGTGATTAAAGCATTGAATCATCAAGGTATTTGTCATATTTTAAAGAATATTTATAAAAATGCAACAGTAACATTTAGATTACATAATGATACTGGGAAAGTCAACATTGAGAAGGGTGTAAGACAGGGTGACTCCATATCTCGAAAACTATTTACAGCAGTGCTGCAAGAAGTATTTTATGGGTTAAAATGGAAAGTGAAAGGAGTGAAAGTAAATGGAGATTATTTAAGTCATTTAGACTTTGCAGATGATGTAGCTGTTTTTGCAAATAATGCTTTAGAGTTGCAGGAAATGCTGCAGGAGTTATCAGATGAAAGAAGAAAAGTAGGACTAAAAATAAATGTTAAAAAGACTAAAGTAATGTTTAATGAATTTTCTCAAAATATGAAAATAAAGATTGATTATGATGAGTTAGAAGAAGTTAACAGCTACAAATACCTTGGTCATATTATTAATACAGATGGAAATGTAATCTATGAAATTAATCATAGAATTAAACTTGGTTGGAGTGCTTTTGGTAGAAATAACTTGATACAAAAAGGAAATATGCCTAGGTGTTTGAAAAGGAATGTTTTTAATAAATGTGTTTTATCAGTTCTTACTTATGGATCTGAGACTTGGACCAATACAGAGACTTTAGACCACTCAAAGAAGTACAGAGAGATGCATGTTGGAATAAAAAAAAAGAGATCAAAAATGCAATATATAGGTAAGCGAACAAACAATTGTTAATGACCTCATTGAAAAAATTAAAAAACTGAAGTGGAGTTGAGTTGGACATATTATTAGAAGAGGTGATAATAGATGGACAATTGAAATCTTAAACTGGATTCCAAGAGATTGTAAAGGACCCAGAAAGAGAACCACATGTGAGATGGATGGATGAAATAAGAAAGTGTGCAGCGGTGATGTGGAGAAGAGAAGCTAAAGATCAGAGAAACCTTTGGATTTTAAAAGCTTTATTTCTAGGGATAAAATTTTATATCTATCATTACTATCTAAGCTTATGACAGAATTTCCTTTTAAAGAAACCTAATCATTTACTTTAGATTGAATCACATCTATGTTACTATCATAATTTGAATGACTCTGTCCTATCTGAGTTTCTAAACTTTTGATTTCCCATTTTTGATTATTCTGTACTTTCTCTATCTGTTTATCAGTAAATGACTGACATTCATCTAACTTAGTTTCTAGAATTTTACCTTTACTTTGGCATTTTAATCTGTATTTTTCTGTTTTAGTTTCTATCTCCTGGATCCAATTTGTCTATAATTATAGTATATTAATTTTGTTTTGCATTTGACTTGGATGGATCTTATTCTCTAATTCATTAAACTTAACTTTCAAGCTATGTATTTGCTCTTCTTCCATTCTTATTTCCTGAATTAATTTTGTATGCACATGCTTGGTCTCTTGCTTTAATCTATTTTCTAATTCATATTAATCCTCTTCTATTTTCATTATTAAGATTTTCTGTTCTTGCTTCATGTCTAATTTAAGTTCTTTTTTGATTTTTCGCAATTCTTACTTAAATATTTCCTTACTTTGTTTCATTTCTAATTGATTCTTGCCACATTTTTTCAGGTTTCATTAATATTATTCATCAGACCTCTCTGATTTTGTTTCAATTGCTGTTTAGGTATTTCCTGACTCTGCTCACACTTATTTCTTAAATTTCTTGATAATACATTCATCAAGTTCTGCAATATTGCTATGATAGATTCATTTCAATCATTTTTTGATGTGACAAAAACCTCACTAACTTTTCTTCCCTATTCTAACATAATTAATTCCATCTCATTTTCCAGTTTGTTTAAGAGTTATTATCTTACTTTAGAAAGGAAAAAACAAATTTTCTCCTCACTTCAATATCTTAGACTAAACAAAATGAAGAAGTTATTTTTCTCTACTATGTTTTATATGTTGATGACCCCAACAACTTAATTAAATTTCTACTCATATACATTTCAATTTATACAAAAGGTCTTCTCAACATAAAGTACAACAATGACATCATTTCTCAATAGTGATTGATTTATCTATTCACAATATCATTATTCTGAACTAATGTATTTATTTATTTATTCTAATTATATCATGTGTACTTCCATGACTATGTAAAAAAGACTTTGCATTATGCTATAATCAACAAATTCAAACAGTGAGCATCAATGTTTTCCATCTATTTTCCAAAATAATGAGGAGACAAATACATTCAATAGAATAAATTGGCTTCAAATACATTTTATCATTAATTTTACAATTGCCTCATAAGGAAACCTTGATAATATTTATTAATAATGAGATCACATTCTTTTGGCATCTTACTAACATATATCCCATATTTGGTGCTTTCAAGGGCATAGGAATAAATTCTCACTTTCATTATCAATTGGAAAGCCCAGGCATCAACATTTGGTATTTTGCCTTATTGTGCCTCTTTCTGGCATATTTGCAAAATATTTTATCCATAAAGCACTTTATAGCTCTATTATTTTTCAATTCATATATTGTTGCACAAATTTTCTGAAAACAATTTGACAACCAACTCTAAATTCAAACCTTAAACAAAGCACAGCTACAAAACTAAAATTTTTTATCTAATGAGTCATTAATCAATTTAATCCAACACTGATATTACACAAAAAATAACATATTAATTGTGATCATTAAGCAAATATTTTAATTCTATCTATTTCTTTTATGACTCTAGATCTCTTGTAGTTCGTGAATAAATGAGCCCTTGTTGGGCAACAAAGCAGTTTCTCCAAATGCCCTACATATATGGACAAGCCAAAAATGTAATGGATAAGAATTAATTGTTCAATAAATGCTCAATAGATTTGGGCAATCATAAATTTCAATGGATAAGTGCTACACTTGGATATCCCAAAAATTTAACTAGTAGATAAATAAATCAATAGACTGAACCACAAATGGATTTATAATAATTTAGATCTACATTATAATGGACTCATGAATTTGTAATGCACTAATGAGACCCAAGATAAGTGTTTTTGCTTGCCAAAAAAAAATAAAATTCAATAAATAAACATTTTGTATGGGATGTACAATTAAATATCTTAATAAAATAAATTGTGTAATAAAAATAATTTTGTATAATAGAATGGTTTGTGCAATAAATAAGTCAAATGATGCCTAGATCAATAATAATAAAATATAAGTTTGTTAAGGTGGATATTAACTCAATGAGGTTGCTAAGCAAATAATATCATTTTGATACTAATAAATGCAATGTAATATCATTCACTGTGTACTTATAAACTATCTTTGACAAGTTGCAATTGTTAAATACAATCTACAAACTAACAAATCATTAACACACACAGTCGCACAGTCATAAAAGGGTTAAATATATCATCTTGCATGCAAACAAAAAATAATTAATATATTGTTTTTAATATATCTATCTCACATCCTAAATCAAGAAAAGCTTTTATAATAACAGTTAATTTATAATTTAACTAAATTATATGAAATATTAGTTATGTTTTAAATTTTGATTTGTTTTTTTAAAAATAACACATCAATAATTAAGTTATTTGATTTTACTAATTAAATGTGTATGAATAATAATAAATAGATTGCATTAATAATTAAAATCATTAAAAGGAAAAAGAATTTTGACAGATATCAATCAATGTGTTTCTATTATTCTATTGATTATTATTAATAAATTAAAGTTATCTGATTAAATAATTTAGAAAAGATTTGTTTATTGGGATTTGTTACCAAGTTCATCATATAACTTCAGATTATGGTTCCCTCCATCTCCAGTGGCATCTCTAATATTTCCATGATGACAACGTAAACATGGCATTCAATAGAAATTTTAATTATTAGATGATATCCAACTATTCTTTTAAAAATACTACAATCCAGGGAAAATCTAACTGTTTGAAGCTTCAGGCAGTCAGCATAATATTTATTGTTATCCATTTATTTATAAAGACATTAACTGATGGGAGTTCATGTTCTTCTTCCTCCCCTATGGGATTTTTATTAATAGTGTATTATAAGTTTGTTACAAATATAGAATAAGTTGATAAAAATATGTCAAACAAAACACAAATTTTGAATTAAAAGAATATGTGTTCTTTTTGCTGAACTTTTTTCTGTTACCTAGTAACTACAATAATATATAATAACAACATTCCACTCTTCCTACACTTTAAATTTCACAGTTTCAGTGGTTCCTAGAAGTCTTCATCAGATCTTATTATCTACTTTTACTCTCTTTCCTCCACCAAAGAGAGTAAAAGTAAATATCGGATGAAGACTGCTAGGAACTGTCGAAACTGTAAAATTAATAAATATATTTTGCTTTAAAGTGTAGGAAGAGTGGAATGTTATTATATATTATATAAAAAAAAGCAAAAATAAAGAAAGAAAGAGAAAGAGAAAGTATTGAAGATTAACTACAATAATGCAGTCTTTTTTTATGAGCACACAACATGAAATTATCATTCTTTTAACTTTAATAAAGCCATTGTTATCCTTCCATACTATTAAAAAATATTTTATTTTTAATATTTTAATAAATAAATTGTTTTCTCACTCTTCATTTACTCAAACTATAAATATATTCATTAAACATAAGATTTCTAAATGTTTTCTTTATTTATTCACTTATAGACTACAGAGGATAGTAAATGAAAACTGTGTATATCACAATATATGTAATTGCTTTATCAAAAATACATGGATTGTGTAATTATTACTTATTTTTCAAATATTTTTAAAAAGATAGATTGGAGTATCTGAGGGAAAGGTATTATGTCAAGTGACAATACTTGAACCACATCAATGATAATTTGTCTATTGCTTGCCACACTTTAACATAATTTATTCTAGTTTCTCAGATTTGGAGCTGCTTCATAAATAATTAACTTCATACATTTCAAATTATAATTTCCAATTTTGGTGTAAGCTATTAATAATCTTCTATACATATTTATAAAGTAAAATGCAACTCATTAAAATAAATTAATATTTTAGTTTAAAGTTGTTTCTGCTTTTTAAATATGTTAAATCATTATTAACTATTGCAAACAAAAATTATTTAAGAATGTTTTAGTAAATAATATAAGCTTTTCTCTATTACTGTAATTGAATACTTAACATCTGATTACATTTATTAGCAATAAAACTATTCATGTGTTTATGAATAAGGCTGGTTGAGTATAAACATATATCCTGCAGAGACTGGTTCAAATTTTTTCATTAATGTAACAACATTTAAAATATCACAAAATAGTTCAGTTGATACTTTAAAGATTTAATATTGTTTGAGTTTGTTGTATGTGTGCGTAAATATTACTTACAAATAAATAAAAATATAAGTATAAACTAAAACTAAAAATTCAAAATGCCTGAAACATTAAAATAAATAAAACTATATTTTGATTAAATTAAATACAAGAATAAAAATATAAAAAGGGAGTAATTTTTTTATATAAGTCTATTATTTTTTGTAGAATTTAATGTTTATAAATTTTATATTACTTCTGTAATGTAAAAAGTAAAAATTAAATCAATGTGAAACAGATCCTAATGTTAAATTTAGACATTTTCATTTGATAATTCTCAATATTAATTCTACTATAAGGTTCAGCACAGTGGTAGAATATTGGACTCAGGAATGAAAAAATTAGAATCAGTTTTCAATAAAATAAATAAAGTAAAAAAAAAAATGATAGTATATTTTCCTACAAGCTGTTTTTAAAACAAATTATATTAGCAAGAATTATATCAATAGATGAGAGCAACTACCTATAGAGCTGACTGGATTCTGGCTAGGTAAATGTTTCTACAAACAACTCACATTAAAAGTAGCTTTCAAAATAAACTAAAATCTGATGCTACCTTTATTGATCTAATCTCAGCTTATGACTGTCCATCAAAAATTATCTTCTTTTAAAAGTCTCTAAAATCTTTAAATGTAAAAAAATAATTTATATGATAAAATGATAAACTTTCTTCTGCAGAATTTAATTTTTTCATTCATTTTTTTTAATATATTCAGTGATTTTTCAAAAACTGAAGGCAGAAAATTCATGTATTCTGATAAGTTTTGATTTCACAAAAAAGATTATTTCCAGAAGTAGAAAAGTATCTTAATAAGGATGTAAGAAGTTTCCCAATCTTTTTCAAAGGCCATAGTCTTTATCCTAATCCAACAAAGATAATATGATCAAGCTTTTTACTTAAATAACATGAAAATATCTCGCAATCTGAATACAATTTTCTGCAATAATAAATTAAAGTAAAATCCTATGCCATGCTCTCAATCCCAATTTAATTTTCTTGTTTATCAAATATTAGAACTAAAACATTTTTTAAATATAATATATTTGAAAAGCTGGCTGATATTATTTAAGATTGTTATGAAAATATATATGGATAGTTCTTAGCTGTAACATATTCTACTATTGAATACTGTGTCTCCCAGTTTAAGAAAAATGGTTGTATTAAACTTCAAGATACAATGTTAAATATTACTATTAAAAATCTTATTGGCCCCCTCGCAATTACTTTTGTGCAGTAGTTTTCTATCCTTTAATATATTATTTCATCAAAAATCAGAAGAAAAGTTGACCCAGAAAATTAAAAAAAAAAATTATTAAGTAGATCAGATTTATAACTAAAGCAAAATATACTTTCATCATCTAAGATTAGACTCACATCAAGCTCTTATTTTTAATGCTCATTCAAGAATTCTTTCATACAACTTAAAAATCATAGCACAAAAAAGATTCAACAGTAAACAATGTTATTAAATAGGCAAAACTCTCCATACAGTAGTGCCACTCAGTTATGTGCTAGTATAAGAAATGGTGATCATGTGATGTTTAGTAAACAATGTATATGATCTTTTTTGATGCTACTTGGATCTTATTAATAGATTCAAGACGACTCATAATCACTCATCTGACTCAGAAATGAAATTTAACAGTCAAATAAAAATTACTAATAATAATGATAATGACTGTTAAATCTATGGTTTTAGTGACAGACTTAATGGATTTAAAAAAGCAACTAATGACTCCATTTTCTGTCTGGAATATTTATAGATTCATTTATGATGATTGTTAATAGTTAAGCTGTTTAAAGAAATTCATATCTAAATAAAAATGAAATTACTGTATGCAATATGTCTATAGGAAGCTCAAATGTCATCTTAACTTCTGAACAGTTAATCATAAAATCATTTAAAATTAATTGGGGATGTAATTAAATAATAGTCCATCCAGTAAAAAGTAAATCATTAAAAACTTCTAGTAGATCACAATTTATGAAACAAGCATTAGTTAGAGCTAAAATTAAAATAAACTTTTTCTCTTATAAAGTGAACAGTACACTTTTTTATTAAGTAATGTACCCTTGTGGTCACTACCTGCAAGTGTGCAGACTGTATGAGGTACAAAGATGCTGCATCAATAGAAATGCAATATCACCATGACAATTAATAAAATGTATACATAAATGAAAATGTTTAGATTTCTAAATGATTGCAAATATTTGTTTTAAATTTAAGAGGATTATTTTTTTTACTTGGTCCTATGACAATTACTCAAATTATACTATATATAGATTCTACCATTGTGCTAAATCAAACAGATTAGCTCTATGTTACTGCAATAATTAATAAAATCTATATATAATAAAAATATTTAGATTTTTGAATCATGGTTATTCAATATATTCTAATTTATAAATAAAAAAGTATACATTAACTGTAGTAATTGTTTTAAAAATAATTTAAAAAATACTGTCTCACAATAATTATTATTATTCTGCATTATATTGGTTATTCATCAGTCACATGATATAAGTATTAATGTAATGTGCTTTGTATAGTGTAATGATAGAGTATTGGACTCTGAAATGTGGATTCTTGGGTTCAATTCTGTTGCTATCTAGAAATTTGTTTTTATGTAATACTGATATTACCTTTTTTTAAATATTGATATTATCTTTTTTTATAATAATAATATAAATTTCTTTAACATTATCTGCTTTTCTTTGGATTTGGACTGTCAATGATTTTGTTATCTAGTTAAAAACTCACAATTCATTCATAATATTACTCAAATATATGATGGCCAAAATCCAAGGAAAACAGAATTATTAAAAAACATAATTAAAAAAAATAATATTATTGGGCACATTCCTTCCTTTAAATAAATGGAATGTAAATCCTTAACCCCTATATATCAGACTGTATAGCATATATAAAATAAAATTATAGAATTTGCAATATGTTTAAGTTTTTATACTGAAACAATGAGCATATAAAAATTAAATCATGATGTGACATGAATATTCTATTATTGAAAGCTAACTTTAGTTTCAAATAACAACTTTATTCACACTAAGAAGATACGTATGGATATCATTTAACTTCCTTCTTATTGTAGGTTACATGCTTACAATGTACTGTGGCTCTACATGAAAACAATAAATAAAAAAACTAATGGTAAAAAATAAAAAAAATTACATAAAAATAAGCTACTTAGGAATTATTTGGGTCAATTTGTTGACCACCAAATTCAGAGTTTTAACAATAAATAACAATTAAATGGAAAGGGCTGGATTATATTAATGTGACAACTTTTAGACTCTGCATAGAAAGCTAACTTTATTAATAGGAAATGTAAACAAGTTACACATGAGAAATTCTGAATGAAACTAAAAATAACAATAATTATTTTTAACAAACTAATTAACATGTTGATTAGAGTCAATCTAGTAAAGCTAATCATTATTTATCATATGGAAAGTTAATAAGTAAATAAAAAGGTAAAAGTGTAAATAATTATAATTTTTTAATGCTTGACTGTGTCTAAATTCATTATTAAACAAAATTGTATAAAATTCATTTTGTTTTAAATTACGTTTTTTTTTTTTTTTTAGGGGACTAGGGCACTGGAATTTAAGCTTCACAAGAAGTGTTTTTTGCCCAAGCAGCAGCGCTGATCACACATAGATAATTTGTAAATTCAGCATTGAATATTTTAGCAATAAATAAATATTTTTTAAAAACAAAAAGTCTTTCAGCAGATTTAAAATGTATAAAAAAAGACCAATCTGACAATGAATCTAGTAGTTATTATTGCTTGCTTTCATTTAGTTTATTTCTTTACTTAATAGGATTAAATATGCACTCATATTAAGTGTTCTGCCTCAATGTGAGTTGAGTAGCTAAGCAACAAAAGACTGCAAATTAAAGGATAACTTCTAGCTTGGTGGTAGTTTGTCATTGTTTGCCACTTTCTTAATATGATTTACTTGAGAACTGTATCATAAACATTTACAAGTTTTTTTCAGTAAAATTAAATGGCAAAGTAAAATAAAATAATAACATTGCAATAATCGAATATAATTAAAAATAATAATTGATTAATTGATGATGGTCAGGTGACATAAAAAATTGGTTGTTTGGTCTTCGATCGTTCTACCAAAGCGCTAAAGCGATGCAGAGCAAATAACTAAGTGCTAACTATTTGACCATCAGTGTCAGGCTGCCATTGGAAGACAATCATTAATATAATTTACATTCTTTATTTTTTTGTAAATATTTTATTATTTAATTTAATGAAGTTTTTAAACTTAAATGTTTTCCTTATTTGCCTTTTAAAATATCAAAATTAGGTTTTGAAGAGGAAAAAAAAGAGCTATAATGTTTATAATGCATACATCCCACTGAAAACTGATACTTCCTCATACAGACATTAATTAATAAATGGATACTAAACTCAGAACTTTATTTTCCTTTTTCTAAAGTGTGGACTCGGTGGTTTCAGTCATTAACCAAACCATGAAGATAACTGTCCTCCTTTAAAAGCATTTTTAATTTACTAACATTTGGGAAGAAATTGACACCAGGAAGCGGTTTTCCTATTTGTTATTCTTAAAGACACAAGCTTACAAAGATTCCTGACCCCAATCTATGAGCGGCGACACCCATTACATCATAACAGAAGCTTCACTCTTTGCTGGAGTGTGTACGTATAGAATTAAACTAATTAAAATGCATTCATAATTGCAGACTTTTATTAGAGCAATCTACAAATATTTTTTATAGCATACTAAGAGTCAAAAGGATGTTATTAAAGCATATACCATAACAAGTTCTATTAGTAAAATAAATAAATATTTGAGTTTAATAAGGAAATCTGAGGGAAACTACTTTTAAAAACCAAAATTAGAGGGGGGGGGGGATCTTCATTATATTAAAATAAATAATTTACATGTTTTCATATTAATTAATTTATAACAATATTGCATTTTTTAAAATAATAATCAAATGATTAGATGTTTTGAAGATTATGTGACATTTGAGCATCAGAATTAAAAAAATTTTAACTCTGTATTCTTTCACTTTATCACTATGCTTAATTGCCCTGGATATTTATAATCGCTGAAAGAAGAAAAAAAACATAATTATTTTTTTAAATATATATTAAATTCATTCTGAATTTTACTCATTTTAAAAAAGTAAAAAATATGGACTGGATGAATGACAAACTTCCTATTGCTCACTTTATAAATAGCATTCATTTATATATTAAAGTAATTGTTTCCTATTGGAAACGAGAGATTTATCTTACAATAAACATCTAATTAATAATAATAAAAAGAAAATGGTTAAAATATACTATGTATGAAATACAATGAATAAATAAATCAATTATTTGATTATTAATAGTATGTGGGGAAAAAACATTTTATGAATATTTAATATAAATTATTTAATAATATAGGTTTTACTGTATTCTAATATAAGAAAATATAAAATTCAATTTGTTTTGTCAGATATTGTAAATACAATCATTTATTTCCCTTTTCCTAACTCTGATATACAATTATCCTTGACTTGCTCTCAAATATAACTTTCCATATCCCTTGATATAATACCAGATCACACAAGCCTTGATATCTAATTTCCTATTGATCAAACTTGTATAGCGCTCCACCCCCCACCCCCTCACCCGCTATATTTTATATAATCAATACTTACCATTTATAACAAAAAATTTACGAACAGTAATATCTTTCATGTGATAATGTTGGGCTATTTCCATCATATACCAATAAATGTTGAATGTATAGAAAATTTTAAATTTTATTTAAACTTTTCAAATACAACCTTGTTAGTAATAACTGACAAATAAACAACAACACAGGTTAATAATTACACATTTCAAGTAATATTATGTTCCACCACTCTTCTTCAGGTGTTGCAGACCTAACCAGTGACATAGTATTAGCATAGGAGTCCAACTTACACCTTCAAATTCTCAAACATCTAATTTTAAGGCAAGTGCTCTAACCAACTAAGGCAGAGTGCTTTCCTTAAAATTTGATATTTGAAAATCTAGAGGCATATGCTCAATGCTAGTACTAATGCTGGGACTGGTCAGGCCAGCAACACCTGAAAAAGAATGGAAAATAATAATACTCAAAACAATGTGTAATTACTAACCTATGCTATTTGTGTATTATTACTAACAAATTGTTTGTAGTTGAAAAGTTTAAATAAAGTTTAAAATTTTCTATACATTCAACATTTACTGATAGATGATGGAAATAGTCCAACATATTATCACATCTAATATACAATTATCACAAACCTTCAAGTAATATCCTTCATCTTGATTTTGCTCAGATCTATAGATTCTTATAACTAAATACAATTTATAATCTTATATATATATCAGATGTAATTATCTCTTTTCTTATGTATTTAATTGCCATATATTGCTCTTCTCTATATATCTGCCTATTATCTTATCATTTAATTATAAATAAATTTACTAATCTATGCATTCTGTAATTGACAATTTGTTGTTTTGCACTTTAAATAAAATTGAATTGAATTGAAAATTCCACAATAAATTTTGTTAGAATAATAGCAAGAAATTATAAAATATCATAATGATAATTATATATTATCACTTAGTTGTGATTTTTATTGTTTGTTTACATTCACTGAATACTGAAGAAATTTAAAAAATATCATAAGAAGAAGTAGAATGAAAAGTAAAAACAGAGTAGTTTGAGAAACATAAAATCAAACATTATCAAACCTACATACATACATACATAGAGTAAATGAAGAATATCATAGTACAGATTACATTCCAATTCTAATACACATAAATATATTTATTTATCTATAGACAGTTGCTTAGGAAATCAATCAAGGATATGAAAGAACAAATAAATATCATAGTAAAATGCACATAGAAATATTGATCTGCATTTATTTAATAAATAACACAATAAAGTCAAAAGTACAGAACAATAAAATTATGTATAGAAATCATCATCATCATTATTATAGAACTGCTTTTGTTAAATATAATATTATTTCTTCACTCTCTCTCTCTTTCTCTATTGGAATATCCTAAGGAAGCATTTTTGCCCCTTTGTCGTTCAAGTTCAATATATATAATAAAGATCTTAGAGATAGCATAAAGTATGTTCTCCTTCTCTATTATGCTGACATTTGTTAAATGTTCATACACTTTAATTACTTTTCTGGTTATTCTTTATTACAAAATGATATAATTAATTTTACAACATAATGCACTACAACAAAATTATAAATAATAAATATAAATAATCTGTCATCTTCCACTCAAAAAAATCTGAAAATTTACAGCTCAATTTTATTTATGATTTTAAAATCATTTATAAAAATAAAAAGACCGTGAAATTATTTTTTTCAGGAATGTTTTCTTCCATCTTTATATTTATACTATAGTAAATAGGGCTTTTAAAGTAATACAACTGTTTTAATAATTGTTCTAACATTTCCTTGATGAAAAAATAAAGAAATCAAATATTAAATATTTATATATAGTCATCTCTCACTTTAAAATCACTTCAGATTTTCTTTCAAATATATCTTCCCATCTCTCTCACTGCTACCAAGTCATACAATACTTTAAATCTAATTCCCTATCATTCAAATAACATCAGTTTTTTTCCGTATTTTGTGTCAATTATAATATTCTTCATATAGATTTTAATTAATTCAACAAAGTTTGAAAATTATAATTTGTAGTCTCATTGCCCATGTATCTATCTTTCTTGTTCTTTCCAAATTTTTCCTTTTCCTTTTGTCCATGCTTCTTTATTTTCAATTCAGTTATGATTGTTATGTTTTTTTGTTTTTTTTTCCATATGTCATAGCATCTGCCGGAAGGCGAACCCATAACCGTCTGCAACCAACTACTTGCTTGCAAGTCGGCTGCGCTAACCTCTCGGCTAACAACGCTTGACTATATTTTGTTGTTGTTTTATTTATTTATTTTAAATGTGCATTTTGTAGTTGTTTTTTACACTTTAAATAAAATTAAATTTAAATTAAATTATTATTGTTGTTGTATCTTAGAAATAAAATACTCTCTAAAGATATAAGTAATTACTAAAATAATTCTAAATAATATATATAGACATTTAATAAAGCTAATCTGCTAATAAATTTTTAAAAAAAAAAAGATTTAAACAAAAAACTAGCTTCAGCCTTGCTAAATAAACTCTGTGTAAATTTTTTTGATTTATTCTTTGAATTTCTCAACTAAATGTAAATTTTAATTTCATTGAATATTTTATGTCCCTTTTTCTTTTGTTTCCTATGAAGTCATATGACTTGTTTGTATTGCAGCTTTCTAACTTGATTAATGAGTACGGCCATTGGAATTTTAGAAGAAAAAAATCAAAGATAGAAAGACTAAAAATAAAAGACATTGTGTGTGTTTTTGGGCAGTGATATGGTGGTTAACCCTAGAGGTTAAGATCCATGAATTATGACCTACCTCTGTTACTTTTGATTCTTGAACTTTTTATGAATCTCCAAGCAATAAACCATTTGATCATTATTATTGATTATACTAGTTCATGAAAAATCATAACTAAGAAATTCTTCCTATCATTGCTACTGAAATACATAGGAATTTTTACAAACAGAAAATAAAGTAAAAAAATGACTGAAGTCACAGTTCCTGTGCATGTAATTAAAAAATGAAATTATGATTTCACAAATACACAATCCCATTGTCACAGTTATTATAGAGAAACAATTGATGTCAAAAAAGTTTCACAACAAGTAGATTTTCCATACAACTCTAGAGCAGTAAATAAAAAAATGAAAAGGAAAAAGCAAAGAAAGGAAACAATATAAAATTCAAAATTTAGTAACATTTAGTATAGAAGTTCTAATGAATATCTGATTTCTTATCTGGAACTTATGTAACTTTCCTCTAGGATCATTTATTCTGTGTCACATTTCTTTTGCAAAATTGTTTAAAATGTGGGAATTTTATTCCTATCTGCATTAATAATTTTAAAAATAACAAGATAAAATAAGTTTATTTAAATTAGCAGTGTTTGGTTATGTCATTTCTGTAGATTCTTGCTTTGTTCAATTTATATATTGCTCTCCCCAATTATCATTCCTGATCTCTTAAGTTAATTAACATAAAATGAAGGTTACCATCTTAATTCTGAAAAAAATAATGAAATTCTTTATATATAAAGTGATAACTAGAGATTCAAAAGTTTTCTATCTCACTATATCATAATTTCAAGGGTATAATACTGTTATACATTGTAACCTAACAGTATCAATGCAAGTTGACTATTATCTTTAAACACTGTAAAAATTTTATTGGCTTTAATTTGTATAGTTAAACAAATATATTCATAGCTGTCACTGGTTGTATAGCATAGAATATAATCATTACTATGTTTAATAGTTTCTCATATTAATGCTTAAGAGGAATATATAATTTTATAAAGCATTTTTAATGGCTTTCCAAGCAGATTTTATTATTGATGCTTGTATAAAATATATAGGTGTATATTTTGTTATTTTTAATAAGGAACACAAAGATATCAAATGCTATAGACAGACAGAAGTCTCACACATAAAATAACTAATTTCATACAAGAATAAAAAATAGAATTGCAAATTTAATGTAACCACACTAAAATATTTTGAGGTAAAGCAATCATGTGTAGAAGCTTACATGTTTAAAAAAAAGGGGGAATTTAGATTAGAAAAGACTAATTTAAGTTTGTTAGAATATTATTTATTAAGTACTATTATTTATTAAATAAAAAGATCAATTTAAATTTAGTTGAAATAAATATCTGGGGAACTTTATAGTTTTATGATTTATTTACTTTAAATAGAATAGCCTAAAAACGATTTTCTTTCTTGTGAAAAAGAATCCCAAAAAAAAAAAAAAAATTTTCTTAAAAAGTTTGTAATAGTGATTTAAAACTCAGAAATGAAAATGAAGCAACTAAAGATTGTGAAATTATTTTCTTTTCTTTTTTTTCATTTTTAAATGATGTTTCTAAAATTTTACTGCTTTGTTTGAAAAATTTTAGCATCTAGCATTTGCCTGTCTATAATCATGACGATTTCTTCCAATGTTTCCCAGACAAACCAAAAAAACCCCAATGCATGATGGATAATAATCTGTAAACCAGACATCATGTGATAACTGGTATAAAAGCTGAAGTTTGAAAAATCCAGTCAGTCTTCACAAATTTTTATTGCAGTCAGAACCTAAACAGATTCAAATTTTTAAATAGCCATTTTGATATCATCTACTTGATGATTGGCTAGACTAAACAGCTAGGTATTTGGCTTTGCTATGCAAAATGATTCTTCTCATCATTCTGGGAGAAGGATGAATAACCACAAATAAACCAGAAAGTATCATTGATTAATTATTTTTTAGTTCAAGAAATCTCATTTATTACAGTCAACTGTTAGTGAGAAAATGAATAAATTGACTTATGGAATGCTGTCTCACAACTTCAACAAAAATTGCTGGATTTTTTCAATAGGAAGTAATATTAAATAGCTGATATAATCGGAAAATTGTATTTATTAACTTCATATAAATTGCTGATGTTTATTTTCAAAATATTGTAAAATAATTGTTGCCTTTTTACTTTTAGAAAATATGAATATTTTCCAAATAGTGTAAATTTATCTCCTCTTCAAATAAACTTCCAATGATTTCACTTAGAAAAACAAACTAATTAAGAACTTTGATTCAAAAAGTAATGAAAATTGTTTTATTATGGATGATAAACTATTTGCTTTATCAGAGATATGATCAGAATTACTGGCATCATGAGTTAAAGATCTATAAATGAATAGATTAATTTTATATTTCAAATAAAAAAGTAATGAATGCTAATTCTTTGATTAAATTATAACATCTATTTAAGTGAATTAAACTGCTGCATGTAACAAACTATGAATTTGTATTCAGTGCTTAAAGAAATGCATTACAGATTAACAATACTAAATATTTAAATATCATTCAATGGATAATGAATTATGAAACCAAATATTTAAGTGCCACTTCTAAATTGTGATTATCAAAGCAAACATTACATATGATAAGCATCTAAATGGTAAGCAATCTTAAAATGGATTAATGTGTTGAATGTAACTTACCTTGAATCAGCAAGTATGATAAATGGAATTTATTAATCTTTATGTTGTGTCCAGAAAAGATTATATTACAAAAATGAAATTAATTGTGCAATGAACTAACAGATATTTATGCGCTTGGTGGCTTTACTTCTCCTTTCCTTTCTTTCTCCTCTTTTTTTAGTTTTTTTTTTTTTTTTCCTTTTTTTTTTTTTCTTCCTTTTTTTTTTTTTTTTTTATTTTTTTTATGTGTGTTTTTTGGTGTTTTTTGGTTGGGGTGTGTTGGGATGCACTTTTTTATAACTGCTTCTTTCTTAGTTAGTTAATATTATAGTTGTTATTAATGTAATAAAAATTTTCTCAGATATTACTATGCTTATGTAATGATTATTATTGTTGATATTGAATGTGATTAAATATGATTTATTTTAAATTTACATTAGAGAAATGTAAGTAACTATTAAACTTACATAAAACTGTGCTATATTGCAATTATTTTATGTTTTATGGGTTCTTTAATTTCAACCTCATAATTAAATAGAGTTAATCATCCTTATTTAGATGAGTAGATCCATAAGGAATATTTTATGCATCACTCTTATATATAAGTATTAATATTTTAAATGTTATACAGTATGTAACCAGGCATCCTAGTGATCTAGTCATATTTTGTTAGTAGAGTAGCACTCCTAATGTTCCAGCCTGACAATAAATCCAGTAAAGGATCTTGAGATAAAATAAATAAGCCCAATGTGGTAAACATCATTTTAATATGCTAAGCAATAATTTGCATTTGCTTCTCCTAAAAGAGTAAAAACTTCTCCAACATTATTGAGGTTGATTAATAGTTGATTAAATAGGGAAACAACTAATTAAGGACCACATAGAGCATTTATCATTGATCGTTATGATGATGATTATTATCCTCCAGTATTTGAATTGAGGATTATTATTTTTCTTTTCTGAAATAAAAAACACTATTTCTGATAATATACTTTTCATATCCCAAGTTCAAATGAGATTTTAGAAAATGCAAATGTTAATATTTATTAAACATTTTATATAATTTTCTTATTGTTAATCATTTTTTATCATTTATTTTACATTGCATAATAAAATAATTGTTAATTTTTAATATTTCTCTTTTGTTGTTATTAAAGAAACATCATCACTCCATATTCATGATATTAAAAAAATCACATTTGAGATATTAGATTATACATAAAATGTATTTGGATTAAATACATCAGTCTTGTATTAATGCTATCCGAAATATTAAAATATTGGGTAAAATTATGTACATAAAATCCCTTTCACATTGTCATATCCTAAAATGCATAAACACAATTTAAATCCATGCATTTATTTTTTTAATTTATAAAATCCTGAAATAAATCATTAATCAACTTTGTATTTAAAATTGCTAGCCTTTGTTTTTAAACATAGACTGAGTTACTCTTAATTAGTTCTTATAGTAAGAAATATATTTGGAAATATTTTTATGAATAAAATAGAATATTGAATAACCCTGAGAAATTTAGTTATTATTTTATTGAATGTGAATCTATTATCAAAATAAAGAATAGTTTAGCTTATGTGGAAATATATAAAAACTTGCACGGGTAGCAAATTGCAAATTGAGTTAAGGCTAATCACACTGTCTTCCACATTATCAATCTCAACTGTCTCGGTTGTACTTCTTCTACATTATTGACCTCACTTCTCAACTGATCTCTTCTGGATGGTTTCAATATGTATAGGTATATCATTTATAATACAAGTTTTTTGAATAGCTGGAACTTCTATTCTTTTAGTAAAGTTAAATATTTAACTAATTTTTTTTATAACTATAAAAAATGAATAACAAGTAATGATGTTTATAAAAGTAAATTCACATTTTGTGTTAAAAGGTTATCAAATGTCCACATTTACAGGTTTAATTTTTTAATTCATGAGTAGTAAAATGACATGAATTATATACACATATTCTAATCTTTTTCTGACTGAGTAGGTACAAATTATATTACATCAGAAGCTTTAATCTTTGTAAAAGATTTAATGTATATTTATATGTAAACACAAAATTCATACATGAAAACATACCTGTATATATATATATATACAGATTAAAAATAAAATAAGCTTTAAAAAGCTCACTCCAATAATGAAAAAGAAGGCAGTAGTCACCAGATTTATAAACTGCCAAATAATGAGGATTTCAAAAGTTTCCCATCTATGCTTGTTTATAACTATATGTGTGTGTATCGATATATGTATATTTATTGGCAACTTATCTGGCCTTTGGTCAATAAAAGGTATCAAGATGCACTTAAGTCAATTATTTTATATAGCGCGATGTTTTTTATAAACAATAATATTTAAACAGCATTAAACTGTTGCACATGCGCTTTGGATTTTAAATATAAAATGAATGAATACTAACACTTCAACCACATGATAAAGTCTTTGGAAAAGATAGAATGAAGTGTTAGTATTCATTCATTTTATATTTAAAATCCAAAGCGCATGTGCAACAGTTTAATGCTGTTTAAAGAGAGTACTTAAAAAATGTATTTCAGCCACAGACTGGTTTTTTTATTTATTTTCCAAATTTTGCAATCACTTTTTTTGCAAACAATCTTTACGTTTTATAAGCAAAAATTATGTCCTAATATGTTTTATGATTAAAATAAAGTCAACATTTGTAATGAATTACTCCTAGATTTATTGTATTGATATGTAGATATTGGTGTGATTGATAAAATGTTTACATCACTGAATAATAAATCACATTTGAAATAGACTATAGAATATAAGATGATTTACATTATATAAAATTTTTGAATTTAATAATATAAAAAAGCAATAATAATACTATTAATGTTAAAACCAATTAATATAACAAAATTCGTCCTCAGTCATGTATCCCAGTAAGATGCTAACTTGAAAGATTTAAAGATTTTCATATTTCAACTTTTATTCATGCAAGTAAATATTGGCATGGAGCAATATACTGAGAACTATATAAGCAATTTAATGAAATTAAAATATAACAGACATTTTCTATAAACTTCTTAAACATCACATGATCTTATTAAAACTTACACTAGATGGCATAATTGTAGTGAGATTGGAAGGAAAATGTTACATTTTACATTATCAAATGAAATATTTTTATTACAAAATAATATGGAAACAAAGCGCAATACAAATAAATTTTGAATGACTATGCCAGTTATTTTTTCAATTTTTTTTTAAAGATTAAAATGATTTGTTTCTAATGACTTCTAGTCTGAAAATAAACTAATTAATAATAAAAAGACCAGAATTAGCTTTTTAGGTAAATTTTGAATCATGTATTTTATTCCATACATTGTTGCAATATGCTCAGGTTTTTATTATTGTAAAAGAAAAGTTAATTGTACAACAAAATTTAAACAATACATGACAATATAACAATTCTAAGACTCTCCCATTATAGAAATCAGATGAAGGAATTCATTTTGAAAAGAAAAAGGACAATTTTTTGTTCACAAGAAAAAAAGATATATACAGTATTTTAAATTCAAAAAAATTATAAATCAAAAAATGAATAACATTCAACTAAGAACATACTATATAAATGCTTTCATATATGCACTACATATAAAGTGCATTAAACATTAAAGATAACTGATGTCATATTGCTATGCACATATAAATAATATTATTTTAATATATATACATATATTTATGTAATTTTATCATATTCATAGATATATACCACTTACCTTGCCAATACCAACCTCCAACAGACCCCATAAAAAGTCTTGTTCCATCCTAAAATAATAATATTTTAAAAGATTATCTTTCTCATATAAATGTTAAAAATAAATACATTTATTACTTTTATTATAATGTTTGAGATAAAATATGTACATACTTAATATTAATGATAATAATAGTGCTATTATATGTATATCATTAACACCAGTCAACACTTAAACAATCCCAAAATCCATAACAATCAACAATCTCATCTTGTTGTCAAGACAACCTTCTTTTAACATTTTATATATATATGTAATGCAAAAAAAATGTCCATTAATTAAAATCTATTATAATAACTTTTTTTCAATTTTTTTTCTTAACTCACTTGAAAATTGGTCCAATAACTGTATTTCTCTATCTACATATTTTTACTAATGGATTAACTATACAGTTTGATAAAAATGTTTTTACTAACATTGCAGTAAATTACATGTGACTTCAAAATGAAATTAAAAATATTAACTTCACACATGGATCTCTTAGGTAGTAATAACATAAAAAGTTTGATTAAATAATCATCATGTCTTCTCAATAAATGGCATGCTTCAATAATTATTACCCAAGTGTAGTTTTAATGCTAATCCTAAAAAAAAAACATACACAATTCTTACAATATACTTATAGTAATGAGAATATATTTAATTAGCAAAAAAAATTAAAATCTTAAACTTTTATGTTTAATAATTTGTCAGAACTCTCAATTTGATTGAAATTTGTCTTGTAGCCACACACTTTGTTCATTTTAATAAATTAAAAAAAGACAAGCATTAAATAACTGTTTAAACAAAAACACCTGGTAAAATCATAAATATGGAAAACAACTATAATGGAAAAAAGGTTAAAAATCTATAAATCATATTAGAAATTATGTCAAATAATATCACTTTTTAGTAAAAAATAATAATGAAATATGCCAGGTAACTTAGTAATATAAACTACTTTTTATCTAAATTTTTTAAAAAAATCCTAAATATAATAAAAAATCTAAATATTATTTTTTAAGAGGGTGAAAGCAAAAGCAAACTATTCTTATTTTTATAAATCCCCATATAAACTTTTGCTCACAGATATCTTAGACTAACCTAAATACTTTCGGTCACAATATTGTATATTTGAAAGATGATACACAAAAAAACATACACTTATATAATGTTTTTATTGTATTTGTTTGTTATCAGCAAATTCTAATACATAGTTAGGAAAGAATGACATATTAATGTAAAATAAAATGAAACAAATTATACTTTAAAAAATAATATAGTTAGTAAGACTATATACTGATATATTAAATGTATGAGATTTCATTAATTAGTAATTTGTCTTTTAGTTATAATTAGTTTGTTAGGTTCATTGCCATTATTTTTTATCGCTTCTTTAATTTTTAGAATCTCAAATTTGTAATTGCATTATAAATTAATAAAGTCTATAATATTATTAAGCTAGTGCAAATTATATATTTTCAAAAAATCTTATTGTTAAGATTCCAGCATATCTAACTTTTTTTTTTATCTTATTGTACTTTTTTTTATCTTATTGTGCATTTTTATTTTATGATTACAATTTTTTAACAAAGTTACCTTGATTATTTTATGCTATTTTGCAAACACGATAAATGACCATAGATATAAAATAACTAAAAAGCAAGTCTTCAATTGAAAGCTTTTTTATTATTATTATTATTTTACACATCGCAGACAATTGTAAATATAAATTTACACCTGATATAATAGATCAAAAAAGTTTAATAAAGATGTTTTAATTTTTTGATGATGAAATTAGTTAAAGATGTGTACTTGTTTTGTTTTACAAATTGTTTTATTGAATAAAATATAGTTAAAGTTTACAAACATATATTATTCAAGCACATGTTCAAAGAATTTCTCCAAAAATTTTCCAAAGAAATAAGTAAATTATGCAGGGAATTTTTTATGATGTACAAAAGAATTTGGTGATAAGCATTCCATATAATGGTTTGAGCAGACATTAATATCTTCAACAAACAACAAGCTCTTACAAGTAAATGAAACAAGATTATTTGTTAAAAAGAATTAATTGTAGGTTTGAATAGAATTGTACGACTGGTGTAATCATGATTTTTCTATATAGTTCACTATCTAATCTAAAGTGACTGGTGTATTAGTGTCTACTTGAAATACAATTACCAATTGATTTGAAGCTCTTCTATCACTTTTAAAATAACTCGGAAATAAAAAGACTGTAGTTTTATAAAGTTTTAATAATGTTTGAGGTATATGAGCAAGTCTAATCTCCTAATAATCTAATAGCATGCAAATAATAAAAATGTTTTGCCATATGAACTTTCTCATGATGCTTTGATAGTAACTTGTATTCTGATAGGGTGAGTATTTCAATGAGCATAATAGTTCTGTAAGTCATTTAAAGTGATACTGAAGTTATTACTTTTATAACAGTATTTATTTTGTAGAAATTATAAAATGTTAACTTTATCTGAAGTCATGTAAAAATTATATTGTAGTTTGATATTTAGATTAATTTAAGAAATATTTATTTCATAGAAAATAGATATATACTTTTCTATTAATAGATAATGACCAGAAGGAAGATTTTTCACTTTGACAAGAAGTACTTTAAAATTTTTATTATTTTGCAATATGTTTAAGAATATGTTGCTTTTTGATGATAAATAGTATTTTATTAGATTATGATTTAGTTTACATTTATCTATATGTGTATTATTTAACTTGAAAGACTATTTTCAAATTTTTCATTAAAGTAACTACAAGTATAACTTAAAGTCACTCAAAAAGAGATGTATTTTGATCCAAGCTTCTTGAAAAAATGAGATTTGCCATTTAAAAATATAACTGGGGAATGGCTTGAATGCCAAGCATATGAGCATCTGTGAACAATTAACATAATCTAAGGCAGACTTAAATTTGAAAGTATTTAATTTGCTGTTTGTTTAATTTTTGAATACTAAGTTGCTTTTTGTAAGAAAAGATGGAAGCTCTTGTATTTTTTAATAGTAAGAAGTTAAATAGAAGTTGAAGATGATTTTTATTTTTTCTAGAATAAAATAAATAGAATTATTAAGTTTGTACCTTTTAATAATAATCAATCTTAGTGCATCAGGTGTAGGATCCAATACTATTAAAAGATGCAGAATATAATGTTTATTTACAATTTAATTACTTAAAAAAATTGAAACTATTATAAGTGTGATCATTACATCACCATTCAATGTTTATTGTTCTATCATAATATATTTATAATTAATGTGTTTTGCAGTGATAACTTTATTACTTGTAAGTTGCTTTAAAATATTGGAAGTGAACAGTGTATGTAATTAAGTTAAAGTGCCACTGTAAATATAATAATACATTTAAATGTACAAAACTTTTCTATATTGTATATTAATAATTGTGTGATTTATTTAGCATTTTAACTGCTTTTAGATTAATATAGAACACAATGTTTCAAATGGATATTTTTCTTTTCTCTTCTATTTCTCTATTTAATATAGTATTTTTGTCAGAATCCTTTAGTTGGCTAGATCATGTTAAATTCAGAATTCTAAAGATTACCACTTAAATAACTGTGCTAGACAGTCAGTAGTGAGATCAGAAAAACTTGAAGAAAGTATCATTCAAAATATTGTGTTCTATTCTATTCACTGTATCACCACTAATAGTAAAACATATTTGAAATGTATAAATAAAGTTTGATTATTTTAAAAACAGTTAATAATTCAGTTAGATAATACAGCATATACTATATGTTAAATTGACTAATTTAATGCAACTTTTGATAGGGAATAATAAAAATGTATATATTGATCTAAATATTTGTTTATATTTACAATTCCTATGGTGATTGAATGTATACTTAATGCATAAATATATTATTATAGCAGATCATAAACCTGATTGCATTCTGGGTAAGATTATTAATTAACCAATATGTTATGTTTGAATATTTGAATAATAATATGTAAACCTACACATTTTTCTACTCAGTTTTTAGAATCAAATGCTTTGTAAATCAGTTATAGCATTTTTGCATTTATGAAATTCTTAAATTTTGGCTATCCAAAATCTCTTGAAAAAAATCGCCTAATACTGGAAAAAACATAACTAAATATAATTCACAATTTATATTAAATTTGGAGAGAATAAAATATATTTCTCATTTAAAAAAATTATATAAATAATTAGTTCATATGACTATTTCAAAGCCAGTGTTATCAAATTACTACTGACTGTATAACAATTGAAATGAATGATAATAGCAGAGATGGTGACAAAAAGACTAATGGTTGACATATTTTTTGTATTCATTTATGTATTTTGGTTGATTAGTGATTTTAGTAGAAAACTATTTGTATGAAGTTTATGAGGTTATTTATAGTGGTATTTGGAAATGGACCAAATGATGAATTAAGGATTTCATGCAGGGATAAATGCAAAGTGTATCTTATATTGTGCTTTTAAGACATAAATCTGACTACATATATCTTTCTGTAATAAAAAAAAACATAATACTTTATCATTATAATAATCCCTCATATCCATGGGCTCTATCCATGATTTAACAAATGTTAAATAAAAAATTTAAAAACTAGTAATTTGTAAATTTAGAAATTCCAAGTAAACACCTACCTATATAAGTGCTACCAAGAATCTTCTCTGAATCAGTCATTTTTTCATCTTGCATATTTAATATGCACTCAATGCCCCAATGTGTACTCAAGTCATGTGGATGCTATCTCTCTCTCTCTCTCTCTTTGTATTTGTTATTCTACTTTCTTTTGCATTGCAATATTATATTTTTTTGTTAATTATTTTTATTAGTATCTTAATGAGCATATTGTAAAAATTAAATGGTAATATAAATGTGTATATTGTGTAAATCTTACTATTACCCATGTTTCAGAAATCATGTGACATATGGGGCTAATGATTATATATACAAAACTGCATTTGAATATTTATGATATATTGTTCACTTAGATAGTGTTACACTTATTAAAGATGTCTAGAGTGTAAAAATGATTGCCTCCATTAATGTATCTGAAAAATTATTTTATTATTCATGGGCAATGGCAGAAAAGTAGTGTTTTCTTTTTTGTCTTATGTTGTCTTTCAATATGTGTTTAACAACAATCTATCTATTAAGATTACCACTTCCTGTATTTTTTTTTACTCATTTGGTGTTTAGATATTGACATAATGATTATTTATATTGTTTTAAAAAATAAAGTTTGAGTATTATAACTGACATTGTTTAAAAGAATAATATTCTTCAGCAATAATACATTATATTTATTTTACTCCAGAACCATCTATTAAGTGGACACAAAGATAAGTTCCTCTAGAATAGGTTAGGTGGATAAAATATTGCTCCTAAATATATATAAATTATATGATGTTTTGTTGCTTATATTTTCTAAATTTTTAACTGCTTTAGTCAACAAAATGGATTAAAAAAACAATTGGATATAATTTTCAAAAGATATTGGTGGTCTTGTAAGTGTATAGCAATATATTTTTCATTTATTGTAAAGATATGTTATTGTATTAAGAGGGATAGTGACTCTTTTTATAAATTATTTTAAAACATTTAATTTTTTTCATGTATGTACAGCATTTATCCATTATTAATAACTTTGAAAACATGCATTTAAAATAGTAATTAAATACTTTTATTAATATTTTTTTAAATAGAAAGTAAATTCTCTATGTTTTTATATGTATTGTATAACTTCATTTTTGCTGTCTTTAACTAGATGTTCATTAAGATGTTCATTAAGAAGAGATCTAGTTTTCCATATGGATAATATTTGTTCTATATGATAATACATACTTCTTGCCATGTGGACCACAAGAATATTGTCATTCATCTTTAGTTACTGGACTTAACAATAATTTAAGATATAGTTTCACCATCTAAAATTATTTTCAAATCAAGATCGCCTTTTCGGTTATTTAATTATAAATCTACAATTGAAGAATTATAGTCTAAATAATAAAATTCTTATGATGGTCTAAACAAATTGTGTTTTTAGATCTAACAGCAAAGCTAATTGGATTTTATCTTTCTAGATGCATCAGGAGTCTCATTGACAGATTCAGCCACAATCCATGGTCAGTGAGATCATCTGTTTTATAAATGTAATGTATGTCCTACATGCGTTACTGCAATGATATAATTTCAGATTCTGGATCTAAAGTCTTTAGATTATTTACAGTTCTGTTACTTCTGGCATTTGAACTTCTTATGAACTTTGTTATTAGTTTAATCTATTATTTTAAAAACATCTATATACTAAATAATAGTAAATAGTTTTCATATAAATATAATGTACAGTCAGAATAAAAAAAGTTTACTGTATAAGTTTTAAAAAAATTATCATGTGTGATATAATGATGTTGTGAATTTTAAGTTTTATTTAGAGTCTAGTATCAGATGATTGTTGTATTTGAAATATATTTGATGTTATAGTAATGGTACATCTTTTGTATAAATTTTAATATATCCTATTTCATCATTTGGTTTATTAAGTACTGAGATGTGATCACTCAGGCTATACTTTATTGCATTATCAGTTAAAGTTGGTGTGACTGATGCATGTTATTTGATATCCATAACACTATTATATTACATCATTTATACCTTGTGCTTCAAGTATTTCTGTTTTTGAGTTTTATGGTATTCTTTCCCAACTTTTGCTAGACTTGTGAAGTAGCAAAATTGTTTCAATCAATCAGTATGCTGATATCTAACTGCATACATTTTTTCTTTCTCACTCACAAACAAAATCATTTAGGGAAAATAATTTAATCAATTTAATCAATGGTTCTACATAGTTTAAAATACAGTATTAGGTGGGAAAGCATCCAGACAACTTAGTAACAATTTCTGAATTTCAAAATTTATGTTAAATTTATAAATGCAATTATTAATATTTAGTAAATAAAATAATAGTGTGTGCAAACTATAAACTATTGAGTTTGATTCTCTAAATATATAGTATAATATCTTTCTGTTTAGTGTCTTAATTGTATGATCTGTCATTTTTTTTATTACTCTCAGTTTTATATTCTGAAACAGAAAAGACTTATTCACAAAGATCGCAATATATCAAAATGGCATTTTTGAATGTTTTTAATAGCAGAATCTGGGCTGAAGGGTTTTTTTTTTATCTTATAAAAATGAATCTAATTGGCTTTGATAATGAGATATGAAGCAAAGGCGTATCAAACTGAAGTAGACATATCTTATTGTTGGTAAAATACTATCAGTATTGATATAATATATAGTTTAATTTATCATATCAGTATAACTGAATTTTCATTCTATTTATAAAGCTCATTGCTTTACTATTGATTTACATCAATATATTTTGATTTAAGTTTATATATAAATCTTATTTCATTCTTTTCATAATTATATTATATTCAAAGTAGATCATTTGTTTGTGACATTAAAGTATACAAGTAGGGAATTGGTTATACATTTGAAATGTTATATGTTTGAAGAAATATGCAAGTTATTATACCATAAATGGTTAAAGCAACTTCTTAAATTCAGTATTCATGAACCTAAAAATTCAGTTTCCATACTACTGTCACTGCTCAGATTAAAAATGCCCGAAAGAAAGCAATTCTACTTGAAATAATGTTCCATACTAATCTCTGTAACTGTTTTAAACAACTGAATGTATTTCAAAAGTATAAAGTTAGAAATTTTTTTAACTTTTTTATAATTCAAATTAATTAAAATTTATTTGATTTTATATTTAATTCTTTTTTTAAAAAAACTTTAATAAATTTATTTGTTGGCAAGGTTGTTTTTAATGTCCATTTAGTTTCAGCAAATAAAATATAAATAACAGGCCTGCATAAAAACTTAAACATTTAACATAAACAAAAAACTGTTCACTGTATTACTCCATAAACTAAATATTTATTTAAAAAAATAAGATAATATGCGTATATACATATGTGTGTAACATAGTGATAGAAATGGTGTGTGTGTATATATATGTTATATGTGTGGAAAAAGAAAAATTGAAAAAAAAAACTGTTATAACAGACATCTAGATAAACTGGTTAGTATATGCACAATGTTTCGAGAGGTATTATTTCCCCCTCTTCTTCAGGTTTTGCTGGCCTGACCAATGACAGTACTAGCATGGAATTCGAACCTGGGTCCCTAAATAAACTGTTTTTATTATTATAAAAAATTTTGGGATTATTATTAATATATTGTTATCTAATAAATTTTGAATATAAAATGTTATCGTAATTTTTATAAGATTTGTAAAAAAAAAAAAAGCAATGCCAACCATTATTGATAATGATTAAATGTAATATCCTTTGATCACAATGTACTTTATCAAAATACTCTTTAAAAAACATAAAATCTAAGCAAAATATGTAAAAAAAAAAATATTTATTCAGTTGTTATTAATATTTGAAATATTTTAAACTTTTTTTGGTTTTATCTAGTAATTATAACTTATTTGACAAATGGTATTTGTGAGTTTTCAAGTAAACGAAGATGGCACTCCGTAGTTTTTAAAAATGTAGAGTTTCATGAGTCTATAATCTACTGAAGATATGTTAGTTATTAAATTAAAACAAAATTAATAAATCGATTATTAAATTTAAAAAAACGAATAAATTCTGATAAATTTCATTAAGAAGCTTTATTTCAATTTTTTTTTTTACTTATATTACAATGTGGGAAGTGATGAGATGCTCTTAACGTTGTCGTACTTTTGTTTAATTCAACGTATTTCTTTTTTGTCATCAGTTTTCTTTGGTAAATTGTCATAATGATAAAAATTTGGAACTTTTTTATCACAGAATGTGTTGCAAGGGACTATTTCCAAAGATATGGGAAAGTGTGTGTTAATAGTTGATAAGATTCACGCTGCTGAGATGAATGAAGTGGAGATATTGTATATATATATATTCATTTTTCTGTTAATAAGTGAATCAAAAAGAAAATAAACTGTAAATGTTGTAATTGATTTTTTCCCGATGATTTCTTTTTTTAAAATAACAGAAATAAAATGTAAATATTAAATACAGCGTTTCCTAGCAGATATTTTTTTAAATCATTTTTTGGGAACCCCCAAAACTGTAGATTTATCAAAAATACAGGATGCCTTTTTTGAAAAGTCACAAGTACCAAAATTTTATTAATATTTATCTGTATTATCTCCTTTTATTTCTTCTGTGCTTACTGAAATACAAAATATATTTAATTCTCAAAAAATTGCTATTGAAAACTTGATAATGCTAGATAAATAATATTAAAAGAGAATGGCCAGCTATAGCAAATTACCACCAATGATGATCAAATGATATCAGTCATAATAAGTGCCTAATTACTTGTCTTTAGACATAATGTCTAATACACATGTTTAAATTAAAAAAAACAATTTGCAATAATTTTTATTTTTGAAACATCCAAAAAACTTTGGCAACTACTTCATCTCCCTAATCATGTATATAATAAATATTTATTTGACTGTTAAATAAAGTCATTTTAATTCTCAATGATAATCTTTTATTTGTGTATTTTGTTGGTCACAAAACAGACAATCAATTGTCTAATCCAATAGCTATTCAGAAATCTTTTCAAGGTATAATTTACAATATATTTCCCCATAAGGTGTGCAAAAATATAAATTTAATTGATTAACCTAACTTTTACTATGCTTCAATTATATAAAAATGACTCTACATTCACATTTTTTTGTAAAGACCTCACTGAAATTTTAAATTAAGAGAATTAATCCCCAAAATATTCCTGATCCTTTGAATTTTTTGCTATATATATAATCTCCTTGCTTGAAGAATTTGTGTTTTGTTTGTAATATGCTTTATTCCTATACTTACAGATATTTACCCTGCTTCTGTATAAAGTTGATGTCACATTATAGCAAGGAGATTGCAATTTTTCCCTTTATTATTAAAACAATTATTAATAACTATTTTCTATATCATTAGTTCAAATTACTTCTTTTAATAAATTATATGCATCTCTCAATCAGAAATATTTTGCATCAGTTTTTTCTCCTCTAAGTAAATGATATGTCCTGACCAAGGATTTGCAAACCTCCCTTTTACTGGTGAAACAATTATTAACAATTTCATAAATTATAAGAACTCCTTTACTATTGAAAAAAAAAAAAGAAGACCTCTTCTTATGTTTTCCATTTATAAGTAATTATCAAACTATAAAGATAACATGGTTTTCACTTTTTTTTAATGAAAAACTTTATTATCAAGACAACCATTAAAATATTATATAATTTCAAAAATGACTGCAAAAAGAAATTACAAAGAAAGCTTGAAAATTTGAAAATGAAGATGATAGATAATAATTGCATAAATAATCCAAAACATTATTATTGTTAACCATTAACAAATTTAAATCTTTTCATTAATCTTTTATATATCTATACTTAAATACATTTAAATATGTGAATATATATATATGAATAAATTAATCTAAAATAATTATTTAGAACCATTATCAATCCAGTATATAATAATGGTATTTTCAAGTTTAATCCAGTTTCTCCCATTCCTAGCCTCTATTTTGCCATAACATGCCAACAAACTTCCTTATTTCACCCATATATCTCACATTTAATCTTTTTCTAGGTCTTTTACAATCTCCTGAGATCCAGTTGGAAATTTCAACTGTCTGTCTCTTATCATCTCTTCTAGCATTATGTCCAATGATTTTAGTGATACTTATTTGTTCTCCCATACATATCATTTTCAATTTCTTTTTGTTATCCCTAATATTCATTTCTCATACTTCACTAAGTTGTCTGAAGAATTTAAATTATTGATTCCAAAGTGTTGAAGTCTCATATCCATATGTAAGAACTGTTAAAACATATGTTAAATACTTTCATTTTGAAACACATAGGCATACTTCATTTTAATAACTTATTTCCATCAAAAACACACTATCTAAATTTAATTCTATGATTAATATTATCCATTATATTCGCACCTGTATTAATAATCTGATCAAGATATTTATAGGTGTGAACTTTTTTAGTTTATGATAATCAATCTTTTTTTTTTCTGAGCAAATCTGTTGAACATCACTTTAGCCTTTTTAGCATTTATCTTGTTCTGCCTTCTTACTTTATCTGATAACTCTTGCAATATTTCCTGAAATTGTAAAACATTATTTGCAAAAATAATCACATCAAGTGTAAAATATAAATGGCTTACATAATTTCCATTTACTTGCATTTCTTTACTACTTTAATCTAAAAATATTTTTAGCAAAATTATTGTAAAAAATGTTGAAGATATGGAATCATTCTGTCATACAACTTTTTTACTATTAATGTTTTTAGTACCATCAATTAATCAATGCTGTTGAATTTTAATTATAACAATATCTTGATGATCCAATACTTTAGTAACTGTAGAAATACTTAAAAAATCAAATTCTTTTTCATAATCTACAAATCCAAAGCATAATTTAAATTATATTTATTTGTTCTTTCTGCAACTTTTCTTAATACTTGAAATTAAAGGGGATTTAAATACACACTTTCAAGCTTCCTTCAGCTATTCACTCCATCTTATACAAATTATACACATGACCACATACATATAGAAAAAAAAATCTCCAGTGAGTTGGAGAATGGAGAAGACTGAAGCCTGTCCATTAAAGTTTGAAGATTTACTATCTTAATATAAGCTGAACACTGATTATATATGTGTGTAGGAAATGATGATCTGAATCAACCAATGAGTGCTGGTTCTGTACAAACTATGTATATTGGAGATCATTTATCTCTTTCACTTGTATGTGGTTAAGATGAAATAGATAGTGAAGGGAACTTAAAAGTTTGTGTTCAAATCCCCTTTAATTACATCTAAAGTTCAGTGTATACATTATATTTGTATTCAAATATTAATACTTGAAATTAATCCATAGAGTTTAAAACTTTTTAAATTTAGTTTGTTCTTTTGGTTAGTTAAAATCTCAAGTTTGCTGTATATGAATTGTAATTTTATCTTGATAAAATTTTAGTATAGAATGAATAGAAGATTGGTAGGTTTGCAATTTTTAGTATCTTCTTTATCATCTTTCTTAAATATTACTACTGTATTGTTCTAATCATCTGGTACATCTTTATTATTTATATATTTGATATATAACTTTATTAACAATTTTTCTATTTCTTCACTCCTTTTAAAATGTCGATAATAAATTCATCATTTCATTGAGCTTTTTTCTTCTTCATAGGTTTAATTGATGAAATTCACTTCTTCATTTAAATGCTTGACAATTTAAAAGTGATAGAAAATACTTTGTTTTTACATTTAATTTTTATATAATTCTTTATAGAACTCTTCTATACATTTCAAAATGTCAACCCTCTTTTTACTAATAGTTTCATCTGTTCTTTTTGCAGAAATAATATTCCTTCCAATACCAAGATATTGTATTACATTTTCATTATTCTTTTGTCAATTACAATTGTATTTTTTTAAATATTATTATTAACTCTTTTTCATAACATTTTATACAATTCTAAATATTCAATTTTTTTTAAATAGAGCATTCTTTAAATTTTCCATTCCACTCTGAGTTTGACTGGTAAATTGCTGCCTTTTTATGCTAGAAATTATCATTGCACTTCTTAAAAGTGTGTCACTTATCTATTTATTGATTTCATTCAAGTCTGAACCATCTTTAAATTATGTTAATATTTTAAAACAATTTGTAGTTCCAATTTATGATTCTAAAGTTTCAACTATTTTTGCATTAACCCACATTTTACATCTCACTCATAGATGATTACTTTACATTAAATATTAAAAATATTACAATCTTGAAATACATATTTTGTTTTAGTCAAATTCCATGTCTATATCTGGGTCAGCATTTTTCTTAAAGAATATACAGGGTTTTTTTTCTGTGAACATGAGAAGTCCGTGTCCTCTTTAATTTCTGTCACCATAACTAACTCTATCCACAACAATTTTATCTTTCAGTCATTTACCAATTTCAGCAATACAATTTCTTATGACAGTTTTAAAATATAGTTTTATCTGATCAAAAGGATCTTATACACTAGTATAAAAATTCTTTACTTCTTCATCACAATGAGAAGTTATTGACATAAATATGAATTATTTATATTTGGCATCTTCCATTGTTTTGAATAACTAATCTTGCTATTCCTTGGATATACCATCAATTTTCATAATGTCATTTTCCCACTTTCTATTTATAATAAATCCCATTTTATTAGTACTTCTAATATTTGTGTATTTATAATAAAGTATGTGTCCACATTTAAAACTAATTTTCTCCTCACCTTTACTTCTAATTCCACAAAACCTAACAATAACTCATTTACTATTAATAGAAAACTCTTACTCCATTTCATTCAATCTTCCTTCACTCAAAAGTAAACTGCTGTTGTGTACTTAACCAAAAGGCCATCATCAAATAACAGCCTGAGTCTGCAAACAGAAAATTCATAATGCCCTCCATCTTCAGCCACCAACTTCTGCCTTTAATGGTGACTTTACAATCCCCTAGGAATAATGACCATGTCTGTCATGATTGTAAATATTTATTTTAAAAAAAGAGAACATTCATTCACACATTCATCCTACCTTTAAGAAAAGTAAACTGATACTTCAGTTAAGAAATATTAGGTAACTCAGAAGAAAGTTCATAGTGTTTCTTTATTTTAAAGTCATATGTAAAATTCCAATAAACTCACTAAGCTGACTGATCTATATTAAAGAGCAGCCGATAATATGTTCATATACTATAAGAATAGTTATATAGTAACAACAATTGCAAAGATAAAAATGTATGGAATGAACATTAGCGATTTGCTCAGCAAAGAGAAATCATACATTTCCTTTCAATACCTGCAAACTTCTTTCTGCTGCCCTTTAAAGTAATACAACTTTTAAAATCATTTATATTCATTAAACAATTTCTATGAATAACTTTGATATATAATGAAAAACAACAACTAATAACTAATAATATATATTAATTTAGTTAATTACTGTTAGTTATTATTCTTTTTATAAATACTTTTCATTATATATACAAGTTATAAAAGTTATTTTACATATAGAAATCGTTGTTTTAAAAAAAAAGTTTTAAAAGTTAATTTACTTATATCCAGGTGTATATGTAAGGAAGATTATATATATGGATATTAGTATATAGATATATCTATGAAAAAAATATCAAATATGTTAACGGTTAGAAATAATAATTTTCCTCAATTATTCAATTATTTATTTCCAATTTTTCAGCCCTTTTTAATATATATATATGTGTGTGTAATTAATTCAGAAAGTGGTCAATATGGTTTTTAGGAAAAGTTAATTGTTGTAAAATAAAGTTATCAATTCTAAAGAAAAAAGGAATACAGCTGTTTATCTTTTATAGTTCTACTTTTTTTTCATTCATGATATCAATTGATGGATATCTTTCAGTAAATCATCTGCATCCATTAATCAGTAAATTTCTCCCATCACTTTTTTGTTTGTTTGTTTGTTTAACAAAACAATTCTTGAGATTACCCATATGAAAATCTCTTCTCCTTATAATGAAACAATGAACTATTCTCTACCCTTAAATCATTTAAACTACTCAAACTTTTACAAATAAAAACATAAATAAGAGAACGAAAAACATAAATAAAAGAACGAAAAACATTAATGCAATAATCAAACATATCTTTCACTTTTACTTCCTTTGTGGCCATATAACAAATTATGCCACCACCAACTCAAATTAATGAAGCAATTTTCACTTACACATGAGAGTGAGCTATCTTACCTCATTTATGGTACTAAGAAGCCAGTTTTTTTAATTGTCTTACATTATCAGTAACAGGCCACTCAGCTTATCAATGACCATATTTGTAGAAATATTTCTAATTATCCATTAAACATCTTTATCATTTCAGGCATAATTTCTAGAGATAAATTTATCTTTGATTTTCCACGGGGTTTACTCTTTGCTGATTCACTTGGTAGTCTTGTAATCCAAAGTATGGAAGTGAATCTTAAATAACGTTACTGACCTCATAATGTTCCAACTTGTCTATAAAAAAATTAAGCATAACAACCACAAAGATCTGATTTTTAAAAAAATTATTCATTCTGTAGCCAATTTGTTGAAGATTTTTAACAATAGAAAAGCAGAGCCAAACTGTGGGATATTGTAATATAACAAACAATTTCATGACTACCAATTAAGTTAAAACATCTTTCATATCTATTTTTTCTAAGAGTCTCTTAAATACCAGAAACTCATTCTATCTCCTAAGTTAATTATTTAAAGCTTTAAAGTTTATTATGTAGTTTTTAAAAAAGATTCTAAATAAACTCTGTTAATATAAAAAGTTACAAAGAAATATATAAATGGTCCAATCAGAAGACAGATTTTATTAAGTCTTCAGTTCTACCACTATATCTACACATATATAGGACAATCATCGACTGTGCATTTTATGGTTTGTTTTTGATTACAATTACTTATTTAGAGACTGTTAAACTCAATTTTTTGAGCAGGTAATCATGACAACTACTGTTGGATTTAAAATTTGCTAATGAGATCAAATCTGGCTTTAAGTAGAAAACAAAACTTATAAATTATTTTGAAAACTTTTCATGAGTAAAAGATGTGAATATATATATATATATGTCATGGCTTTGGTCATATATATATATATAAGTGCATGTTTTAATATCAATTTTGTATTAATATTTGACTACATCACATATGCTTTTATTTTGATAATGGAAAAGTTTCAAGTAATTAATGTAGAAATGGTAAAATAGAAAAATTCCCCATTCAATTTGAAAATTAGTTTTAAATATTTGATTACAAATATGTCAGACATATGATCAAGATAATATCTTGGTCCATTACAAAATCAGAAATTGATCAGAAGAGAATAAATTTACTAGATTAGAAACTGATGGACAAGATGGGAGTAAGTAAAAGATTAACTGAATTTGAAGGTAATGACTATGTGATTGATGGGCTCAATGAAGTTGTTCCAAATGGAAGGTAGTTTGAAATCCATTTAATAGTTACTTTTACTTTCTGACCTGTTACTAGGATTTTTGCATTGATCACATCTCTTGAATGACTTGTGCAACCTAGATGACCACGTGTTTCGATTGAAACATCGAAACAATTTGACTTTATCAATAATTAACGATATGCATAAATAAATCGAAGATATATATTCTGTACATGATTTTAAAAAAAAAAAAAGACTTAATTTTTAACATCTTAATACTTTCAATTTTTTTTTTTTTAAAAAAGCACCGTTTCTATAGATAATGGGACTCCTATTATGAATACTGCACGGAGTAATTATAAATTTTTAAAAATATACATTATGAGGGTGTTAAAATTGACTTCATCTTCAGGTTTTAAATTCTGGCTTTTTTCTAGGAAAATGTTAAAAAAATAAACTTCTAACTATTTCATCATCTAATTTTAGCAGTAGTAATTGGTTTTGCAATTTAGAAGTTGTCTAACAAGATCAGTGACAGCTCTTTCAGTTGAAGTTTAAAAATAATAACACGGAGTTTGATCACTGCTGATTCATTTAGAATGACATGAAAATTCTAGAAATTCAACTTTTGTTTAATCTATCTGTTTTAAAAATCTATTTAGTAATTTAAAACACAGAAATGTCTTTAATATAGAATAACTATATAAGATTTCTATTTAATTATATAATATCTTGATTTGTTTTGCTGGGATGTTTGATAATAATATTTAAATGTCTAAACAAATCATCACATTATTTGCATAAATTACCATAATTAGTTGATTTACTGTATCATTTTGAAACTATTATTTTTTAAGTGCTCAACTGACAAATTTCTTTTTAAAAACTTGCAAAAAATGAACTAAGAAAATTATATCTCATGTAATGACCCACACACCTCATATAACTCTAATAATAACATGAAATAATATATAACAATAAATAGAACTCACTGCTTGACTTTTTTCAGTTTATTTGTATATATGCAAGAGCAGTTATACTCATCTTATTCTAGAACTTGAGTAAGCAATAAATACCACATAGTACAGTGTTACAATATTCAGACTTCCAGACTATTTTCAAGCTTTTGTCTGTATAAGCAAGGGGTTACAATTTAAGGCTGGTACTAATACACTTTTGCAATTAGCAATCACCATTTACTTATTTATACTATAACCTGAAATTCAAAAAATCTTAACATTTTGGAATGAAAATTAACTTCCCTGTATAGTTTACATGATATGATATTAAATCAGTTTTTATATACTTTAGTGGATTCTGCTATATTAATTGTAAGCCTCTTTTAATCTTTAATTAAGACAGTTAGTACTAACAACATCACGACTTTTTCAGTTCACTATAAGCTTCCAAGAGCAATTATTTTGATATCCTAGATCAATGTCTTGCTTTTGCCTTCAGCAGTGATGACACAATTAAAATCTGGAATTAATGCATTAATCAGTTAGCTTTTTATATTGCTGTACATTTTATAGCTATGTATATAATTGGTGGGTGAATATGCAGTCTCATTTGTGTTGTGTCACAGTCTATATTACCTAACATTCATATTCATCCTCACAGTAGGATGGTTGTAAGAACATGGTAATATTCTATGATATGTCATGAGATGTAACATTATCATTTCCATCCTAAAATCTTATATTTCACTTTAATATATTTTTTAATTATAATTATTCTTTCTTTCTAAAATTATTTGCTTTGTCCAGCAGTTTATGCTACTAATAAAGGGTGTTATAAATGAAAATGCTGGGAGCCAGATTCTCCTAATATAAAGAAGATTGTCTTTTAATATTTTGTAGATCATATTAATCATAGATTATTTGAAAATATTCATTGTTGTTTAGAGATAATATATGGATAGTCCATTAACTGGTAAAATACTTTAACTTCACCTAGTTATGTCATAAAATATTCATTTCATATTTTTGATCAGCAAGATAAAAATTTCAGCCTACAATACTGTGATTATAAGTAAAAAGAATTAAAACAAATAATCATAATTTATTGCATGTTCTTCACTGAAGATATAACAATAAAACAGTTCTTCAGGGTAGATGATATTTTGTTAGTTTTCTGAATCTATGACATTTTAGAAAATTATCATGAACATTGATCCAGATATTCTTAGCTTTTAAATTCATTGTTTTCCTATCACTAAAGTCTACAAGTCAAAATCTCAATATAAGTCTATTTGTTGTTAGAGATTCTAATGATGTTGTGAGAGTTATAACCTCTGTAATGAGGTTTCTATGGAGATAAGCAACAATATTAGGGATATAAGAAAACTTCATTAGTTTATAATATACTTCCAAATTTGAAATGTTAAAATAAATTATATTAATTGGGGAAATAAATATAAAAAAAGCAAACTACTATTATCAATAAAAAGTTTTATAACATAATTGTAATTCCTATTATTCAGTTATCCCATCTTTATTCAGCACATATTATTTATAAAAACACTAACAGTTCACTTATATTATAATTTCTGTCACTTTTTTTTATTTGATGTATTTAATGGGTCATGCTGTTCATGATGAAAAAAAGTTGTCGTCCCCCCCCTCATTTCTTTTTGTCTACTTTTTTTTAAAAAATCCTTTCTTCTCTAGCTCTTGTTATTTTTTTCCACACACTTTTTAACATTCATGGCCTTTCTCCATTGTGAATTGTATACAGTGCACCATCATTTAGATATTTTCATCTTTTTCATATATCCAAAGTCTACCTCCTTCAATTTGTGGACATCTTTTTTTTTTTAATTTTGTTTGTTTAATTTATAGGTAGTGAATTGGACCCTTTTTATAAGCATAAAACAACTTTGTAAATTTGAGTACTGTTTGTAAAACTATAACATAAGCATTAGTGCTTAGAAGTGAAAAATTCATGGATTGATTTTTAGCTGAAGACAAAAAGTATCAGTTTGACCAATTGTAAAAAAAAAAAAAAAACTGTTGTACTCTTTCTGTTTCTAAGCAATTGATCACGTGATTATAGTGGGTTAGTGTTAGCAGCTTCAGTATACTTTGCAAATTTTAAATAAATATAAGTGGTGACAAAAAATTTAAATAGTAATCAAATAGGTTTAATGCTTGGAAGATCATAAAAAGAATTTTGAGCGTAGGAAATAACAGATCTGAGGTCTAATCCAAGGGCCTTGAGTTCCATATTCTGCTACTCAACTACTGCACCAAAATATGCAGAGAGTAAATAATGCTGATTTAAAACAAGTGTTCTTTAATCTATATATTTTTTGGAATCATAAAACCTGCTCTAAAACAAATTTATTGTTAATTATTATTTTTTGAAATCTTGAGTTATTTAATATTTATATATTAGAAAAAATAAACACATTTAAAAGCAAATCTAGTTTTATCTTAATCTTTAAGTAATATATTATCGAGAGACACCAGATGTTTATGATATTTCACCACTTGTTCTTATATAATCTAATTATAAAAATTATGTCCGTAATCCCTTCCTACTATTTCCCAAAAATTTCTTCATATATTTTGTCTAGACAACATGAAACATATATAAAATTGTTTTGAATTATATACATCAGTTACTTTCAATTTTTTTCTTCTTAATATTTAAAAGTCAAAATCTATAAAGGCAGATGTTATGATAACAGATATTACACAATTAAGTTTTAAATTATGAAAAGAAAAGAAAGTAAAAACTATGTGTCTTAATTAATTAAACAAATATTTTTGAAATGACACACTATAAACCTTTTATAAATAACAAAAAATATTATTAAATAATTAGTTTTTATCTACATTAACAATATGTAAATTTTATTACATCACTGCAAAATATTAAAAAAACAATCACATTGAGTGTTATCTTTACACATCATATGCAAATAAATAAATATCATTTCTTAACCTTCACATACATCAATATGGAAGAATATATATATATTCAATCAACAGATTTAAAAAATTGAACTTAAACATATGTATTTTTTCCTCTCCGAAAACATTAGACAATGGGGTACTATACTCAAAAAAGAAAATTTGATCAATACTGGTTGTAACTATTAAAATAAATAGTGTCAAATAAACTCCAATAATATCATATTATCAGGAAATCCACACATTAGAAGTACACATTTGAAGGACCCTATAGAGGAATAATTAATGAATTTGCATGTCATCCTGGGATTTGAATCCAGACCAAATAAATCTTGAAGCCTTTTCAGCTCACAAATAGAATTATTTTTTTCCAGGTAATCATTCCATAAACAAGCCACATTGCTAGTCAATAAAGATTAATAAATGAGTATTCACTAATCCCAGATTTATCTGAGTTTATTAGCTGAATGTTAATGCATTGAGTTGTGTGCAACCACTGAGCCTTGATTTATTTTTGATTGCCTAAAATATGAGCTGTTAATAGTATGTTTCAGAGGATCTCATGAGAAATTATTTAATAAAGTTAAGCAAAATTGTAATTATTATAATTATTACATTGGTGTGTATTTGAATAATATTTTTAAGTGGTCTTTTCATACTGAATTTAAATTTATTATGATAATTTTCAAAAAACCCTACTATTTTACTCAAACTAGATTCAAAATATTACCAATAAGTGAAAATTTATTAATATGATGAACTAAAAAGAGAAATTTTTTTTATATTAAGTTAATTCTATTATAATTAGTATTCTTCTCATATTATAAATAGTTTTTGTATTAATAATTAACATATGTCTTCACAATTATATTTTTAAAAAAGATATTTGTTAATACATATTAAATAGTGATTTTTTTTATACATATTGACTCTAAATTTAAAAATAAGTATAATTTACAATAGATAAAAATCAAAACATTTGAAGGAATGACAGTTTTAATCATCATGGCTAATAATTTTTTACTATAGTTATTATATTACATGAAAAAAATAGATGAACTGCTTTGCAGTATACATTCATTTCAGAAATGACTTCCTTCATTACTAGCCTTTGAGCACTATCTCAGCAATTTAAATGTAACAATTGCTTAACATATTAATACTTTAATGGTGACTGTCTTGGTGTTAAATCATGAATATTGAGCAATATAATCACTTATTTACAAATTAGCCTATTTTAACATGAGTATACATTGATCAAAGATTCATATCATTAAAAACCTTAATTAGGAAACAACATCAAAATATGTAATAAATAGGTTAGCACTCCCTTAATTAAATATAAATAAAACTGAAGAGTTATCAGTTTTTATTCATCATGCATAATAAATTTTTTACTATGACTGCCAAAGTATGTTGAAAATTAAACTGCATTAACTTATTTATTACATGTGTTGAAGCTGATTTTTTTAATTAAGATGTTTAATAATATATATTTCTGATTCCACCTTAAATAGTGTATAGCTATATTCAGGGCTTTTTTTTTTGTCATGTAACATGATGGAACAGTGTTCCTACACCTTTCTTAGTATATTTTTAATATTTCAAACATAATTAGATGAAACAGTATTGCATGTACATAATTACAATCCATTTTTATATAATGCAAACAAATAAAAAATATGGTGTTTTATGAATTAGATGAAATATGGATGGATTCAAAATTAGCATTCTCATGTAGTGAGAAGTGGACTCATTCGTGTTCCCATTGATCACTCATGTTCAATGACTGATTACAGTGATGTATGTGCAGTCAGTAACATCTGAAGTTTGTGATTGAATGCACCTGCATAGTGATTGGCAATGTGTGAATTATTTGATTTCTCTATTTTTATGAAATTTGACATTGTTATTTTAATTTTATTTATTTATTAGTGCAAAACTCAATTTTAAAAAGGAAAAATATTTCCAATTACATTTCAACCATTGTTCCCACTAATGAAAAGTCTAAAACAATAACAGAAAATATGGAAATATTGGTGCAAGTTGATGTTCCTGAATCATCTCAAGTGGATAACATCATTTGGTCATAGATACCTACACTAAAAAAATGGATTGAGAACATGTGTCAGATGAAAAGTGGGCAAAATTTGGGAAGTCATTGTAAACTTTTATCCAATAATATAAAGTCTTACAATTTCATTTTACATTTAGTTATCAGCTGTATATTTGTATTTGTTTATTTAACTTTAGATTTGACATGTCTAAAATAAATTTAAAAATATGATAAATTTTGTTTAATTTTCTATTTGCTTTATAATAGCATTGGAAAAATTGCTTTAAATTTCATTTAAATGATATTTGAATATAATTTTCTTTAGTAAAAAGCTTGATAAGAAGTGAGTTCCGGCATCTTTCTTTTATTAAAAAAAACCCTAGCCATATTGAAATAGGCTACTTTATAGTAAACGATTATAATGCTATATATTCACATTTTATCATCAAATCAGTCATCATTGCAGCATTGGTATAAGTTGTGCATCTGTTATAATTGAGTGGATTGTTATGGTGCTTTTAGGCAACTAATGAAGGGTTATTTCGTGAAGTGCATTTACAGATCAGAGCAATTTTCATGGAGCTTGGCAGATGTAATAAAAAATATATTAAGAACAATGACTGGAAATGATATCTCTTCAAATTTATTTCACATTATTGAAGATGTACTAACCTATTTATTATTTATTAAATCAAAACATTGTGATACATTTAAAAAATATGAACTTAATCACATATGTAATAAGCCAAATGACAAATTAATAGGTACAAAGAATTATTATATGCATCTGATGAATATAATACTGCTAAGCAATCCTTCATTGAGTTATTATTGTTTAAATTATTCAAAATGCTTTATTACAAATAAGAGCAGGTTGAAGTAACTATACAAGACGATATTATAAGAAGGGATTAACCATTAATTATTATTAGTTTGATTAATTATTACCAATCATAGCATTATCATAGTCTATTCTTGTATCTCAATATTCAGAATCATATCATAAACTTTTATAAATTGTTTACACTATTAAGAGTCATATAATTATTGTTTTAACATTGCAAAAATTTTTTTTTATCTTATTAAAAGTTCTTATTGATATTAGAATGCGCAGTGGAATAGCATTTCTATTAACTTTGTGAAAAACATTGAACTTTAAATCATCTATGCTAAAGATTAAATAACATTAATAAAGATGCAAGCAGCAATGATTAAAAGATCACTGTATTACTCTTTGTATTCTATTGCTTGAATCTGTTTTAGAGCAGCCATCTGGTAACATATTTCATTAATATATTAGCAGTAACTTATAATTGTCATGTTAAATTTCAATACTACTTATAATAATAGTGTTATATACACTAATAATCAGAGAAAGATCAAAATAGTAGCTACGCAATTTATCAAAGATAGAAAAGCTATGAATATTGAAGTACTGAAAGTCACTTATTCAATAAGAAAAAAAATAAAACATTCAGTATATGTGAATGCATTAGATAACTTATGGTTAATCAAATATAGTATTTAAAATATGCATATACATATATAAAAAAGGTAAAAAAGTATTCATAAAATAAGTTGTTTTTCTTTATTTTAATAATTAGTTAATTTTACATTTTAAGACTTTAAACTTTAGTTTATATAAAATTCAAAATATTGTTCTAAAATTTAAAAAATAATAATTTCAATTATTTTCTTTTATCAGAGACTGATGAAGAAACAGATTCATCAAGGAATTGAATAAAATATTACATTCAGTTAGAAATAAATACAAGTAGGTACACTTCTTTAGGATAATGTATATACATATATACATTATATAAGTGAATTTAATACATTTGATACATATTGAAATATGATTTGTATATACTTCAACTTTTTTTGTTTTATCGTAATTTGTTAACTTATTAAATTATTTTAAAATTAAATTGTAGTTGTATTCATTCTTTATTAATTTCTCAACTTGATTGCCCATACAGCTTACTTATGTATGTGATTGTGATACATTAATGCATAAATATAATAAGAAAATTGTTTAAAGAGTGCAAATGAGTTATTTAAATCATGAAGAAAATGGTGTCCAAAGATTTAAAAACATTCTTATTTCCAAAACAGGTAAAACTGATTTATTTATGCTTTTCAATATTATCTTAATGTTCTGTCCAAATAAATACTTAAGAATAATTATTTAGAGAAATATAACCAATTTGTCACTTTTAATTGTTTGGGAGCACACTTTAAGTAATCAAACTATGTAAAGTAATGATGATAGGTAATTCTGGAAATGATCTAAGTACTGATAATATTGTACTGGATGAATAAAATGTTGGTCATGAGCATTTTCAGAATTGATGCTTAGTTAAGCAGTCAATCAACCAGCAAACAATGATTGCCAAATGCATGGTATGATTATTAAATTCAGCTTCATCATCATTGTTACTGTGTTCATTATCCTATTATTTGCTTTTTTTAAAAAACTTTTTTCATCGTAAGCTTTTTGTTAATAAGAGATATTAATATTTGAATTTTCTCAATAAAAATAAATCAATAAGGTATTATTCTAGATAGCCACTAGGATTAACTTTATTATGTGAGGGTGATTTATCTCTTCCATGAAGTTTTCCATAAAATCTTCTCCTAGAACATTACACTCATTTATGTTTCTCTGTAATATCCAATTCAACAGCATCACATACTACATACAGTACTTATGATTTTATCAGTGTCTCAAAATTTAGCAAAACAATCTTAAATGAATCTTTTTCAACACTCTTAATATTAACATATGACATCAATCAAGTTAACATTGACTAAATTTTACTACCCATAATAGATTATTATTTTTAAATATATTTTTAATAAATCAAGCTAATTATAATAATAATAAGAGTCTTAGTCAATTGTGAGAATTATTTATTGAATTAAAATAACAGAAAGTTACATTACATTTGATTATTCTCTGTATAAAATTTATATACTTTTATTATATAAAACTTAATGTTGAACTTTACTTCCATCATTCTTTCAAATTTATTCACTATTTCTATTTGAACTAATGTTTGGTTTTTATAATTAGAAAAAAATTATTATCAGAATATGGCCAGATCTAGAATCTTGTCTAAAATTGCAGTAACTATGATTGATCAAAACTCTCTATATGTGGGGAAAAGTATTTCTAATTCTCAAGGCAATTTGTTCAAATATATTAATTAGACATTCATAATTATCATTAAATTTTTTGGCACCACATTCTCCAATTACTTAATTTCCATCTTTTGTTATTATTTTATTCACAATATCACTCATTATAATTTATTTTTCTGTATAGAATATTTATGTGAATTATTTAATATCATTCAAAGCATATCTATATATTTTTATATTATCAGTAGAGTACATTAAAATAATCATGCTTTTTCACAAAAAGGCGATTCCACCATAATTATATAATTATTAATAAAAACTATCAGCTGGTTAATTTTATATTTTTGTAACATTCTGATTTCTTACTTTCCTTTTTTTTTTCTTTCTGCCATAAGTAGTAAATTCTACTGATAAATTATCCACTTTAATAAAGATTATTTTATTATGTAGGTATTTAGAATTATAGATATTATTTACTTCAGTCTGTATTCTTAATAATAATTCATTATAAGTGAGTACTAGAGGGGGGGGATGGTTAATTCAAATTGTTTGAAAAAATCAGGGATGTTTTCTAGTGTCAGTAACAAATCTTCAGATATTTTTTTAAAAAAAAACTTTATAAATGTATATATGTTTTACTATTATATATAAAGAAACTATATAATATACAGCATACTTACTGTGCTTACTGCAGCACTAAATCCTAATTGGCAATAACCTTGTCGATGATAACCCCATGCTGCTAAAACGAAAATTAGAATTTAAGTATCTGTAAATTTAAAAATTATGACATTGGTTTAAATGCAAAAAAAAAAAAATTGCAATATATTTTTTAAAAATAAACTTATTTCAAATCTTACTTCATCAAAAAAATATGAATTATATATTTATCGCATATTATTTTAAATAATGATCTATATATTTATAAGTTTTTTGATTTAGTAATTTTAGCAAATCCTCTTGCATTACTAGTTAATTTTATCTATTTTGTGATATGTGAAATAAATACTATACATAGATTAAGCATTTATTTAATCACATATCAATTATATTTAAGGGATTGTGTTAGATATTCATGTTATTTTTGATATTCATGTTATTTGATTCACAAGTGCAGATGATTTTAATGTTTCCAACACAGTAATTACAATTATGATTTATTATTAGAATGACTATTTGCCTTTACCATTACAAGAAAAGTAACAACCTTCATCTTTAGTATTCATGATACCATTAAGTTTGTAATCAGTCATAATGTCTTTAAAATTTTATTATGTGTAATATCCTATTGTATATTAATCTGCAATTAATTCATATAAGTATATACACAATAGAAATATTAGCCAAAAATAACATTTTAGTAAAATTCTCTCATGACCATGATTTTATCTATTAACAAATACACCATCTCTGGTGAAATCCATGTAGATACAACATACATATATATAATATTTAAATACAGGTATACTTTATAACTCTGGAGTTTAGATGTAACTATAGAGGATTTGATCCAGACTTTTAAGCTCCCTTCAGTTATCCACTCTATCTTATACTACTGATACACATGATCACATACATATGGAAAATATAAATAATCATCAATATATGTATTTTGTGCTGAACCAGCTCTCATCACTTGGTCCAAATCATCACTTCCCATACATATATATAATCAGTGCTCACTTTATATTAAAATAACAAATGTTCAATGTTTATTGGACAGATTTCAATCTACTCCACCATCCAACTCTTCAGCCATCCATACTATTGAAAATATGATGATGGAAGACCCAAATTCCATGCTTATGCCAATTTTATTGTCATGCCCATGTTGACCTTAAGTCATTCTGATACCTCATGTATAGGATTTTGCCTATTGAAATACATGGAAGAGTGATGGACAGGATGCAGGCTGAATCTGTAATATTTGAAATAGAGGTATATTTCACATACCTGGAGTTTAATTGTAATTATAGGGGATTTGAACACATACTTTCAAGAGCCCTTTAGTTACCCACTCTATCTCATACTATCAATACACATGACCACACACATGTGGAAAAAAACAAATGGTCACCAACATATGTATTTTGTGCTGAACCAGAAATTATCAATCAACATGGGCATGACAATAATATTGCCATAAGCATGGGATTTGGATGATCCATCAGATTTCCAATGATATGGATGGCTTAAGAGTGGGAGAGTGGAGAAGATTGAAACCTGTCCATTAAAGTTTGAGGATTTGCTATCTCAATATAAAATAAACACTGATTATATGTGTGTGTGGGAAATGATGATCTTGATCAACTGCTGAGTGCTAGTTCAACATGAAATATATACATATATTGGTGATCATTTATCTTTTTCACATGTGATTATATGTATTGATAGTATAAGATAAAATGGATAGCTGAAGGGAGCTTGAAAGTTGGTGTTCAGATCCCCTATAATATATAACAAACTTAAACACAAAATAATAATAAATTTAGTGTTCAAAATTTTTTGAAGATTCTATTGGAAATCCCACAATGTTTTCCTGGATTATGTGAATAGATGTTGTGTTTAAATTCAGGCAAGTTCCAATTTAATAGTGTATAAAAATTGTATCCAGTTTTTATAATATTTCCAATTTTTAAACAAAGTAATCCATAATAAAATATCACAACATTAGTACTACTTTAGTAACAATAACAGCATTTGTCAAATTTCATGTATACTCCATGAGTTAAATTGTAGCACTTAAATTATATTCCATAATGAGATGATTTTTATCTGCTGTTATGTAATTTAGCCTATCATATCCATAATTAAAACTTTAAGGAATACCATTAATATTCATAATGCATAACTTTATGTAGAATCTATTGAGATGAAAATAGAGAGAGAATCCAAACTAAGATCAGGACTCATATAGTTTTCTCCTGATGATGTCATATTTATGTCATTGTCCTAGATACTGTTTCCAAGACATAATTCAAATTTAACTTATCTCCAAGGTCTCTGCTATTAAGAATTATTTATATATACACTCAATGAAAAATTCTTGCAAATACATTAGCAATCCGCATTTTAAAAATATTTTCTTAAATATATAAAATAAATATTACAATATGTTTTTTTCTAAATAATAAAAAAATAAATCTACAAATTAAAAATGCACTTTTAAAATCATATTCTAAGTAAAACACAGATATTCATAGTATGTATGTATTTATTTAATATATTATAATCGATCTTTTTTTTAAATATCTATTTTAAATAATTAATATTTTAAAGCAATGTTTTTTTAAAAATATGTATTTAATACTGTCTAATCATATTGACATATCAACACAAACATGTGTGTGCACATACTTTAAATAATAATTGATTATTTTATTTGTTTATGTTTAAGAATTATTTTTTAAATATGTGCAGTAAATAAAATATCAACAAATGAATTCTTTAACAATTATTTTACATTATTATTACTGTTATATAAAATAATTTATATATCCCTGGTAATTACATAATAAAAAATTCGTTATTAATTTTATTATATCGTCCTAAGAATAAATATTAATTTTAAAGTTTTGCTGCCAGATAATTTTGATACATCATGTTTGCTAGAAAATACGAACGCCATTTTATATTATGATGTACTATCAAAACTATTATTTAAGAACAGTAAATTAAATTACTTTGATTATTTTAAATTAATTTACAATTAAAATACAATAAGCTAACAAAAATGTGTTTTTTTAAATAAATATAATGATTACAAGTTTAAAGTCAGGCCACGATGATACAATATACACACACATAAAAAAAGCCTTATAATTCAATTCAATATTATAATGCATTATATATCCAATATTAATTTTAAAATAACATGTTAATAACTTTTCATTTCTTACAAAGAATGTAATTAAATAATTATTCCATATAAGTCTATTCTAAAATTCTTTTTTTTTTTTTTTTTGCATAATACAGGGATTAATCATTTCAAACATTATTTAGGCAAAAAAAATCACTATAAAGAAATATGAGTTTCTATACTCAGAACATTGGCATTAAAAAGATTACATTATAGTTAGAGTATAAGAGAAGTGTATATTATATGAACATTTATAAGTATAGATTGTTCGACAATATTCTCTGAGGTTAAAATAATAGTTGCATTAAAAATAGATCTTATTCTTATCATATTCATAAGAAAACTGTTGTTTGTTCTTTAGAAGAATCTACTACTTCTGCTAAATTTCAATAGCTACTAAACAATAATATTGCTAATTTAAACTTGAGAGAATGGTGTTGTTGAGGGTGTAAAGTTCTCTTAAGGAGTGTTTTATTTATGGGCTTAATAATAAAAATCATTTGCTCTTTGGAAATAATATTGTTATTAGCTTGAATAATTTAAAAGAATAATTTAAATATGGGCTTTCTAATAAATATAAGAAATTGAAGTCAGAAATTCAGTGTTTGTTAATAAGACTTAGAAATAATTGATGGATTAAAACTCCAAAATATATATAAATATTTACTGATTGTAGACACTGTAAAATTTTTGGAGGTACTGAAAGCAACATATTAATTCAGTTAATCATACAGATTTATGGTATTTTTAATATTAGTTGGTTATTCATTAAAGGGGAAGTTTATTCTACAGGTGTAAAGTCTGAGGCATTTAAAATGAAAACTTTAAAGAAGAATGTGTATTTGTTACAACATTGTTTTCAACTTTTATACTAGTTGTCTTTGAAACTATTATTAGGTGGTTTAATGAAACAAGTTGAATCAATTAAAAACAAGAACTTCATCTTCTTGAGGTATCTGGATTTACTATATGTGATAATTGTTCTATTTTTGCCATTTTAAAAAATAATCTACATAATGCTCTTAACATTTTAAATGCAACATATAAAGATTTTGGTTTAATATTTAATGTTCAAAAAATTCCAACTTTTTATCAGACAGTGAGAAAAAAAAAATCACCAATTTTTAATTTTGATGGTTATCATTTTGATAACATAAACCAATTTGAATATTTTGGTAGAATTTTTAAGTAGACAGGTGGATTTAAATACATAGCCACAACATAGACTCCAATGGGCTTCTATTGCTTGTAACTGGTTAAAAGTAGGATTTTAACAGCAGTAAAATAACAATTGCAATTAAATTAGTTATAATTAGAGCTGTTATTTTACCTAATTTATTGTATGAAAGTGAGATTTTGGTATAACAAATATTTTATTTAAGAATGTTCCTGTAAAATGTTAAAAATAGTACTGTACTTGCAAGATCATAAGATTAGTTAATATACTTTTCAATTTTCTGAATGAGATAGTGTAGATGCTGCTATTATAAAGTCACAGGCTTCTTAAAAGAATATTTTATGTCAAATTTGAGCATGGCTTTAGTGGAAAAAGCAATCCCCATTTACATTATAAACATTACATTATGAGGATTACATTATAAATATTATTTCAAAAATATTCTAAAGAAGTACACTGTAGATTGCAATTATTGGAAGGATATGGCAAAGATAAAATGCATTGGAGAGTTACAAACTAGATATGATATTGAAATACTTCAGAGAGAAAATTTTCTGCAGAAATTTAAAAAGTGTGCCACAAAATGTGAAATAAATTGAATAATGAACCAGCATGTTCTATATGTTGATATAATACCTTAAAAGTTTTTCATTAATTGTAAGCATCTTTTTTTCTCATAAGAGAATTGTAAGCAACTTTATTCCCCGACTATGAATATAACAAAAAACTACCACTTATTTAGCTTAGTCAATAAAATAAAAGCAGATTTTACTTTAATGACAGCTAAAATAATCAGTGATTACCAAATTCATATAAAATTCATAATCTTAGTATTTGAAACCCCATCCATAATCTAATCTTTGGATTTTATCTTTATCTATGAGACCTGATGTTTTAGACATATATATCACAGAGTGATTGAATTTGGAATATCTTAGATTAATTTGAATTTTAAGTTTTAAGCTTGGAAGATAAAATGGAATGAAAGGTGGTTTCTGATGCATTTATGCATTCATTTTAACTTTGCTCATGTCTCATTGATAAAGATAAAAGCTAGAAAACAGTCTGAAGTTGAGAAATCCAAGTACTAAAAAAATAATTTGTGTGTGCATCTAATCATTGATTTTTCAAGATTATACAATGGCAGTAAAGTCAGGATTTGCTTTTGTTTTAGTGAATATCTTTTCAAATTATTGTTTATAACTTTTTTTAAATGTTGAGGATTTCCACTTTCTATATGTTAAGACAAATACCTTTGTATTAGCTGATAAAGAGTTATTGCAATATATTTCATTTCTAAACTAACAGAAAAAATCACTTTCATAATTACTATGTCCATTCAAAATTAGTGGTGGCCAGTGAAAATTTTAAGTGTTTTTTCCTAATCATGTAGTGATAATTGTAAATGTATAATTTTTTTTATATGTTGAACAATAGCACTCATCATAATATAATAATTCAACATTGTATTTATAAGAGATAAATAATTATAAGTTACTTTAACAGAATAAAATAAGTTTCATCAAAAATATTTCACCCTCACCAAGAACAAATGTCAATAATAAAAATTCAGTATCTCACAAAAAAATGTGTGTAAGCCTGCAACTCATTTATAATGTGCAGTTGCAAGTGCAAATGAATAGTCAATGAGTTTAGCCGAAATTGGCATGAAAATGATAATTCCAATATTGTATTAGATTGTATTGTATTTGTTTCATAATTTAAAGCAATAATTGAACAATTACATTAATTAACTATTCACTCAATGTTGAAACATAATCTGTAGCATTTATCATGTTATATTGCATTTGTATAATATAAGCATTGTATAAACACAAACAAAATTTAATTTTTTCATTGTTTCTTTGAATATAAAAGTTTTGTATTTTCCAGAAGTAATATGTGCAAGCACACAATTTGTAAGCAGTATTGGATTTACTTGTTATGTGCAGTAACAAGTGGAAACAAATTTTGATGAGTCTAACTACAACTGACAGAACATTATAATTCCACATTTGTTGCAATACACTTGTTTTGTAATGCAAAGCATTAATTAATTCAACTCAATTGAAATAAACAACTAACAAATAATTATTTTATTCTAACAGTTTCCGTCCAGTATTAGAATTTTTTCAAGACCAAACTTTTTACACAATCACATGATCATTATAATTATTATTATGCCATCTAACATACGTATTACATAACTAATGTACATTAACCATATAAATATATATACTTATATAATTTACAATTATTTATAACATTTTATATATACAAAAGATAAAATAAAACAATATAAACGAATAACTTTATTATACTAATTATAATAATTTTTAATAAAATAACTCATTAATTATTGATATTTTATAATTTTATTTACATTTTATATATTACAATAATTATAATTTACATACCAAAATCAAAATAATTACTCCATTATATTAACACACTTCAAAAATAATTTTTATACAAATTATAATTAACCTAATATATTAAATAAGTACACCCTTAACATTTTAACCATTTAAAAATTTCAAATATTCCCTAATATCAATTTACCACATAGTTTTGCAGGTATTCTAACTAAATTAATACATTTATCTATATTCTTTTGAATATATATTGTCTCATGATATCTTCTTTTATTATAAACTCTAACATATTTGATAATTTTTATATCTTCAACATATTTCATTTGTGTTCATTATTAGAGACTGGACATAAAATGAAATGTACTGAAGATATAAAAATTATCAAATATGCTAGAGTTAGAGATTATAATGAAGAAGATATTATGCAACAATATATATTCAAGATAGTATAGAGAAATATATTCTGGTAATTTAGTTAAAGGACCTGCAAAAATATATGGTAAATGGATATTAGGGAACAGTTTGAAAATTTAAACTGATTATAATGTTAAGGATGTAGTTATTTATTATATTAGGTTAATGCCAATTTATATTAAAAAATATTTTTGAAGTATAATGGAATAATTATTTTGATTTTTATATGTAGATTATAGTAATATGTAAAATGTATATAAAATTATAAAGTATGAATAATTAATTTAATAAAAGTTATTAGTTTATTTTGTTTTGTATATATAAAATGTATATTTGTTGTAAATAATTGTAAGTTATATAGGAATATATATTCATATGGTTAATATATGAGTTATATAATATGTATGTTAGATGGAGTAATAGTAATTGTAATGATCATGTGATTATGTAAAAAGATATGACTCAAAAAGGTCTTAATATTAAATGAAACTGCTTAGAATAAAATAATTATTTATATTAGTTATTCATTTTAAATGAGTTCAATTGAATTGAATTGATTATTAATAATAATTATGGAAACAAATTCAGTATGATATTATATTTGACCATTATTAAGGACAGCATTAATTGAACAATTCAAACTATTAACTATTCATTTAATGTTGAAACATAATAACCTTTAACATATTATAATGCATTAATATAATGTAAGCATTGTTATTATTTAAAAACACAAATCATTTTGTAAATAATATTTCTGTAGTGTAATTTTTATGACATCACTCTCACTTAAGATAGGGACTGATGGGTGCTGGTTCAACGCGAAATGTGCATCATACATTTTTTCACATGTCTTTGGTCATATGTTAATGGTTACACCCCATCACAAGGTGTTAAAAGGCAGATAGAAACCAGTCCCTACCTTGCATGAGAATAGCATAGTGAAAATTACACTACAGAAATATTATTAATTAAGTGAAAAATCTTTAGTCTAATAAATAACTAATAAAAATTATTAACAACCATTTTGCTTTGTTTTTATTTTTTTTTTAAGGGTACCACAGTATTTCATCACTTATGTACAAACAGCCACTATTCAAAACATTATATAGATAGTTAAATGTAAAAGTTATATCTTTGTGAGCTTTTAATGGAACAAAACATTACAATAAACTTTGCTCTCTATGTTAGAGGATAGTTCAATTTTTTAAAAAAGGTAAATATTTGTTGTTAAGGGGTTTTGCTTTAAAGGAGAGGGGATACGTTTTTATAAGGTAATTGCATATATATTACTTTCTAAAAATCTTCTCATATATACTCTGATGCAAATTTTTTTATATAATTCCTTTACTTTTCCAACAGTTTCAACTGTCCTGCAGTCAGTAATAAATGAAAGAATGAAGAAGAGGTTTATACAAAAGCTCTGATGAAGACTGCAGGGCAATTGAAGCTGTTAGAAAAATAAAGGAATTTTATTTAAAAAATTGCATTAGAGTGTATATGATAAGATTTATAAAAAATAATATATATGCAGAAATATAAAGAAAGTAAAGAAGAAGATATAAGAATAATGCTTCTAAGGTAATTGCGTTTTGTTTTTTTTTTAAATTAAAAAAAAATGTATTATTTACTTTATATGTATATTTTTGTGTATTTATATATTTTTTGTTTATATATATATTTGTATTTTTGATTGGTGGAAGATTAGCTATTTGCTAAAACACGCTAATTGTTGATATTTTTTATTTGGCAATCAGGACAATTATTTATCTATTTCATTCTTCATTTTTCAGGAGACACTTTGATACGAAAATAGCTATTGAAAATTCTTTGAATTATTTTTAAAAAGTTTCTAATACTAAAAGAAAATGGGGGGGGGGGGAGAGAAAACAATCATAGTATTTTTGCAATTTTATTTTTGTAAAGGTTGGATTTAAAAATATTTGTAACTATTGAGGAACAGCGAGTCTAAAAGTTGTCCAATGACGTAATAGTTTTTTTATATAAAGTAATATTAAAATTTTTAATAAAAAAAAATTTTTTTTATCTAAGAATGTGTGTCTGATCTTTTTTTTTAATAAACTGTAGGTTTCCTTCTCTAATATATTTCCAAAAACCAGAAATTATTAAAAAAAAAAAAAATGTCACAGAAATCCTACACAATTCAACAGTTGTAAAAGAGTTGCAAACTTTGTTTTCTTTACTTGATATTAGTAGAACCTAAAATAAATAAACTGAGGCGCAGGAAATGGCTAAACATTCATATGCCGACTATTTGTTATTAAAAAAAAAAAAAACTATGTCAAACCTCTTGTTAATTGCAAGAACAAGAAAGATTTGTATTATTTCTTTAAAAAAATACCAGATAATGACAAGAGGTGTTGATACACTTATAAACGCTAAAATTAGAGAGGGAAATAATATAAATCGCCATATAAAAATATGGAAAAAAAATTAAATTTTTTATTAAATAGTTGACTATATTTTAAAAAATAAATTTATTTAAAATGTAATTTTATATTGCTGAATACGCGTATATATATTAAATTAATCAAACGCGTATTTATATTTTAAAAAAATTAAGACTGAAATAGTTAAGAATAAATTACTGTATGTGCGTCTATCAACGCAAATAACACATATTAGATGTTAAACTAATTAAACGAAATTTAACTTAAAAGATCAGCCGTATTGATAAACTTTTAAAATAGCTCCGTTGGTAAATCTAATTAAATACCAGTCCAACTACTGATTGAATTCCAGACAAAAATTAATTTGAAAAGACTTTAATTAAATAAATAAGAACTATTGTTATACTAAAAACTTAATGTGGATTGAGGCAATACATAGAATCACTACGTGGTTAAGAGACACCAACTTTAATCAGCGTACAAGAACTGGGAGGAGGAGTGAAAAAGAGTGATAACGGAGCAAGTGAAAGTAGAATAGAAAAAGACTTACTTGTTGAGTGGAGCCCTGGTTTTGTTTTTCTACTGGCAAACCTTTGTCAGCTTTTTGCTTTGCCTGGCCTCTGGAGAACTTATCTCCTGATGCACCAGTAGATATTCCGGAGACTACAGAGTCAGGTCGCTTGTGTGTATATCATTATATGTATTTAGAATGTATATAATCATTAATTTATATAGCCATTTGTCATCATAACTAACTTATACCTATTAAAGTGTTATATTAACCTAAACGGCCATGCTGCTTATTGTTATTTATCAACTTAATTATAATTGCAATCCAGCGGTAAATTAGGTCACCACCGGACACAGCAACTGGCACAGTCAACAAGATGTGAATGAATCCCGACGGTCGATAATTCAATCAAAAATATTGCAATGCAGCCGGCAATATCAGAATTTGACATTGCAGAGGCAAGTGAATGGCCCCTCTATGTCCATCCAATTGAAAAACTCTTAGTAATAAATAGAGTAAAAAATGACAAAACTAAAACTGCAACATTATTGTGCTACACGGGGAAAAGTGTTATACAAATTGCAAATATACGGCTGAACCGAAAACAATGGAAGATTTAATGTTCCAGCAGATCAAAGAGCAATTAGCCAAATACTTCAACCCCCTTGAGTCTAGACACATTGCCAGACTCCAGTTCAGAAACTGCCATTAAGGAAAAACTGAGTGGACACAAGAATATATGGCCTTGCGAGAACTAACCAAAAACTGCTTCTACGAATTATATCTGGAGAAAGTTCTCCTCGAACAATTTTTATGCGGTATGACTAGTGACTCCTTGAGACAACAGTTATTGTCAGACAAGAACATTAACTACAAGGAAGCCATCAAGCGTGGGCTAGCTTATGAGGTTGTGTTAATGCAAGCTAAAGAATTTGCAGCAATTAGAGTAACAGATAGTAATCCCTACATAATACACAGGATTGATAAACTAAACTAAAGTGCATCCCATAATGCTAGCACAATGCAAAACATAAAAAGCAAAGTTAAATGTTTTTTTTACAGGAAAATATGACCCAGGTTCACCAAGTGTTTCTATAAAGATCAATGATGTAACAACTGTAAAAAAATCAGCCATTTAGAAAAAATGTGTTGTAAAAAAAATTTGCTGATCAGATAGAAGAAAACAATCAGGAGCATCGCACCAAAAAAAAACCTATCCAAGAAGAGTTTTCACTAATTACTAATGTGCCTTCAGATCATAATCACAAAATGAGAATCCCAGTCAAAATCTTTGGGAAAATGTGACTGATGGAAATTGATAGTGGTAGCAGCATGTCTTTCATGTCTCTTAGAGATTGGAAATCCATCACAGCTGAGATGAACCAACCCCCTAAGTCATGCCATTTAACTCTTAAAGCTTGTGAGGTTAATGGAAACATCATTAAAATTATAGACCTAATCGTGGCCTGTCACAACTATTAATGCCAAAGACTGGACATTACCATTATATATTGTCCAGGCCAAGATAAACCCTCTAATTAACTGAGAATGGTTCAAGAAATTAGGAATAAAAATATATACAGGTAAAAATAGGGACATATACAAACTTACTAATCAGCAGAGTATGGCCATCTTCATACAAAATCAACTCCAGCAAATAACAATCCCTCAAACTGGGTTTCGAAAGCAAAACCCCCATTAAATCTACTCTTAGGCTGCAAACAAAACCAGACAAAGTGGTGTCATCTGTAGATGCTAAATCACCTACAGAAATAAAAAAACAAATTTACACAAAATGATCATGTCTGGGTCAAACTAAATCAGGATAAAAAGTGGACCAATGGAGAAGTGGTATATCACCTGAGTAAACAAGTTGTAGCCATCCGGATGGCAGATGGAAGAGTACTTCACAAGCACATAAATCAACTATGGAAGAATAACACCAAACTTACTATCGAAATCAAAAGTGAAGCTGAAACAGAAAATTTACAGACTGGTGATAAATCAATAAAGTCTCCAAAGAGTAACAATACAGCAGCTTTGGAAACCAACACCCCTCTTCGCCCTATGTGGGAGAGAAAAATTCCTACCCACTTCAACGACTATGCTCTTAATTCAGATCCTAGAAAATGCAAACCTCTGATCTCTGAACTGGGGGAGGTGCTGAATACGCGTATATATTTTAAATTAATCAAATGCATATTTATGTTAAAGAAAAATAAAGACTGAAATAGTTAAGAATAAATTAAAGTATGTGTATCTATCAATGCAAATAACACATATTAGATATTAAACGAAATTTAACGTAAAAGATCAACCATACTCATAAACTTTTAAAATAGTTCTGTTGGTAAATTCAATTAAATGCCAGTCCAACTACTGATTAAATTCCAGACAAGAAATAATTTGAAAAGACTTTAATTAAATAAATAAGAACTATTGTTAATGTGGATTGAGGCATTAGCATAGAACTACCACATGGTAAAGAAACACCAACCAATTAGCATATAGGAACTGGAGGGAAAGCGAAAAAGAGTGATAAAAGTGCAAGTGAAAGTAAAGTAGAAAAAGACTTTCTTGCTGAATGGAGCCCTCAAAAACAGATGTGTTTTTCTACTGGCAAACCTTTGCCAGATTTTTGCTTTGTCTGGCCTCTGGAGAACTTATCTCCTAATGCACCACTAGATACTCCAGAAACCACAGAGTTAGGTCACTTGAGTATATATTATTATATGTATTTAGAGTATATATAATCATTAATTTATATAACCGTTTGTCATCATAACTAGCTTATATATATTAAACTAAACTGCCATACTGCCTGTTATTATTTATCAATTTAAATTATAAGTGCAATCTGGCAGTAAATTAGATCATCACTGGACACAACATATTTTTAATGTAAAGATAACATTTTTATTATTATCAATGATTATATATTAAAATAAAATAATGAACTATTATTATAGTATTTGTTTATATAAACTGTTTGCTTTTAAATTGTAATGCACTTTAAAAAGTTTAAGTACTTTTGTTCCCAAATTTTCCAAAGCAAGATAAGTATAAAAAGGAAAATGAAAAATTTGCTTAACTTGTATGTACTTCAACTACACAGTTAGCATTACTTATATTTAAATACAAAACTGTTATTATTATATTGAAAAAGAAAAGCAATATCACATTTGCTGTTGGTGATTAAGCATTATTGTTTGATCTTAGGACTCTCTTGCTTAATTATTCTACCTAAATTTGTCCCGAAAATTTAACATATATAACACATCGATTTATTATGAAACTAATAGCCACATTCATTTGGACAGAAATAATTTATAACATTTCCTTCAGTTTAGAATTAATGAAGCAACTGTTAATTCTCCAACAGCCATTTTACCATTAGAATAATTGCTTATGTCAATACTGTACCAGTCAAAATATGTTGATCTATCTAACATGAGCTGGAACTCAAAAAAATGTACTTCAAACCCAGTCAAGCCCAAGATTTAGGTCAGTCCAACCTGAATTTGAACCCATTGCATAAGCCCCAGATCAAACATATAATAATGGCACATGAGAATTTATTCTAAAATCCAGCCTACTAGCTGAGCAGAGAAGACAATGAGACTTAATATTAACTACATTATAACTAAAATAAAATATGCATACACATGGTTGTACATGTGGAAGTGGAGAAAAGGGAATTCGAACGACTCAAATAAGTTTAGTTAATAAAAAATAGTTTAATATAATGGATTAATTATATATATTAGTATGTGCGTGAATGAGCAAGCAGTCTACCAAACGGTAGATAATTACATAGTGAAATTCACGCTAAGGGTTCTCATATGCTCTTTTATTAACTAAATAGTATATATACATTAACACACATCTTTGGTGGGTGCAGTATTAAGATGCCAATCATTTATCAAAATATTACTTAAGATTGCTATTAATGCTTTAGTTTACAGTTCTGAAACATGGTGACTAATATTATTTTGGGGAGCATTCCAAGTTCATTATATATATCAGAAAACTATTTTCACACCATCGCGGTTGTGAACATAAATAAAATACATTTGAAAAATTATACTTGATTATAAGACAAAATATTTATCAACAATTCTTTGAATTAACATTTGGAAGGAAGAACGCTTGATTTTCCCCAAGGCATATACTCTTAAATACAGAAATAATAGATTACGATGGTGGAATTGTATAGTAAGATTGAATCAACATTATAAATTAATAAAGTTAATAATATTCGGCATTTATAATATATTTTGAGCAGAGTGCAATTTTAATATTATAACATCAAAACTGGGTCCTGAAGCAAAAGAAATAATAACTGAAGAAATGCTGGTACTGACATAATGGTTAAGAAATAACAGGAAAAAGTCATGCTTCTGGACAAACAAAGTCTAAGCCCCCTTCTTAGAGCAGTGTTTAGAGAAGTGTGATTGTGTATGGTGTGGCCCAGGCTTTACTGGAATTACCAACATGCAGAGGCCTTTTTATACAGAAAAGGTTCTGGGAAGCTCAACTATCCACAGGACATAAGGAGAAATCTATGTTCGATCCTGTCACAACCCCCAGATTAGAAGCATGTATATATATTTATGAAGGTAAACTAAATGTCAGTGATGCAGTATGGATAAATATCACTAATGACATAGAGTAGGATTTACTGCTTTAAAATAAATGATCCATGTTTGAATGCCATAATTTAGATAAATAATACGCTATGCTGCTATAATATATACATACAAAAGATTTATTTTAATAAAATATATTAAGATTTTACCCCCTCCTTTTTCTGATATTTAAAATAATTCAATCCCATCTTGGTGGATTTTGATAATAACTAGAATATTTAAACATTTGAGATTTTAAGAGTATGAAAAATAAAAGAAACTAGCAGTTGTATAGAAAACGACTAATAGATCACCCTTTCAGAATTTAAATACATAACATTTTAAAAGATTTCAAAACATTAATTAGCTTGAGTGATGAATTTACCCCATGTAGAATTGCTTCATTCTATTTGGTGTTGAATAAATAACAATTTTTATAATAAACCAACATAAAATGTTAATTCATGAGAACAATCTGGTGAGCATATTAATTATTCATATATTATATTTTAAGGGGACATTAATAATCTTAATTCATGGAGGTTTTAATTAAAAGGAAAGATTTTGAGAAATTCAGCTAGTCAGATTGCTTGAGATTGACATATTAATAATAACAAAAGCATACATATAAAATTAAGTAATAAATAATTGACCACACCAAAGTTAAAGAAAGTTAGAGCATATAAGATAGGATTAGATTTTAAAAAATCATTTGAGAGCAATTTGCATTTATATATTAGACAGAAATAACATTAAATAAGTCATGAAAAAATTTTTGATGAAATTAGTTAGGCTAGATTTACTTTCAGATGGTGGCTTGAAAATTTATCTTGCACCATTTTAAGAGTCCATATTTCAACCTTTGGCTCATGCATGGAAGTTCAAGGATCCATGCAAGTTCTTAGGTAACAGCAAGCTTCTGATCAGCATTCAAAGTTCTCAGTTCAGGCTTTTACTTCATTCTTAGGCAGCAGGATCGTATGGCAGTGAGATGATCTCCACAGCTGATGGGCCTTCTACTCAATCATCATTTTTAAATTTCAAACCTGTGTGGATCATGTTAACAACACAGTTCTCTCAATAACAGCTCATCCTTGGTGTTAAGCCCATTTTATACCCTGCTCAGGTAATTGTGGAATGCTTTTAATTTCTTATTTCTAGCCCAAAATGTAATCTCCGATCTAACAAAATCTTACATTTCTTTGTCAACTGTTCTTGGAGATGCAATCGTTAGATAATATTCCAAAAATATATTCAAATCTATTTCCAAATTGGAAATAGATTTGACAAAAATGTTTATAACAAAAGTAAATCTATTAATCTTATTCCCCATTTTATTTTCAGTAAAACTTTAATTAAAAATTCCTTCCCAAGATTAAAACAATATTATGTTTCCAACCCTTTAATTATTTTTGAACAATTAATGGTTGCATCTTCCATCTTGGATTTTACAAAAATATAATTTAATTAAAAAAAATAATTTAAAAAGAAAAAGTTTTATACATGATGTATAATAAAATATTTAAAAATTAATTATTTGTTAGTATGTTTGCTCCTGTAATATATATATATTGTAACCTAATTAAAGATCGTTCAAATAAAAAAAAATTACCATACCTGAGTAGTCCATAGAATGATCATAAGTAAAGGTTCAAAATATAACAATATCAAGAATTATTATAAGCAAATTATTATAGCAATGTATTATAATTCAGGTATATGGCAAAATATCAAAAATTAAATGATGATCAAAAGATATTATTATATCTGAGTAAAGGAGTCCAATATCAAAATTAAAGGTTGATCAAATTATTAATAACCAGCATTATATGAAATCACGTGAAGTGAGTACACTAGTAATTCAATAAAATATAACTCAGGTATACAGGCAGTAGGTTTTATCCACTTTCATTCCTTGGTTTGATGTTAAGTGCATGTTTAAACAAATACTAAGTGAATATGGTCTAGCAGGGCGCCACTAGATTATCTGAATCTAGACATGGTTATATCTGATAACCTTTCACATGTACCGGGTTTGAATCCCTTTTTGGTACTTTATTTCTAATAAAATGAGAGATTTTGCTTTTTGAGCCATATCACTAGAAGCACTAATAGTTAGGTAAAAGTAAAACATCTTTAAACCACAGTGGAGTTCATTGAACATAAATCATTTCTCAGATCTTACCATAACAAATGTGTTTCAATATTTTTATAAGTTCACTAGCTCAGATTATATATAACTAATTTAGGATGGCAATTCACTCATCCTTGCATGAAATAGATGATGGGATGTGGTTATAATAATACTAAGAAATCACTAAATATTATAAAATCAATATTTATTTATGGCCTTTAAACAGTTAAACAGCTCATTAATTAAAATGTTGATGACGATGATGATGATGATAATAATAACGATAACGACAAGGGTTTCAACTACAGCTCTAGGACTAAGCCTAAACATAAAACTAAATTTTATAAAGAAATTCATAATTATTGCTTAATTTTAGCATATTTACTTATATCTTAAATAACTAATATTCAACCATTGATGATGATGAATAATCACACTTAACAAAGACTACACTTAATAAAATATATACGCCTCATTTAATAAAACAAACTAATATTTATTACTACAGTTCTAACATATACATAAAAATTTCTAGATAAATATGAAAATTGAAATGAATAATAATAATAATAATTGATTATATAACAATCCTCAGATTAATTTTAAGTTCTTCCCCCTTTCCCTTCAAATGTATTTTGTATTAAGTTGGACGTCACATTGACCATGATTTTCACTTTATGAGAAAAGTATTTCAAGAAAAAAAATATCTGCTCATTAGCACACATACTTTAAAAATCTAACATGTAAATAGAATGTAAAAAAAAAATGTTAGTAAAATTGAAAGAGCAAGTTTTAGAAAAGAGTTTTAAATCATTATCTCCTCCCCCGTTCTTCTACCTCAGAAATGCTATACTTAACTTGAAACAAAATAACCCAATATTCTAATACTACTCATTATTTCACATTCACTCACAATTATACACATATAAAATATCATTATGTATGTGCGTGTTTTATCCCATGATAACAAAATATTATTTAAAACCAAAATAATAATATATTAGTTAAAACTAAAATCATAATACCATAAAAAAAATTGTTTTACACATTAATATTGTAAAATTAATAAACAAATAATTTTCATACATTCAAGGTCATTTATGAAGCTCAAAGTTATTTTTAGTAAGACATTCTTGTTTTTAATTGATCTGAATAGTCTTTAAAAGTTCTTTAAATAAAATATACCACTTTATTGCTAAAATGTTTATTAAGACTGATATCATAAAGAAAATAGATATAAAAAGTCATATTACCGATCTTTTGTTTGTGGCGAATTTCCAAGGGTTCAAACTTGTCTATATTTCTGCAGCTACTATTTCTGTTTTATGTGGGAACAATCTCTTTCTTGAGGTGTATAACTATTTAATGATGATGACTCTATTGAGGTTATTTGCTTTAGTGGACAATTTGGAAATCATTATATTAAATTTTCTTCTCTTCCTGTCAAGCATGTGGATGAAATACAGCAGTTGTTTTCCATTTGTAAATTTTCTTGAGTTTAAAATCAGTTGTTGTAACAATTAATTGGACTTGATGATTAATATTTATCAGTAGATTAATTCATCTTCTTTGAATGCAGGTGAATGCTTTCTTCCTTCTATTAAAAACATCTTATTTCTCTGGTCAGTTGAAAGGTGTAGAATATTATTTTAGACACATCTTTTCTTTCCTATGTGATGTGCAGCTTCCCCAGATGGTCCGGAACCGATGGGACATACATATAATTTTTCTAGCCAGACATTTCTTATATTTTCAGCATTCAATTGGATAGTTTAATAATCTGAATCATAAACAATAATCTTAATAATAATTCAAGACAGCTTTTTATATCCAATTTTTAGCTAACTTAACCAATCAGAGATAGCATCACTTGCTATTTTTGGACAAATTTGTTTTAATTAGATCTCTAATTTATTTTCAACTATATTATTTTTCAACTGAAAAGTTTAATCCTTTTTCCAGACACTTTTGTTTAAAAAAAAATAGACTCAATCCTTATTTCCTTTCTTTTCTTTTTTTTTTCTTTTTAACATCCAGGTAACACTTCAAATCTTTGAGCTTCCTTCTTTAGATCTTGAGATAAGACAATTAGAGCTCTGACCCATTATAAGCTTCCAAAGTGAAACAATCATTTACAAAAAAAAAATTGCTACAAAGATCGATATCTGATTAAACAGATTTCCTCTTTTAACAAAAAATTGTACAAAAAAAATAATTTGACAGATTTAATACTTCCTTTTCTTTCAATATTTAGGAAATGTAAATTTTTGTATGTAATGTACACACATCCTTCATTCTTTCAAATCATTCATAAACTAACCTTAAATAATATGATTGCTAGCTTAGTAATTATAACCCAATTATTTAATTAAGTCTGTAACTTTTAAATCCCAATTATAATTAAAGAAAAGCAAAATAAAAGTATAGAATAAAATATTAGAATTGATCAAGCATAGGTTAGTTTTAAAGAAAGTTAAAATGTTTAATATTTGAAATATAAAACAATTAAATAATTTACACATACATTGCCTATATGTATGCATTATAACTTTGCTTTTTAAAGAAAAATTAAATATTAAATAGTTTAAATGTGTGTATTACCTTTCTATCAACACACAAACAAGTAAAGCATGTAATTGTTGACCCATTCTTTCTCTGTTTAAAGCTTTTAGAACTGGACCTTGTAGGGTTTGAACTTGGATGCCCTACAGCTTCTTTTATGGTTATATAAAATTGTGATGATGATTTTGTTTTACACTTTCTTACATGCACATTACTATAAATTTAGCTAGTGACTAAATTGTAATGGCACAATATATATATATATATATATATATATATATATGTATGCTCCTGTAATATATATATATATATATATCTGAGCCACACCTATGTATTTTAATAAAAAAGAATTAATAAGAAAAAAAATATTATTGAAAAGTTAAAATTTATAATTTTTAGGTGTGCATCTCAAAAATATATATGAAATATATAGACACAACTAAAGAAGCTGGATAGAACATAAGGTTTGAAAATGGGTTAGTACTTGTTAAGTGGATAGAACCATGAAGCTCAATCTTAAGCTAAGATTGACTGCTTCAATACTAATATTAAAAAAATTAAAATGCATTATTATTAGGATTCCATTTCCAGTATTTGATGGCTACAGAGTTTAAAGAATTTTTAAAAATCACATTTAATATCATAATGTTATTTTAATTTTCTTATAAATATATATCATTTATTATATAATACAACAGATAACAAAATAAGAAAAAAATTAATGGTAAGAGTATTAATATGTTTTTTATATGTACAGACTGCATTTATACCATAAAAATTGTTTCCATGATAATCTACAAGAGAACAATGTTGACTATTATTATTAGTTAAGAATAAAATACAATAAGTAAAACAATTAGGTAGGATGTTGAAATATTTCACAAAATTTGTTGCAGAAGATGTTAAAACAGCATTGCAAGATGACAAATAACAGACTAAATTAGTGCAGAATATATCTGAATGTATTTGTATTTCATCGGAAAATTTAAAATATGCAAAATTTACTTTTAACTTTTGTCTTTCAATGATATTTTTCCATTTGGAGTTAGAATGATCAAATTCATTCACAAATGGCAATTAATTATCATTAATGAGAATGATCTTCTAATCTATCTCACAAGAAGGTGCAAAAAATTATGAAGATACTCAAAAATCAATTTGATAGCAAATACTACTTCTTAAAGAGATGATACAACATTTTGACTAAGATCAGAACTCAGTATCAGTATTATATAATGAGCTTGCAAATAAGGTTTTAGTAACCTTTGCAGAATGTCCTCAAGCCCAGACCGGTTTCTGTTATTGGATTCCTCAGTTAGGTGCTAGGACATTCAAGCATTAGATTAAAAGTACCAGGACAAGCCTGGCACTTTATTTAAGTGATAACTATCAATTAGAAAATTTGAAATTTTCAGACATTCATATGTCTTCCAATCCAGCTATCCAACTTAAATAGCCTTATGGGACTGAACCAAGTTCCAGTACACCATATTGAAGCAATGGATCTAAAGACTGATCCATGCTTCACAGCCTTCTATAAACTTAGTATTATAGACCTGAATTAAGTTTATAGTCCAAGATCAGCAGGGTTTTGCATTAAAGCTAAAATTAATTATGTTTATTAAATTTGTATTGCATTTAAATATTTTGTTTTAAATAAATTCCATTCTAAGATTAAATTTCTGTTAATAAAAATTACTTGTAAAACCTATTAGTCAAACATATATATACGTCAGGCGTATATATATATATATATGAGTTAATGCAAAATTCTGCTGAAATAAAATGCTTATATTATTAAAAGAAATAATTTTTTTTTTTGTTAAAATCTTGTTAAAATATGGCGTATGATTTATTTTGAGATAAGCCCACCAACATTTTCTAAAAGAATGTATGTTTGTAATTAGTTAGCCCATTCAAGGCAAATTAAAGATGGCTTTCTCTTTCTTTTTAATTAATAAAATTCAAACTTTAAAGAAAGAAATTTAGAATAAAAAAGTAAAAGTTATTTTTAGAAAATGTTACCTTGAAACAAAGGAGGGTGTGGGTGGGCTTATCAAGATCTAAGATCATACAAACAATAGAAGGTAGCTTACAAAAAAGTTATAAATAGGAGAGTGAACAAAAAAAGACTTGGCATTCAGATTTTCCTTTTGGAAATAGCAGTCAGATTTCTCTTGGGAGAACTCTTGCAGATTTTGCTTTTGCTTGTTGAGATTTTATTCCAAAAAGTTATACAACTGTCGTCTTCAAAATCATGGAGAAGTTTGAACATGCTCAAGCTAAAAGTCAGATGAATTTGATGGATTCTACTATGCTTGGCTAGGCAAATAAATAGCTTTGCCTATCGCCGAGATTCCTAAATACCATCCAAAATGCCATAGTATCCACCTAATAGTGATCTGAACTCTGTGCCATGTCTGTCGGACTTTTCTTAAAAGCATGCTACTTATTTCCACTTTCCTTGTCCAGGCAATACCTATCGATGGTCGGATCAAGCCACGAACGCTGTAGGAAACATGACCAAGGAAACAGGATGGTAATCATATCTCTCCTCCATTGAACTATTTACTTTCTACCTTTTGTTCATACCTTTCTTAATTGAATTATATTTTGAATTGTTTTATTTAATTATATTTGTAATGTAACCATTTTTATAGACTAGTCTTATATATATATACATATTGTGTGATCATCTATATATATATTTAACCCCTTTTCCTTCGCTATTCTTCATTACTCACATGTATAAATATTTTGTATTCCATTGTGGTTAAGTTTAAAAGTTAATTTGTCATTTAAAATCTCTTTCCAATTTCATTTATGTTTCTAAATTCCATATGAGTAAGTTTCCTTTGTTTGCCAACTTGATCTCCTCAATAATGCCTTTTTTTTTGTCTGCCATTAGCTTATTACGTATATCTGATTTAGCTATATACGTCTTAAATAATTTTTAAACTCTGTTTTTAGCGCAAAGCAATTAGAAAATGCTTTGCGAAAGATTTTTATTATTGTACTTTATCGAGGAGATTCGAGTTGACAATTTTATTAAAATTGGGAAGAAAAGAATTAGACCACAAAATATTATATCGTTTAATCGTTTTTCATTGTCTAATTAGTTTTCATTAATTTAGGGGAATAGCGGAGGTCATTAAAAAACATTCTTAATATTTTAAAGTCATTAATTAAATACCTTAGTTAACTAAAAAGCTTGAGTTTGCTAATGTTGTTCTAATGCTTTATGTTATTTTTCCAATGGTCCAGGCACGCAAAACACATATTTCATAGTACTGTTACACACATTTAACTATTTAGCTCTGTAGGTGTTCCCATCCATGTCTCTACCACTGTTGCTAAGCTTTGTGGCCGGATGAGAAAATAATTTATGTGTGTCTCAGATAATGTTATTGGTTCGTAGTTAGCCTCGAGACTAGGTGAATAGGGCAGAGGTCATAGTATTCTTGATTTAATATCTCGCGTGTGGGTGGCCTCGAGGTACTTTCACCTATTCGAACTGGGTTAAACCAACATACATCATCTGACTATCACAATATATTAATAGCTTTAGCAATATAAAATCACCAAAGCCTTCAATAGCAAAAAATAAAACTACAAAGAAATCAAATGAGATGTCACATGATCTAATTTAACAAGCTTGCATTACAAATGTTATATAATAAGCTCGCAAATAAGCTCTTAACAAGCTTTGCAGAATATCCGATTTTCTAATTAATAGTTATCCATTAGATAAAGTGCTGGGATAATGCTTGAATATCCTAGCACCTCACTGAGAAAGCCAGTAGCAGAAACTGGTCTGGGGTTGAGGATATTCTGCAAATCTTGTTAAGAGTTTATTTGCGAGCTCATTAATACAAACTTCTTAAATTAGGTCATGTGACATCTGACTTGATTTCTTTGTAATTCAATATCAATAGTAAATAACTTGTAAATAGTTATGAGCACAAAACCAATAGAACATATTAGCTAAATTTAAAAAAAAAATCCAACAGAAAAACAATGTGATGAAATATATGCAGATTTTAAAAAGAAATTTGAATACTTTTATCAAATAATAAATGCATAATGCAACGGTACTCAATATTCTAATTTGAGTAGCTATCATATAATTCTATTAAAAAAACTCGTGGCTTTATTGCTCAAAAGTTCATAAAAAAATCACCAGAGTAGCAAGTGCCAGAATCAATCCTGGAATCTCGCAATCCCAAGTCAGATCTCTACCAATTGTGACAAACCATGCAGGTCATATAGTTAAATGATTTATAGTGATCATATCCTGGAAGTAGAAATAGGTCACAATATAGACTTCCTAAATTTACTTAATAAAGTAAATCAAAACAAAATCTTTTCAATTCAAAGTATAAAAAAAATTATCTGAATTTAATAATTTAACCAACCATTCAAGACAAAAATTGCTAAAAAAATTTCATTTTAGTTATGTACTGAGGCCGTAGCCCATAGCTAATAAAGTCATATAGAATCAATCAATAAAAGGAATCTCTACTTATTTTCATCTAAACGATAAAGCAAGTTTTTAAGAAAAATATTAAAATCTCTTACCAATTAATAAACTTAATAAGCAATATTTTTTCCATCACTGTTTCTATAGTGAGAAATGCCTTCAAGCAAGATCTTTGTATTGTAATAGGCTACATAAAGATTATTTGTTACCTTTTATCTTATTATAGAAATGATTTATGTTCTGGTAGTCCATTAATCAGCAATAGGCTTCAAAGCCAGACAATAGAAAAAAATTTCAAGAAATTCATGGATTTTGTTTTTAGTTATTCCAGAGCCACCATCCATCAGTGGTCAGTAAATGGGTATCTAATTATTCTTAGATAATAAAATAAAATTGGAAAAATCATTTGCACTCTTGCCACCTGGCAATTAGCAAGCTTGATAAATAGTGCTTTTGCGTCACTACTCTGTGAAACCCATTGAAAAGATCTTTATCTCTCTACTAACAATAAACTATAAAAAAGTTGTTTTACATTTTCCTTTCTTACTTTATATATTATATTGTTTAGTGTGGTACAGTAATTTAATAAAATTCAAAAAGAAAAAATAATTTACGCTTAAAATTAACAATATATTTTTAACATTTATATTTTTAAATAATATATTTTGTATTATAATTAGAGTATAATATTTTTATAAATAATTGGGAACAGTATATGATTATATATATTTATTATCTAAGTATTAATGCAGAATATCAGTTTTAACTAAATTAAGACTCTTGCTATACAGTATTTTATTTCTTATGAGGCAATAAAAAATAAGTTAATATTTGAAAATATTTCCAAGAAAAATAATTAGCGATTTGGATGATGACTTGGTATTGCCTTTTTAAAAGAAAAATGTCATTACTCAGTGAGAAATGTTCTTTCTCAGAGATAATTCCATTCATAAAACAAATTTAGAAAAATAGTAATTCCTTCACATGATATTAATGTAATGAATAACCGTCAAGATTATATGAATCACAGTATCATTTACTCAAGGATAAATATAGCATGCAAAGTCGTTCTTAAATATACATAAATTAACTGAATTAATTAAAAAATAATTATTAAAGGCAACTAAAATAAATTTACATTCAATTTTAGTTTTATTATTAATAGGTGCCATCAATTCGCTGCTTACTTTTGATGATCATATGAATGGCATTCTGCCTATTCATAAAATTTTCGGCATGGTGTATTAATTTTATATTGACAGTAATATATACATAAAAAAATAGCAAAGTTATTTTACGATAATATATCAATAACGCGCATATATACATTGTGTATATGTAATTGTATATTAGATCGAAATTTTTATATGTCTATGTGTGTATTCTCTGTTTAAATGCAGATTGAGAACTGCGCAAACGTGTCCTGCAAATAATAACATTTTAATTCCTTAATATATTATTCTAATATCCCAAATTTAGACTTAAAACATTAAATAAATAAAACTCCTTATATTATTAAGATGCATATGCCAAAACGTTCAACATACAGAATTTTAATTCTCTACCTTTCCCAAACATTATATATATAAACATATAAAGACTGTGTAATTTTTTTCAAAAATGCATTTCTTATTTCAAATTTACTTTATCATTTTCTTTAGTTAATAAAAGTCGTAATAATTGAATGCTTTATGGCTCAGATTTCATATGAAATGCAAGAAATGAAAGTGACAGGGCGGCTGCAATCCATAGATCCTGAACTCCAGAGCTATCATTCTATTATTGCATTGAACTACATGGCATTTAAACAATAATGTCTTTAAGTCAATAAACATCACATGATCACCATTTCTTATGCTTGCTCTTAACTATTATGAGTAGGCACTAGATCCACAAGCCGTCTGGTATCCATTGATTACTCTGGCTTACACTGAGTGGCAATACGTGTATAGAAAGTTTTGCCTGTTTTAAAACCTGCTGAATTTAAAATTGCAATATTCTTTTATATATATATAATTTTAAAAGTTGATATATAGCATTGTGTAGCATTTATATTTAATAAAATACTAATTTCATCAACACATAAATAACTATTATTACTGCTTAAATATGTATCAGAATATTCTATTTCAAATATGTTACCAGGAATTATTCTTTTATTAGACTGGATGAATGGGCATTGATAAATGAAAAGTAAAAATAGTAATTGCAAATTTATTAAAATGATTCATTACGAGTCTGCTTACAAATAATTCTGAATAACATATTTGAATGAAAATATTATGTGATTTAATAAAATACATATATATTTTTAGAGAAAAGCTTTCCATTCATTTAAATGTGCTAAAAAATAAAAAATTTTTTTAATTCAGCTTTACCCTACTTTGATATATCAATGTCAATCTATTTGCCAGATTTAAAAAGAGCTTTTTTTTTTTTTTTTTGACAAATAGATTGGCATTAATATAAGGAAGTGACCATTATTTGAATGTTATTTAAATGATTATTTTCCCCAAGCTTTAATTTTTGGTTGCATAATACTAAAAATACTAAGGGAGCTGAAGAAAAGTTTTTACCTTTTAGTGCATTTATTGTAAGGAATGGCATTTTTTTTGATTTTATACAGCTTTTATGTTTTACTTATAATTCCAAAAATTGGAAAAGAAGTAAAATTAAATACAATTTAATGCCACTAGAGGGCAATATCATAAAAAGTATTAAATCTTGTATAAAATTGAAAATTAAAAGTTTTTTGCTAAAATTGTTTGCAAACTCCAAAGCAGAAATACATATGTAGACAAAGTTTTAACTAGATAAACATTTGGAAAGTGGGTAAAAAGTGAGTTATAAAATATCATCAGATAGGCAGACAAAAAACAGAGTATGTTGAACAAAAGCACATTAAAATATAGCATTTTTTATCATTAAATGCAAGGAACAAAATAATATTCAAAGATAAAGAGTTCTAAAAAAAGATAGAAAAAAAGACAACAAAAATAGCGACAAGAAGTCATTTATTAATTGAGTTTCTAAAGAACTCAATATTATATGAAAATGGTCCGGAAAAAAAAAGTAAAAATAGGAATTTTGATTTGTTTTAAAATTATCAAAATAATGATGAGAACAAGTAAATAGATGATATACTTTTAGAACTAAAACAGAACTAGTGAAGCAATTTTACAAAAACAGTGATTTATAATAACATATATAGGAGTAGATATTAGCAACAGAAATATAATTGAAGGAAAAAAAAACTAAATTATTGATTAATCATATCCTATTATGGCCGAGTTCTAAAAAATAATATATATATATGATTATTAGTTTACTAAACACTGTATTTGTGGTTTAGTAGAGTAGTGAAATGTTATACTCAAGGACCTATGATTTCTTTATCCTATTCCAACATTGAAAAAAGTAAAAAAATAATATTGAGATTGGTCAATTGATTTGGAACAGTTTTGACCAATTTACTATTCTGGAGCTTGTGTTGCAGTTTATATCTCTCCAACAATTAAACATTACAATTATTACATCATTTGACTTAATGAACTGGTGAATAGTTTAAGATATGATAGAGTTAAAACATATACTGATAAAAATTTGAAAAATATTAAACATTGTTTTTCTATTATATTTTTAATAAATAATATTTAGCAATCTGTAACTTCTGAATATAATAGCTGCAATCTCTGCTCATTAAGTTACAAATTTCTTTTTTAAGGGATTTTATGAAAGCTCTACTTTAAAATAAAATACATTATCTTCACTTTCAAACTCTTTTTGCTTATAAAAAGACAGCATTGAGTTTAATTGTTGTTACTACCTTAACTTTTTTAACATTTTATAGTTTACTATTTCTTTATCTATTTTAATCCTGTAGTGGTCAAAAACTGATCTAAAAGTTATATTTTAATTCTTTTATTAAATGTTTCTATATATATCAATATATGTAGGTTAGAGGTCATGACCAGTTGAGAATGACTATTGTTGATCTATAGTGTTTAAGTTGTGTTTCATAAAGTTATCAAAATATTTTTGGAAGTATTGTGAAAAGGATGTTATGCCTTGGCATAATAATACTGTTTATGATAATTGTTACAAACATTTTGCAAATGGAACAATTGAAGCTTCTGATTAATTAATAATAAAAATATTTCTTATCTCACAACATTTATTAAACTAATTAATACCTGTGTTACACTCTTTATGAAATGGGTATAAATATGGGTGATACATTACAAATATGGATAATGAAAAATTACAATATTAGATGAGTTATGGAACTAACATTATTGAGTTAAAACAGGGTTAGATATTTAGTGGTTAAGTTCTTTGTTAACTTTATTGAAGAGTCTGATATAGCTTCCATGTCTCTTGAAAAAGGAATGTTGTTGCAAGAGTTTTGTCTCTTTGTTTAATTTTCTCTATGCTCTGAATAAATAATGAGTTGTCATCTGGCTTGGGATGTTGGTATTGTGCCTTGCACCTTACAATCCAAATGGCATAGGTGATGAAAATTGCCAGCCTGATTGTAGGAATCTCTTCCATGAATGCATTCTTTTATATTAAGTATTTTGTAGTAGTCTATCTTTGAATTGTTAAATTTTAATATTACCTAGACCCATGCATGTTTTAATTATGTGGTCAAATGTTTCCTCATCTCTGCCATAGCTGTGGCAAACTGATTGGACTTTGGTGCTAGATCTTTTATATCTGAGGAACCAGTAGACTGGCATGGCATCCAGATTAATTTTAAGTAAGTAATCTAAGTATTTTGTTTCTAGAGCCCAATACTTGAATAGGAAAATCAGCTTGTGATTAGTTATTCCTAATCTTGTAGTAGAGATTTAATTATTTTGTTTTAGGATGCGATGGGCATCCCATAGCTTGATTTTGCTTTGATAGTTGTTATGGGCATTTGTATTTTGTTGCATTGTTGACAGAATTAGGTGGTCAAGCCAGCTTAATTTTTTGGTAGGTGGGGTGTCGGTAGGAAGATTTCTGATAGTTAATTGAAGTGATGGAATGTAGTGACATTCCATTTAATCTTTTGTTTTCCCGCATGTTTCTCATGCTGATGGAAACAGTTTGCCCTTTCCATAGTAATCTTGAGAAATATTGCTCAATTTTCTTGATGAATGTTTTATTTGCATTCATCATTGGCAGGTAGTATGCAATTTTTCTGTAAATCTTTATATTTAGCAGTGAAACCTTACCATAGAGCGAAAGGTATACCTTTGAGAGGGTCTTAGTGATCTGGTCTGTGGACTGGAGGATTTTTGCCTGAAGTTCTTTAGACATTGCTGATTGCGATTTTGAAATATTAAATCCCGGAAATTTCTGTGGTTCAGCTTGGCTGTATTTTTTTTGTTTTTACAAAAATCCATATTTCTGTTATTTAGGGGGGAAATGATTTATTCTTTACATTTCTAGATTTCTTTGTTTAGTAATTTCTAGATTGTAACTAAAATTTTAAACAAACAAGTATTTTATTTTATAAATATAATAAATGGGAATTGGCAGTATTTTTTTTTCATTACAGCACATATCGATAATGAATGTATTTCTCATATATATGTACCATACACTGGAATATTTTTGATCATGACCTCCACAAAGTTAAAAATTAGAACCTCATCTTCTTTTTCTGTATTCTAATTTTCAACAATAACCAAACATACTAAGTTTTGTTAATATAAGTTTGTATTGTGGATCCATAGTAGTAGCAATCATATATAATTTGTTTGATTTAATATAGAAATATATTTTTCATAATTTTTATTATCTGTTTGCCGGAACATTGGTTTCTACTAAACATTGAAAAGTCATTTCAATAGCATATCTACATAATAATTAATAAGTGTAGTAATGTTCAGGGCTAAATGGGATTGTAAATAATTATTAAAAACCAGTCAACACTTAGTCAATCCCAATATCAATAACAATCAACAATTTCAAACTGTTATCAAGGCAACCTTTTAACAGTTAGGTTACCTTGACAACAATTTGAAATTGTTAATTGTTATTAATATTGGAATTGACTAAGTGTTGACTAGTTTTTAATGATTAATTATAATTAATGTAGGATTGAAGTATATTTATGATCATATGTAATGCTTTTATTTAATTTTTGTCAGTCTATAGTAAAATTTATTTTGATGCTCTTAATGGAATTTTGTCACGCAAACTGTTGTGAGTGCCAGAATAAACAGCATCTTTTGAGTCTGATTAAAAAAAAGTGAAATAAATTATTATAAACTATCTTTTGAAAAAGTCTTTGAAGCATTGTTAATATTTCAAAAACTTTGTATACTTGAGTACAAGGGTTTTTTATTTCTTTAGCTTACAATTTTGATTATCTACTATTTTAATCAGAAGTAAAAATATAATTTTAACACAAATATTAAAATTTCTTATAAATTTTATTATTTGATGAAGAATGTGATCAATCCTCAAAAAGGGCAATATTTAAATACATAAGAAATAGAATTTTTTAAGTTTTGAAATATTAATGAAACTAAAGCAAATTAGAATTAAAGATTTAATAGTTGTTCCATTTCTCATTTATATACTAAACTACTAAGTTTTAAAAACAGTATGTTCTACCCTAGTAAAAAAAATCTTTATTTTAATCTCAGATATAATATTAAAAAAAATTGACAGAAATGCATAATCATATTACTTCAGGCAAATATGGATTGTATAATATTTACAAAGTAAATGATTTATTAAAAATCTATCAACTATCTTAATATCCAAAGCACATATGTTAATGAATCTCATAACTAAATATGATAAACTTTGTTAAGAGTTAAATGAAAGTAAAGTATCAGTTGTGGCAATCCAGTGTACATTATCAGATGAATTTTAAAAATAAATCTATTTGTTTTCTAATAAATTATATAGCATATATTAATAAAATTTGGATGGGTATTGTGCTAAAACTGCAAAAGTTTTTCTTTTTTGCTATCTTAGTCTTAGCTATTGATCACCTAAACATTTAAAGCCTATGAGAAGTAAAATTTTAACCCATAACATCTATATATACCATCAGTATGTGATACTGCTATAAATTTTTAAATATTCTAATTTTGTACTATTTTTCAAATTAACTAGCTGTTCCTCTCTGTAGTTTCCTAACTATGTCTCTATTTTACAAAAATCAAATTAGTATGAATTTACCTTATATAGTGTAAGTTTTATACTGCGTTTATTGAGCTTAGCAGTTATCAGTTGTAGTCTTAACTTTAAATGTAAAAAACTTCATTTCCCCATTTTTTCTGCTTTCTGATTAATTTTTTTTTTACTTTTTTATATAATCTTTATATTACTTTTTATAAGTTATGATTATAATAATAAAAATCAAATTTATTTTATTATACTACCTGTTTAAAGAATGTAGTTAACTGAACTCAATTACAAAGCCTATAAAAATTTTATGCAGTGTTGCTTTATGTATGGCATTGGTGCATAGCTTTCATACATGTTTTTATCATAAAACTTCAAAGCAACCATGCTTGTAATAAAAAAAAAACATTTAATTGTTTAACATTTTTGTTTTGAAAAATATTTGTGAATGTTAGATAATAAAAATGATAATAGTAATGTTTCCAACATCATGAAATATAATAATAATAATGACAAAATAAAGAGTGATCACAACACTAAAATTGAAATGTTTGAATATGATGCCAAAGAGAGCTTTAGTGCTAAATATTTGACAACAAAACCTGTAATAAATGTTTTGTTTTAAAGTAATACCATTTTAAAATTATTTTTAGCTTATTTACTTATTATAAATGTATATTTGGACTCTTAATTATATGGTAAAATACTTTTCTCATTAGTGGTATTACATACTGGTTGCAGTCTTAATGTAACAAAATCACTTATAGCTTTTGTAGGTTAATAATCAACAACACTCATTTACAGATTAGAATTTTCTATAGTAAAGAATATTTCTCAATTCATTACTTGTTATTCCAAACATAATATGGCTTAATTGATTTAAGTCAGCATTATTTTTTAATGTGAAATTTAAAATGTTCCAATCATTTAGATTGGAAATTTTTAAATTAATATTTTACATATTTCACAGCCATGATGTAAAAAATTGTATAATTTGAATTTTGTATGTGTGTCTCATAAAATATTTTGCATACTAAAAATATATTTTGGCCGCAAAAGTATAAGATATAAAACTGTAAAATATTCAAACTTTCTGGACATTAAGCTGAATAATTTTGCTTTCCATATAAGTTTAATCAGATTACACACAAACAATAATTTTACATTATGAATTGTATCTATGCAGCAAATTTTAAGGTAATTTAATAATTTTAATTATATTTTTCAATTTTGTTTTTATAACATATTGTATTGATCTAATTGATTTTATCTAAATAAATTCATGATGAAATTATTTTATTTTGATGTGGTCTTTCTTACATTTAATATTTAATATTTGCATTTTATTATAATTTTTTTCAATTTTTATATTATCTTTTGTTTTGGTAAGTAGATTTTTACACTTCCTCACTGTTCTCTCACAAATCTTTAAAAAAATCAATAACAAAAAACAAATAATAATGCCATTCTCCAAAATATTCTTTCAGTATATTTCAAAAATAAATAGATTTTTTAAAAATTATCTAAATTTGGGAAATCAATGTTTAAACAAAAATTTCTTAATATCCAGCTGCAGAAAAGTCTGATTAATGAATTTATACTACAAGGTAAAGTAAAAAAAAAATGAAAATATTTCAGAAATGGAAAACTTAAATTTAAAAAGTGAGATTTTTTAATATTTTGTGAAGAGTGTTATGATGATACTATTATAATCAAAAAGTGAGTACATGAAGTGGTCATTAAAACTATTTCAAAGAAACAAGAAAAAAAACTACTTATATTTTAAATACATTTCTAATAACACTTTTTGTTTTAAATATAATATATATAATGGAGGGGGGGGTCCGTTTCGTTAGAAAAATATTGGCATGTTAAAAAAAAAAAATTTTTATAGTTAAAGAATTGATTATTTGGAAGTTTTTCTTGAATTAAAATAGAGTTTATAAAGCAACTTCATTGATTATTGAAAAAAAAACAGTTGCTGAAATTAGATAAATGAAAAAGACAATCTTTTATAAATAATAAACATTAACATGAATATTTTTTTTAAATAAGTAAATAATTTTAATTTTGATTCTTTGTTTTAAATTGGATCTGCTACTGAATTTGGATTTCCTTTTCTGCTATCTTAATTTCAAAACAAACAACTTTATTATAATAAGTTTGATTGGATTTTTGCCTACAAAATCTTATATTTCTATGCATATATATATTCCAAAAATTAAAAAAAAATTAATTTATTATAACCCATAGAATTATTATTTATATTATAATTATTGTATATATATATTATTAATATACTTATATTTTTATAATCAATTTTGTATTTTAAAAGAATCAGTGCTCTAAGTAACAAACTTAATAAATGGTAAGTATCATAACTGCTAAACTGATCAACAGAAGACATACATGTATATTCAAATATATTTTATATCTGTGCATATTATCTAGCTAAATATTAAGTACTAGAATATATTAAGCTAATATAAATTAGTTTATTGCTTGGTAGTTCATCAAAAAGTTGAACTATACAAGTGACAACTAGATCATGAACCAATTGCAGAATGCCAATGCATTAAACTTTACAGGACAATTTAAAGCAATTAAAAGTTGCCACTAATAATGATCATGATACAGTCTAGTCAGTGTCCTGTTGCCTAGTTACCTCTGTCCTTTTCAGCAGAAAACAACACATATAAATCATTTATAATTATTTAAATATATATATCTTTTCTTTGTGTGAGGTTTATAAAATTAAAGATTTTCTTTTATTTTACTATCTTTTATAATGATATCAGAAACAGCTGTTTGGTGGTACAGTCAGATAGAAAAAAGGATAGCAAGTCATTCAAAATAGTCACACAAAAAAAATCAAATCGTGATGACATCTAATTGTATTTTTAGCTTCTAAACTCGTCTTCTCTTCATATGCTTTGAATTAAATACATCTACATGAATAAAAACTTTCATTAAAAAACAAATATTAGACTGATTATTTATTTAATTACCCAGAAACTATAACAGAAAATTAAAGTAAAAACTGCTTTTAATAATTTAAAAAAATTAACTGAAACTTAAGTTTTTTTTAGTTACAGTATATGGAATGAGATTTAATACAATAACAAAAATGTGGTTATGCTAGTAGTAGATTTATATATAAATTATATGGGTTATATATGGATATATACTGACTGCTTTATACAAATAGGCTTTTTAACAAAATAATAATATTTACTTATTAAACCCATAGAGACCTGAACGGCCATTTTTAATTCCCAAAAAAAATTACAGGACCTACAATTTTAAATAAAATGTCTAATTTATTACAATAAATAAATATATATATATACATTTTTATAAAGTGCAAATATGAAAGAATGTTATAAAGCTGATAAAGTAGTCATTACCACAAAAAATAATTTAAAAAAAAAGATATTTTTCATATTTTTAAAATCTTTATTTTTACATTGGTTCACAAACTCTCAATTTTGAAAGGTATAGCCTAAAATGACAATTTCAGAGACAGCTTCATCACATTCGTCATAAAATGCAGAAAAAAATAATATATAACATGACCTACCTGAGTTACAGATTGTTGGTGTAATGTGGCAAAAGGTGACCATTTCAATTTCGTTTTTCTGCTTGACACCCTGTATGTTCTATTTTTGCAAGCAGTTGTTTTTCTAGGCCCTCTATGCAGGATATCTATTAGAAATGCAAGGTTTTGTGTGGATTAGAAATGCAAGGTTTTAGTGTGGATCAAAAAAAAATAACAGTAATAACTTTAGTAAAGTGTAAGTTATGGGGATAAAAAATAATTACTATATTATTGAAAAATCATGGGCTAAATTATGCATTATTACATAGGAAACCATAATAGCAAAGTATGCTATCAAATGAATAAAAAGTTATCTATAATGAAACGAATAAAAATGTAGTAAATTCTAAGTTATGCATGTAAAAAATAATTACTACATTATTGGAATATCATGAGGGTAAGGGTGAGCTAAATTATGCATTATTACATAGGAAACCATGATAGCAAAGTATGCTATAAAATGAATAAAAAGTTATCTACAATGAAATGAATAAAAACGTAGTAAATTCTAAGTTATGCATGTAAAAAATAATTACTACATTATTGGAATATCATGAGGGTAAGGGTGAGCTAAATTATGCATTATTACATAGGAAACCATAATAGCAAAGTATGCTATCAAATGAATAAAAAGTTATCTGCAAAGTATGCTATAAAATGAATAAAAAGTTATCCACAATGAAATGAATAAAAACGTAGTAAATTCTAAGTTATGCATATAAAAAATAATTACATTATTGGAATATCATGAGGGTAAGGGTGAGCTAAATTATGCATTATTACATAGGAAACCATAATAGCAAAGTATGCTATCAAATGAATAAAAAGTTATCTGCAAAGTATGCTATAAAATGAATAAAAAGTTATCTACAATGAAATGAATAAAAACGTAGTAAATTCTAAGTTATGCATGTAAAAAATAATTACTACATTATTGGAATATCATGAGGGTAAGGGTGAGCTAAATTATGCATTATTACATAGGAAACCATAATAGCAAAGTATGCTATCAAATGAATAAAAAGTTATCTATAATGAAATGAATAAAAACGTAGTAAATTCTAAGTTATGCATGTAAAAAATAATTACTACATTATTGGAATATCATGAGGGTAAGGGTGAGCTAAATTATGCATTATTATATAGAAAACCATAATAGCAAAGTATGCTATCAAATGAATAAAAAGTTATCTATAATGAAATGAATAAAAACGTAGTAAATTCTAAGTTATGCATGTAAAAAATAATTACTACATTATTGGAATATCATGAGGGTAAGGGTGAGCTAAATTATGCATTATTACATAGCAAACCATAATAGCAAAGTATGCTATAAAATGAATAAAAACTTATCTGCAAAGTATGCTATAAAATGAATAAAAAGTTATCTACAATGAAATGAATAAAAACGTAGTAAATTCTAAGTTATGCATGTAAAAAATAATTACTATATTATTGGAATATCATGAGGGTAAGGGTGAGCTAAATTATGCATTATTACATAGCAAACCATAATAGCAAAGTATGCTATAAAATGAATAAAAACTTATCTACAATGAAATGTATAAAAACAGTAAATAAAATAAAATAAATAACCCAAAGGAATTACAAGCAATTATTATATATCAGTGGGAGATGATGATGATGAATGTTGAATACTTACAGGTAATGGGGAATACGAAACCTCAAAATCAAACACATCAACAGAAAAGTTCGTTAGAATCAAAATTACGTTCAGCGGCGAAAATAATTGTTTTCTCCGTATATTTTTTTATCCGTTGATAAAATCTAGAAAGATAAAAAAAATTTACAAAATTTTAATAATGTACTTTACAAAAATTGCTATAAAAAATCTAATTTTCATCGCACAGAAAAAATTTTTAGATGTACAAAAAGATAGAAAAATGGCGGAGAGAAAGAAAAAAAAAGCGTAACTGTGACGTATACAGTTTGCACGCTATTGCGGTCGAAATTGGAAACTTATTTTTCAAGCGTAATTAGGCGTCTATAGGTCACAAGGGGTTAAAATGATTATTGGTAGTATGTGTAGATGTTCACTATTTTTATAAAATTATTTAATTTTAAAAGTAATTTAAGAATAAATAAGGGTTGTTTCTTATTTTCTGCTCTGCCACTGCTAGAGACGTCATTTCTGCAAAAATTGCAGAAAATATTCAGAGTAGGGGGCCAAAAGCAGACGACGTAACTTCTAGCCGCTAGATGGCATGGTTCACCATGCGTATGCACAGCAACAGCATGCCATGTGGCCAAAAGCAGACAACGCAAAGTTCCAGCTGTTAGATGGCGCTGTTCACCATGCGTACGCACAGGAACATTATGCCAAGTAGCAGCCAGCACTACTGCCCACTAGGTTGTGCTGTTAGCCATAGGTGAACAGATCCAGTTCACATCGTCTGCTAAACAGCGATTACCCAGCATTCTAGCCCACTATACTTTTGTTTAATATATTATGTTTTTACCTTCTTGGTCTATAAATGTAAATGAGCCTTTGTTTTAATCTATCCATCCCAAAATTACTACTTTATTTTTTTAAAAAAATGCCATTATATTTGGATTTAAGAAAAAACTTTATAACATTCAGATAAGAATAAACAGATTATCTATTTAAGAATCAACATTGAAGTAGGATAAATTCTTTAAATTTTTACTTGACATATTTGGAACATGTTGCACTTATTTTTAAGTATTATCCAATTAAATATGGAAAATTAATACAATTTTGAGTATGCTATATCACAAAACATTATGCATAATATAACATGATGCACAAACTGTTATTTTGAGTATGTAATGCACTTTTACATAAAATAAGATAACAAAGCACGATTGAAAATCAAAGGAAAGTCAAACACAATAAATATTTGTAAAATTCAGCAGGATTCATGTAAATTATCTTCTAAATGATATTTTTTATATTGATATAAATAAATTGAAAAATATATTGCACTAAATTATATTATACTAGGGGGACTCTGCCCCTTATACCTTCAGTGCTGACTAAATTCTGATATTCTCCCCCCCCCCCAAAGACAAAACATAAGTAAATAACATGGTATGATTATATTGTTTTTTTTTTATTTAACATATATTTAACATGCATATAATATATTTTATTCTTTTATTAATTGGACCAGAACAAATTTACTGTTAAATAAATAATTATTAATAGGTTTTTTATGACAGATTCTGCTTTTGTTTAAATGTTTTATTTTATCCACACTTAATTCTGAAATCATATATATTAAAATCTTACACAAAAAGTTGCCAAAAATGTTCATAATAAAATATTGTTTGTCTATGAAGAGAAATTGAAGTTCTATTTTCTGCTGCATTAAATAAGTCTAGCTATTTCATAAAATGTAATTTTTTTTCTTTAACATATATTTAATTGTACCAAAGCAAGTTTATTATTAAATAAATATTATTAATACTTTTTAATTAGAGAGGATTTGAACACAGATTTTCAAGCTCCCTTCAGCTATCCATTCCATCTTATATAACTGATACCCATGATCACATATATGAGAAAAACACAAATGACTTCCAATATACATATTTCATGCTTAACCAGGCCTCATCATTATCTACCACACATGCAAACAATCAGTGCTTAGTTTATATTAAGATAGCAAATCTTCAAACTTTAATGAACAGGCTTCAATCTTCTCCACTCTCCAACACTTCAGCCATCCATATTATTGAAAATTTGATGATGGAATGCTCAAAGTTTAAAGATTTGGTATCTTAATATAAACTGAGCACTGATTGTAAATATGTGTGGTAGATGGTGATCAAGATCAACTGATGAGTGATGGTTTAGCATGAAATATATATATTGGTGATCATTTATCTTTTTCACTATTTATGTCCTCGAGTGTATTAGGTACGTAAGATGGAGTGGATAGCTAAAGGGAGCTTAAAAGACTGTATTTAAATCTCCTCTAATTACATTTCAAGTTCATTATATACTGTAATGGTCAAAAATTCACAGCTAATATGAAAATTACTCAAGAGTAATTTTCATTCAGCTTCACATTCCGACATCATATGATCAAAACCTTTTTCTTTTTATATTCCGCTAAACTCAGATGTAAGAGACTCTTATCATATTTTAATTACCATTATTGATTACAATAAATGACAAATTCTAGAATAATGAAAAATGATTTATTTACATATATACACAATCACAAACAAAATCCTCAGGAAAGACTATTTACCCAGGATTGATTTTAGAATAACAACACTTAATGATCTATAGTTTATTTAATTGCCTTAGCTAGTTTGATGAAAAATCATTATAATTAGATATTCATTGCCTCATTATGCATGGACAATATATCATTCTATGCATCTTAACCATCCATGGGTAAATCCAGACTTCACAGACTAACTGTTACTACTAATACTTATTAATATAATTCACTTTTAAGACATATTCATTGTACAAGCTTTAAGTTACATAAAAAATCATTTAATAAATTATATTACTAAGAGAACTAAACTAACATAAATCTTTTCAGGTTGTAGTGCTTAGAAAACTAATACTAAGCAACTCAAATAAGAAAAACAAAATATCATATGAGCCAGAAGATCTTTAATGTCTGTTTTAATACTAATCAAATAAATATTACCAAATGCCCAGCTAGGAATCATCCATCTACCTGGCATTGGTGACTGAAACTTATGAGTTAACTGGTAGGAACTGGCATTTATCTTGTAAATAATGACAATAATAAGTGTAAGTAACAGGAAGAATATCTGCATTACAATTATTTATAAATAATCAAAGAATATGTATAACACATATATACAGTAGGAATAGGCATCCACTGGATAAATATTACTCAAACTGAATGGCTGAATGTGAGCAGCAGAAAGTCAAATTTGCCTTACATCATTTCTGGACAATAAAATTTTATATATAAAGCAGCCTAAAATAATAGTGCATTGGCTCAAGAAAATTTAATGCACACAAATATCCTTTCCTATGCCTTCCTATCCCAAACCTATAGAGTATTTTGCTTAAAACTAAACTTTTTTTAACTATGAAAACCAATCTTTTGTAATTTATTTAATGTCTATGCAGTTTTTATTCCATCCAGAATCTGCATTATTTACATTAATGGTTAAATTGTTATTCTAACTCTTATTATATTGCAGGTTAGTGGAAATGATCATTATTAACTCTTATTTTTAGCAAATGTTGAGGGTTTGCAATGATTGGCTAGTTCTTTTGTTACAAATATTTTCATTTTATGTTATACTGTTTAAATTAAGCAAGTCATCACCATTCTGATTTTCAAACATATATATTTACATAAAATAAATCACAACAAAATTTCAGTGGAAATGAAATATGTAGATATAGGAGATTAAATAGCTAATGTTTTTTGAAATAAAGTTATAATAGTATATAATCAAAGTTCACACAAATTATCCTTTTCATCATTATTCATAGTTTGAATTCAGATACCTGTAGATTTTTTCCAACACAGTAGATAACATAGCTATGTCTGCTGCTATTCTGCAAAGCTTCTGGATTATTCTTGATGACTGAAATGGTTTATTTTAATCAATGGCAGCATCTGATGGTATCTCTCTTACTGAATCGTGGCTGGTCTCTTTTCCAAAGCTATAAACACATTTGAAGTTAGTCAGCATACTATTTACATATAATTTATATACAATGAGCAATGTAATGGCTGTTTAGTACATTATAGCAATGTTTCTACTTCATGATGTAACTAATTTTACACTCTACTATCTTGACTAGAGTGGAGCAGATGGCAGGTTTCTCTACTCTGTCATAATGTATTAATATTGCTTCTGATGATCAAGAAAAAATGAAAGGACAAATAATAAAGAATCAAATCATAAGCATAATAAATGATCTTCTGAGAGACTCCTATTTATACTGAGTTGCCTTATCTGTTTTCACTATGGTTTGATTTCATATATCAAGTCATCGGTTTCAGATTAGTCCTATACTTTGCTGTGGTCCATGCTTACTGACCAAATACAGATTTTATAAAAATTACTTTTAAAAGGTATTATAATAAGATAAAAGATGTTTTGATTAAACAACATACAATATCTGATCTGTTGATCTAGAATTTAATTATTTGTATAAAAATAATGTTATTTTCACCCATCTAATTAAAAAATACCTTTACAATTGGTAATTAATAAAATATTTTGTTTTAAATTACTTTAAATCAGCTTTGAATTAATGAGGCCTAATATATTTTGTCAATGCATATACTTATATTTTTTTGCCTAGCAAAATGTTGAAAAATCTTTAATTTAACAATTCCTAACAACTTTTTTGAATTATATATGTAAAGCACACATCTTGTTTCAATTCATTATACTTGTATTTGTACTATATTTTTTACTATAGGCACTATTTTCTGCCAGATTTTATATATCATTTTATATAGAGGGAGTAGATATATATTAATATTTGTAATAGAATTTTGAGAAAAAGAAAGTGATAAGAATAATTGTAAAAAGTAAAATGAAAGGGTTTATTTATAATAAAAAAATTATAAGAAGATAGATAGAGAAAAAAGAAGCTTTTAAACACTTGGGTTCTGATAAAATACTGCAGATGTTTTCAATTACATTAAATGTGATTTTTGATTAGAAAACATTTTTAATTACATATATACAATTTTTTTATTGAAAATATTAATTTATTATTACTATATATTTTCTTTTTAAAAAAAAAAATCCCCAAGGGAATTAATGAAAATGTTTTTGGTGAAAATTCGTCTCCATATTTATATATTTGCACATTTTTACAGTTTTTTGGTAAAGACCCAATATGATTGATGCATTAGAAAAAAGTATATGTTAATCAATGATTCCATAACAAATAAAGTTGTTTTTTAGAGAAAACATTGAATGTAATATATTGTGACCTTTAACTTTTCCCTGAAGCTAAATGTCAGGGCATGTCTTATTATGCCAAATTATCAGAATTTTTTTTATCTAATTTAAATTTTATAATAAATAGATTTTTATTAGTGCCTTATAATGCTATGATTTTTCATATAAAAAGTTATTATATCAGCATACTTGTAAATGTTATAGCTGTAAAATAATTTTGGTAGTTAACTTATAATATTTTAGTCTTGATTGAATAAGTGCTATTCATACCCAAAACATTTAAATTGTAATAGCTGATAACTTAAAATTTCAGGTAATGTATTTTAACATTTAATAGGGTTTATTTAGTTATAATTTAACTGCATTTTAGAAAGCTAATATTAATCTTAAGCTTAAAAACCAAGTTCAAACCCTATATTTAGATTTGCTAATAATTAAATTGAATTCATAATACATTAATTCTAATTTTAACACAAAATATAATTGTTTTAAATTTATTTACTTACAAGTAGTTTAATAAAGCTAATAATAATTAAGATAGAATTTTTAAATAATAGATAAATGAATGAATGAATAAAAGTTTTAATTTTAATATTTATTTAGTTTAAAGTACTTATTAAATGTCTAATTTTAAAAGACAATATAAAATTATATTCTAAGAAACTTATCTAGATTAAATAAATGAATGTATTAAATATTATGAATAATATTTATTTTGTTTCAAATACAATGTAAATTTCAATTATGTAAGATATGTTATTTTAGTTCTAATATTTAACTTGTAAGTAATTATTTTATCAAGAAATATTTTTAATTTTTTATTATTTAGAAAGGGAAATTAATTTATTTTAAAACTAAATATTAATTAATTTTTTGGTTAGCAGCCTTCCTTGGTTCCAGTAAAATTTGGACTTGAACCAATAAAGGAAAGGGGATTTAGCATTAAATGTCATTAATAAGTGTTTAAAGTGGTCATTTGACCTAGGTTATATAGAGGTAAAATTGACACCTGCAGATACTCTCATCTCCAATTCACACTCTAAAAACTTTTCTTTGAAACCTCATTCTTAAAATTATTTTTATTACATTTATATTTTTACTTTCAGTTTTAATTTAAAAATATAATTTTATTTAAAACTTATTTTTCTTATCTTAAAATATGTTAAGACAATTTTAAAATTATTTAAGCACAATGTCTGAATTTAAACTTCAAGGACAAGAATCTTCATTGCAGCCAGCCTTATTTATAAAATTAGTTAACAATTATTATAATGTTTAAACTTAAAATATTTAAACTTAGCATATTTGAAAACTTTGAAGGTCATTATTGCTGTCACTGTGACAATGTATAGACTATCATTAATTTCAATGTCTATTTCATATTTAAGTTTGCTGTAAAATATTTGAAACTCTTAACAGCAAAACAATAATGTTATTAAAATTGTCAAATAACTTTATCATAGTTTTTCTAAAATACCCATTTCACATCAAATATTACTTGAAATTAATTTGCCTCATGTAAAGAACTTTTGAATTTCATTTAATAAGAACTATTTTTTATGATAAGCATACTATTAGTTTATACTATCTTCTACAAGAAAAAAAAGAAAATATTCGCTGTTATATTATATTACTAAAACAGACAATTATTCAAGCTGTTAATACAACAAAATGTCCATTACTCTATAACAGCATAAAAGAACCCTCATTGATTATGACTAAGGAAAGAAAGCAATTTTCTTGGATCGAGGAAAGTAAAATCATAAATATATTTCTAAAAGAAAATTTTAACAAATGTTTTGAATTATTTTAACAAATTATTTACATTATAAAATGGAAATATCAAATTATTTCTGAAAAGTAATATTACATTTCAATTGACTTTTAATGAATTGTTCCTGAATTATTTTTTAAAAGTCTGCATATTCTCCCCCTTGGTGTTGTTATGGAAACACTGCTATCATTTAAAAATGTAACATTTTAAATATATATATCTCCTTCTGAATTCTCTTCTAATTGTAAATGTGATGTTTGAAAAAAGTACTTCTCCTGCTGAATACTACTTTCATCATTAATGAATAAAATGTTTTGAAAAATTAAGATTTAAATACTTAAATTAAATATGAAAATATTGTATTATATCTTAATAAATATTTACTATTTAATCCATGGAAATCTGCTTTAAGAATGACCATACTTATAATTTGTTAGCATTATTACTTGAAGTTAATTGTGAAACTTCTATAATCTATATTTTAATTAAATATTTATGAATATTTGTGCTGAATAAACTGTTCCTATTTTCTTTAATGGTTTGATGGCAGAGAAACAGGACTTTATCATTATTTTAATTTTAAATGATAAGGCTTCATATTTTATTTATATGTATAATTTTGTGTTCAATGTTATTATTTTAAATGCATATTATTTTATGTATTTTTTATATGCTATTTTAGTAATAATATTTTAGTCAAAGTTCTGATATTTGCATATTTTTAAGTAGTATGTGTTTCCTTTTTCATATGAATCATTTATTTATAAGAGGGTATATTTCTATTATTTATTTTATTGCTTATTTATTGTCTAGTTTTAGCATTAATTATTTATCAATTTTTACACCTATTAGTTATAGTATTTTACTTAAAGATTGAAGCTTTAGTATCTCTCTCTTTATTTAGGAATGCTTATTTTTACCAGTATTATTAGAGATATAGCATTAGTCTCTTTTTTTGTCTCACTAGCATACATATTTTGGAGATTGTGGCTTAGAATCTCTCATTTAAGGCAACCTTATTTAATATTATTGTTCTTTATGTGTGAAATTTTCAGATTTTTTACTTTTGACTAATGACTTGCTGGTTGACTTCCATAAATTTAATTAGTTTTAATTATGAATGTGCAGTTCTTTATAGTATTAAACTATAGTGTAGCATTTCTTATACAGTATTTTATTTTATTCTGAATATACTTCTTTGTTAACTTTTCACTACATAGAATCTCTTCAGCATATCTTACCATTCAGAGAATGCTAGTTTCACAAGCACCTTATTGATCGCATTACCCTTAGCACTGAACTACTCTCTTACTATGTTCTTAATATTCTGCTGATGTTTTAGATAGTCCGTTTTTGTTTTTTATATATAATCTGCGTAAACAGTTTTATTATTATCTTCTTTCAAATTAGTATGTCTAGGTTAATTTTGGTAATCTGTATAACTTATTATGCATTTTAATTATTTCTGGAGTGACTTTTAAATTCTTTACTATTGTTTACATGCACACACATGTAACTATTGTTTATATAATTTATTCAATATACAGTAATATATATAAATAATCGTATAACAAACAGCTGTATTTATAATTTGAGTATTTTAATACATATTGAATGACATCTGCTTCTGTTAAACAAATGTAATAGTAAACTCTTTTTTTTTTGCCCCAAAAGTTTGTATTTAGCTGTAAACGTTTTAGAATAGTAAACAGACAAATGCTTCAAAAATGTTTACTAAACCAGAGCTAACAAAGAATACAAAATATTTTTAAAGATAAATTGTTAAAACTAAAAAAAAGCATTAAGTTGACTACATAATCTTTTTAAAAAATCAATTGGACAGTTGCAGCTAGGATTTAAAATGTATTTTAAGTAAACATTTATTTTAATTACATTTTTAAAACTATAACTTTGTTAAAGCAAGCTCTTCAAATAATGTACTTCTCGTTAAGTAATGTAAGCAAATATTCTTATAAAAAGCTTTTATATTTTTTTAGACAATGTTTAAATCCAAATTTCAAATATTATATTATTTACAATTTACTAATATGATATCTGAACAATTCAGTTTATATATTTATAAATTTATTATGAGTCTAATGATATAAGGAATATAGCCTACCATGATTATTCAAATCAGGGAAATCTTAAAAAGAAAATTTTAAAGCTATAACCAAACTTTTTTTTTCAATAGCTCAGACATAACTGACATAGCTAGTCATCCAATTATTAATTGATAAGAAGATATCTATCTATTTTAGCTGGATCATAAAACAAAGAAAATCTCTAAATTATCCCACCTACCATTTAAATAGACTTGCCAGAATTGTCTTATTTTTCTTATATTTCTTTGTATAAAAATGCTGAAGAACACATTATTCCATAATTAGAGATTTATCAGTTAATAATTTTTATTAGTCATTTATTAGACAAGAAATTATCCACTTAATGAATAATATTACTGTAGTATAATTTTCACTATACTACTGTCATGCAAAGTAGGTACTGGTTTCTATCCACTTTTAACACTCTGTGGAGGGTTGTAACCAACATATCAAAAAATGCATGATCCTCAAGATACACATTTCATGCTAAATCAGCACCCATTAGTTAGCCTAGATACAATCTTTTACACATATCTTTATCATCATTCAGTATATATACAGATAGTCAGTTACTATAGTTTAATTGATAAATGTCAAACTTATTGTTCTCACAACAATGACACAAACCTCTTCATGGAATTATATTACTAATTTTTATTAGTCAGCCATTAGACTAGAAATTAATCATTTAATGAACAAGAATTGTGAGTGTGATTTTCACTATTCCACAGTCATAACAAGATAAGGAGTGGTTTCTATCCATTTTTAACATCTTGTGGAGGAGTGTAATCATAAAGATAACCAAAGACATGTGAAAAAGATGTATGATTCCCAAGATGCACATTTCATGCTAAAACAGCACTCATCAGTTGGCCCAGATCACAATCTCTTACACCTATCTTTATCATTGTTCAGTATGCATAGACATCCAATTACTATAGTTTAATTGTAATGAAAAGTTAATCATTCACATTTCTCAAATATTAAATTGATAAGTGTCAAACTTACTGTCTCACAACTTTGACACAAACCACTAGATGGAAGTATATTAATAATTGTTATTAGTCCTTCATTAGACTAGAGATTATCCACTTAATGAATAATATTTTTGTAGTGTAATTTTCACTACACCACTGGCACACAAAGTAAAAACTGGTTTCTATCCACTTTATGACAGTGGTGTAGTGAAAATTACATTACAGAAATATTATTCATTAAGTAGATAATATCTAGTCTAATGAATGATAAATAAAAGTTATTATTATATTTTCATCAAATGGTTTGCATCAAAGTTATGAGGTCAATAAGTTTGACACATCAATTAAACTATAGTAATTAACTATCTATATATACTATATAATGATAAAGATATGTGTGCTCTGAGCCAATTGATGAGAATGCTAGTTTAGCATGAAATGTGCATCTTGGAAATCATACATCTTTTTCACCTATCTTTGGACATATATTTATGATTACATCCCCCAGCAATGTGTTAAAAGTGGATATAAACCAGTCCTTACCTTGTGGTGGTGTAAAAATTACATGTTTTTATTATATTTTATCTTACATAAATTTAATTGTAAAGTTTCTTATTTTCTAGTTGCAATTAGGAATTTATGAGCATAATTTGTATTAGTTTTTAATGCATAAAATAAATCGTTAGGTTCTTTTTCATACATAAGAAATGTCTAGAATTCTTTTTAAATAGAATAGATTGGGCTACTATACCAATTGAAAATATACCATCTTTATGACAAATAATAAAAGATTTTTAAATTTGTATTAAATAGAACTGAATGCAATCTTTTGATTTTTCGATTGTTCTAAGAATTTTTTGAGCTAATCTGTTTTTAATTTTTAAAAATATTCAATAGGTAATTATATTTTTTTAAAAAAAAAAACTTAAATAATTAATGTTTACATTTTGCCAATTAAAAAAATGTCAAACTTGCAATAATTGTTGTTTTTTAAAGAAACTAAACAAATATTTTTGATATATCAAAAATTTGAAAGGACTATTGAATGAACCACAAACATATATAAAAATATAATTAAATTAAAATGATAGTTGCATTAACAATAGGTCTTATTTCACTCATGATAACAAGAAAATTGATGTTTATTCATTAGATGTCACCTATACTAATAAATTCAGCAGCCATCAAACACCAAAATTGCCAATCTGGGCTTTTGGAATTAGCATATTATTGAAGTGTGAAATTCTCCTTAATGAATATGTTTATTAAAAGAAGAATCAGTAAATTTATTATTAGTGAATTGAATATAAAAAACCAAGTCATGCTCTGTTTGGCAGAATAATGCATTTTAATGTGGAGTTTTTATAGCAAATATGAAAATTTAAAGGTAGAAATTACAATGACTAACAAAAAGGCTTAAAATGATTGCTTGATTAAAACTGCAAAGAATATGTCAATGTTTGCTAATCATGGTTACTCTAAATCTTTTTTGATGGACCAACATATGGATCTGAGAAACAGTATCTTATTTCTATTAAACCCATACATGATGACAATGATATTTTGAACAGGTGGAAAGAGTATTTTGATCAATGTTTGGATGATGATAGAATTCATGTGATGAACTTCTAATGATATTTGTATTATCTATCCATTTTGATTTGAATAAAGATATCCAACTTAATAAAATCAAAACAGCTTTTTTTAATCTTAAGAATGTAAAGGGCACAGTTCCTTTGAAATATCTGGAGAAGTTTTCAAATATGATGATAATATGTTAACTTTAAAACTATTGAATTTTTTTAGAAAAATATGGAGTCATGAACTTGTCCTGCCGAATCTTAAGAATGCTTCTACTCTTCTATTTTTTCTAAATAAAAGAAATAGAGTAAGATTGCATTAATTATTATGGAATAACATTATTATCCATTACACTGAAGATACTTTATTTTGTTGAATAGGTTCTTTCCATCATAAAGAAGTGGTTGTCAGAGAGTCAATGTAATTGTAGAGAATTAGAAAGCATTATTGCTGAGTTTTTTAGCCTGTCAGGAATGAAAGAGTGGTTTATATCTTACTTTTATTGATTTGTAAAAGTACTTACCCTAATTAATTAAACAAAGTTTATAACATTAACTGAAATTAGCTGGTTGTCCATGAAAACTTACATGTATCATATAGCTATTATATAATAGAATAAGAGAGAATGTTATTACTACAGGTAAAAAATCTAAGGCATTTGAAATGAAAACTGGTGTTAAACAAGAATGTATAATTGTTCAATATTATTTTCAATTTTATTAACAGTGGACTTTGGAACTGTTTGTAGGAGGCTTAATGAAACTGGGATCAAGGTATGATACCATTTTGATGATGGATTTTTTTAATTTGAATCAAAAGTGAAAACCAGAAGTTCATTTTTTTGGATTCTGGATTTACAGTGTGCTACTTTTGCCAGTTCAAAAGACAATTTACAGAATGAACTTAATGTTTTGAATAAAACATATAAAGACTTTGTTTTAATAATTAATGTTTAAAAAAATGTAAGTTCTTTATCAGCGAGTAATGAAAAAAAGTTCTTAGCAACTTTTACATTGGATTGTTATCAACTTGAGAAGGTAAACCAGTTTAATTATTTTGAGAGTTTAGAAGTAGAATTGAGGTGTAGAACAAGGTCTAGTGTGTAGCTGGTGCTTTTAACAAGAGATAACTACTGTATTAAATTAAGTGTATATAGAGCTGTTATTTTATCTAATTTATGTATGATAATGAGACATTTGGATATCTTATCAATGCAATATGAAAGTGTCAGAGATGTTTTTAAGGATGCTCCATAAAATTTTAAAAATATAATAGAAAGTTCATAGAAATAATAAGTTCTTCAACTTGCTGGATGTGGTAAGATAGGCCATTATTGCAAAATCATACCTTTATTACATTATGTATGTAAAATAGATTAACAATATATTACTTTCTAAACGGTGTTTTATGATTAACTTTAGTATGGTTTTCATGGAAGAGATAGATCCTGTTTTTATTATAAGAATTATTTCAAAAACATTCTAAAAAAGTACAATGCTGATTGTTTATTGTAAAGAAATGGCAGACAATAGAATATATTGGAGATCTAAACTTAGACTTGGTATTAAAATATGTCAGAAAGCAATGTTTTCTGCAGAATAAATCAAAAAACAGTATTACAATTTAAATGAACCAGCATATTCCATATGTGAGTCTTTTCATGTGTCATGATTAGTTTATACATTCAATGCAAAATTCATCTCTAGAATAGTTTTTTTTTCCTTGGAGTTGGAATAACTACATTTATTTATGAGTATTTGCTGCTCACGAGGGTGAAATTAAAAAAACTATAATAAATATTCTCTTTACTTGAAAGTGGGCTTTGTAATAACTATTCATAAAGTATATTATTACAATTTAAAATGATATATACATTAGTATAGAACATTAAAAACTAGCAGATAAAAATTAATAAACAAAAAAGAAAAAACAAAAAAATTGTTTTAGATAATTTTATGAATTCAGATTTATACATACGAGTAGAATAAAGATACAATGAAAATGTTGATTCAAGATTTCTTCTACATCTTTCTGTGATGTTCTAATAAAAAATATCATGTTTTTGTGTTAATATATTATCTATTTTTATGATATTTTTTTTACAATGTAGTTTATTATCATTATTCTATCTTGCAATTGTGACTGCCTTGTAGTCTTTCTCAGAGTTCAACTTCAAAAATAATGAAACCACCAAAAAAAGTGGGACCAAAAAGGCTAAAACAATATTCAATTTAAAAAAAGGAATATAACTTATGACCTCAAGGTTGTGTGGATCTTATAATTATGCTTATCTTTTACTGACAATACATAAAAACTTATTTGGCCAATCTAATACTTTTTCTCATCAATTTAATATATCTATTTGTCATGCAGTTAATTGGATAATTGGTTGGGATATGAGATTGCTATCTGAAAAAAATATTAAGCATAACTACAAATTCTCATTTGCCAAAACATTTTTAAGTTCCAATTAGGCAACCTTCTTCACAACAAGAACTTTCATTGATATTATTTTAAAAAATTATGCTACTATACATAAAAAAGATTTTTAATAAATGTTTTCTACTAGATCTTACTTTATAAATGTAAGATTTGGCTTCTTATTAAAAAAACAATGCAGAGATTTCAGTTCATACAATAAATTATTGTTCATTGGAATTATATAAAATTCCAAACTTTTTAAATAAGTGGGTGATACATCAATTAAATAGAGAAAAAATGGAAAAGCCATTTTTAAAAAAGCAACAATAGATATTAAAAATGAAATGCACTTACGAAAAAATAAGCAGTTTATCATTGAAACTATTATGAAATTAAAAAGGTGAAATGAGCTAAGCTGGGATATGTTGCTAAAACCGGTGGTTAACTGGCATTATAAACTAAATCCCAAGAGATTATCAAAAGCTCCTTCATTAAGATAGCTGAGTGAAATAAAGTTTACAGGAATAATGTGAAGAAATGAAACAATCAACAATAAAGTTGAAAATAATAATAAATACGTGCCCACATTTATAAATAGATAAAATAAACAATTTTAAATTAATCACTCTTTGTTCAAATAATTATTTGATTTTAATAGTGATTTGAGTGACGGTTACTAACCCATAATTATAGAATAAAACACCCAACATGCATCTTTATAAATAATTTTTTTTAATAATTAAGCTTTGATTGCTATAATTAAACTATTCATTAAAATATCACAAAATTTTAATATTAAATGTCTTTCTCATTTGATTTGATTTAAAATGTCATCCAATGTTATCATTTAGTTTTTATCTTAAATATAGTTTTTTTTTTTTTTAATTAATCAATATTTCCTGTCGTGTCATCCAGTAAAAATGTACATTAAATTAAATAATTCATTATTTTTAATTTAAAAAAATAGTATTAAAAAATCAAAGTGTAAAAGATATTAATTTTACAACACCAACATTAAATCTTCTTTTTATCATTTTTGAAAAAAATTGTTAATATTTAAAAATATAATATAGTAATGATCATTAATTGCATAAAAAATGAAAAAAACAAACCCAATTCTTGGATGTAAAAAAGTCGTAAATATATAATATGTATATATAAATACAGAAATAGTTTTATGATGCAGTAATAAAGAAATTTTAGTTTTTTCTCATACCATTTATTTTAGTTAGCCAGAACATGGTCAGGTAAGTTATTCAACATTGATCAGTAAATGGATCCTCCAATTATTGTTAGCTAGAAAGTAAAAGAAGAGTGAAAAAAAGATCGTCACAAAAAAAATCTGGTGATTAACGATTTCACACTATTTCTCTGTGAGAGACTGCTAAAGATGTATTTTCCTTGCACATGAGCTATTTAAAATCCATTGTACCTTTTATGCTAAAAATACAGAAGACTCATATGGTACACTGTCTTAATATACAGACAATTTTAAATTAAATTACTCATAATAAGTCTAACCAATGACTCAGTTATTGTTTTGCAAATGGATACACAATTATGTTTAATGAAAGGCAAAAGAAAGAAAAAAACTACTAAGACCAATTATTAGTTGACAATCTGTTAAGTAATGCCATATCCTCTACTGTTCCTTCTTAAAGAAGCATTGGAGAAATGTCTTGAAGGATACTTTCAATTATTTTACTTTATATAAATACGAAGCTTAATAGCTAATAAAAATTTAATTAAAAACATTAAAATAATCTTACATAATTGCTGTTGCCCTTTTGTTAAACATAATTGTGTATCCATTCACTAACTAATAACTGAGTCCCATTTTTAGTATGATAATTCTTAATATTTATCATGAGTAGTTGACATTGGCCTGCCATAATCTCTATGCCTCTAAGTCTCAGAGAAAATGAGCAAGGCATAAGTTTTGAAGTTGTATTCATGCCTCTAAATCTCAGAGAAGATAAGCAAGACTTTGTAAAAAAAAAAAAAAAAAGAAAGTTTGTTAGTTAAATATTTTTTTGTGTGTGTGTATGGAATTTAACAGTGATTACTTTGAGATAGCTCTCTTAATATTCATAATACATTGTATACTTATTGTCCAGTAGTTAGATTCTTTATTTGTCTCAGTGCTGCAAGCTGATAGTTGTTCTCTTGACAGTTAAATGCCAGTTCAGACTCCATAAAATGAGTACACAAATTATCTTCATTAGTTGTTTTGGAAGAGCAACAGTTTTTAGTGATATATATGTTAACAGTGGAGTTATCATAAAATCACCTCATTATTCCAATTCATAAATGACATGGATGTTAGGAAATAATAGGGTAGCATATGGGTTATAATATCTACATAAATCAACTTGCATGATGCTAATGTTATAATGCAATAGATGTTGGGAAGAAAAAATAGAAATAGATATGTTGTTTTCTCTTTTTGGAGGGGAATATTATAAAGCTAGAATGGTATTCTCAATCTAGAGACATTCTATATTTTAATAGTTATAATTTTTTTATTTTAAAAAAATAAAAATAAAATAGTAATTCAATAAAATTAAAGAATATTTTATTTAAAATTTTTAAATATTTCAGTTATATTAATCTAATAAAGATGTTTGAATGTTTATTATTATCACAAGTATAAAATATCTTATTGTATTTGGATTAATTAGTATTTTCATTGCTAACATTTTGTTATAAATAGATAAGAGAAAGAAATGTATGTTAATAGGATCATATAAATTCCAAGGTTAATCTATAAATTGAGGAATGTATACTTATAAAATAATATGTGAAAATTAATTACTTCTTTATATGTAGTAAAACTTTGGAGTGAATAGTGATAATTATAGGGATGAAGCATATTTAGACTATGTGGTAACAATTTAATAAAAAAAAAAAGAGAAAGGGATCAATTCTGCAGCTGTCATGGGAGAAAAAAATCTGGAAGACATTTTTTTGTTTAAATATCAGATAAGAATTTTAGTTGTAATATTTGACTGGAGATAATTAATTCCTAGGTGAGTTATTGGGGAGGAAAATATACACATGATAATTTTGATAAAGATTGTTTATTAAGCTGAACTGTGATTTTTTTGCAAAACTAAAGTAATGGGAAATAAAATTATGACCGGCTAAATTTAACATATGCCCACATAAAGCCTGAAGCCATGTGGAGCTATCTATGATTGAACCATTGGAAGTAATTCCACAGAAAAGAATTTGAAAATGAAATAAGCTTAAAAAGCTGCCTTAAAATTGTTACTTAACTTGGTAAATCTGTTGCAACCCCTTGATTGAATATCAATTTATGAGAACTCTAATTTAGTCATTGATCTTATTAAGAATGTTTTTTTTTTCTTTTATTTATTCATTGCTTTCTTTTTCAAATTTTATTCAAAAGCCAAGATCTATCTGTAATATCAATACTTTAATGTAAACATATTTGAAGTCCATATTATACTGATAGGAAATATGTGCATTTTTGTTTGCTTTAAAAACAAAAGAAAAAGGAAAAACTCTTTCAGCAAGACATAAAGCATTGCCATCATTAGGATTGTGAATACAATGAGAAAGAAAAATAAATGTTAGAACACCTGAACAGTTATGAAGATAAATAACATTGAGGTAAAGAAAATTACCTTATTTAAAAGTAAAAGAATGATTTTTTTTTTTGGTTGAAGTATGATCATATGTTACATTATAAAGAAATATGTCCACAGTAAGATTAATAATTTATTATCCTGAAAAAAGTCTAATAGTACAAGTAGGAAAATTGTTTTAATTATTTTGCATGATATAAACTTTAAATTTATATATATGTCGTAGTTATACATATTATTACTATAAAATATTTGTTAGGGATTTATTGTAAAGTTGCAAAATATTTGTAAAAAGGTATAATGTGTCAATTAACATCATTATTATTTTTTGTCTAATTTTTTATGTACGTTTATGTTGGGCGTTTTTTTATTAAATAATTAATAAATAGAATTATATAAATTTATTTATCATGTACCATTTTGATCTTATTGGATAATTCATTTCTATCTTAAGAGAAATAAGTTTTCCAGTTGAGTATATAGAGGGAATATATGTGGGTTATTTTGAAATACTGCTTGTATATTATTTCTTGTAGAAAGTGCTGTCCATTTCCATAACAGACATGTATAATTATGTTTGTCCCAAATGGGTAAAATAAAATAAAATCTTGTATCTATGGATAGTCAATTGAAGAGCTTTGATAAATTAAAACTTTGGTTTTATTATTAAAATTAATTTACTGTTACAATATGAAAACTTTTAATTTTTTAATTAATGTTCAAAAAACTCATGTTTTTTTATCAATCAATGTGAGAAGAAAAATTTCAGAAATCTTTAGTTTGGATGCTCATTACTTTGAGAATGTAAAACAGTTTAAATATCTTGGTAATTTAATAAGTAGAAATGTAGACTTAAATGTAGAGAGACATTATAGGCTTCAATGTGCTGCTGATTTTAATAAGACTTAGAAATAGTGACAATAAAAGACGTCACTCTGTAAGAGTTTCAGAATTACTTTGAAAAGTGGAAAACACATTTAGCCCAGTGCATTGCAGCAAATGGATGGTACTTTGAAGGAAATTCAATGTGTAACACTTAAAAATAAATATATAATTTTTATTACAAAATTCCAGTTATTGTTGGATATCTTCTTGTATATTACTTTAAAAAAGATTAAATAGAAATTTCCATTGATTTTATATATTCTCTCTATATAGACCATTAAAATGTTTGTATATTACATTTTTTTCATATGGAAAGTTTTAAAAAGTCTACAGAAGTTTTTCCAATCAAATATTATTATCAAATAACAATGCATAATTAACAGTAGAAATGGCTATCACCTTTACATTCAAATTTTAAACAATAAATAAAATAGAAAATATAATTATTGAATAGAAAAAAAAAAATCAACTGCTTATTCAATGATTTATTTCTCTAGTAAAGCACAGATTGCTTTACAATAATACTATTTCTTATCATATTAAAATAATATATAATAAAGATAATCATGTAGTCAATCAGTGGATTGACTTTTTCAGAATTTTCAAATAAAAAAGCAGCATTAATAATTCATAAATTTTTATTTTGCATTACCACTACTGATTTTTAAAATATATAATTAAGAAGGCTGATGCATTAATTAAAATGTCCTCTACTACGAAAATGATAAAATGACATGCTTGAGAAGTAACTGTTCTTGGATTAAGATTTGGGTATTTGTCAGTCACATCTCAGGCTCAAATATGACATGACTAAAAGCAACAAAGCATTCATTTATGTAATGGCTGAAACATAAGTTTTGTTCACATATTTTGTTTTAATTTTAATACTAGCATGTTTTATCTGTTTAGGAAATTTGTATTTATAATATATGAAGACCTGTGTGTGGAAAAATAATATGAAAGAATTAAAAGTCATTATCAAAATTTCTATTATTTTTTTTTATATAATCGTAGTAATGTATTTTAGTAACTTCTAATATTTTTATGACTGATATGCATTAAACAAACTAAATGATTAAGTAGAGGTTTGGGCATTCTAATTGAAGAAGCAAAGAAATATAAATTTAATCAATTAATTGATTAGCTAAATATTGTTGTGTTTAGGGTGTTGCTTTGGTGCCAAAAGACATCTCTAGCAAATGACAATGTGCTATTTATTTATTTTAGGTTTTAGTATAATACATTCTGTTTCAAACAGATAATTTATTTCAAAAACAGATTTAAAATATGATTCGGATTTTTAAAAAATGGAAAAGAAAAAAATGTTTATAATTAAATTGTTTATGTATACCCCAAGTTTTTATTTAAGACAGTAAATAAATATTATAGCGTCATTTATTAATTCCAGAAGTTTTTGTTAGTCTGTGTGTGCATGCGCATACTTTAACAGCAAATTCCATTTATTAAAACCATTCACAATTTAATTAGAATTCTTTCAGAATAATTACCCGCTTACTATTTAGCAATTTTTCTCCAATGCATTTATTTAAATTATTTGTAAACACTTTTATGTTGTTTCCTTTTCTTCTAGTTTTTTTCATCACTTATAAAAAAATTAAAAAAAGTTATATGCAATCAAATTAATTTTATAATAAAAATTTCATACTTTTTAAAGCAGAATTTTTGCTGATATTGAATTAAAAAAACAATCCAAATGTCGTCTAGCAATAAATTCAACTATACATCTATAAAAACACATGTCAATTTTAAGTTGATGCAAATGGTTTAAAATCTAAAAAAATATTAATGAATTAAAATAAGTATACTTTCTTTTTAAAATAAAATTATAATTCATACTGTAAAATCTTCCATTAAACCACATTATGCACAGTATTTTTTTAAAATTTAAAATTTATGATTTAAATCAAGTTCTCAGCTATATTTATACACAGTACCAATGAGTTGAGAAATGCTTTGTGGTTTAGCCCTATTAAAGTCTGTCAGATTCTAGAATGTTGAATTCTATGAACAATCATCTAGCACTCGACTTTCTTATGAACTGTCAAAGAATAAAACTATTCAAATAAATTGTAACCTTGTAGTATTACTGTAAATTGCTATTATATTTAAAAAACTGTAAAAATTTTATTGGCTTTAATTTTTATAGTTAAGTAAGCATATTTATAGCTGTAATTGGTTGTATAGCATAGCATAGAATATAATCAATATCATGTTTAATAACTAATGTTTATGAGAAAATATAATTTTATAAACTATTTTTGAATGGCTTTCCAAGCAGATTTTATTGCAGATGCTTGTATAAAATACATGTGTATATATTGTCATTGTTCCTGATAAGGAACAAGGATATTACAGGGTATAAACAGAGCTTTTCACATACATAAAACAACTAATTTCATACAGAAATAAAGAATAGAATTATAAATTTAACATTATCACACTATTTTTATTTATGTGCAGAATACACAGTTTTTACATTTTTATATTTTGTGTGCATGTGTGGAAGTTTGTGAAAACTTATATATTTAAATTTTAGATTTAGCAAAGATTGATTCTATTTCTCTAGAATATTTATTAAGTAATATTATTTATTTTTAAAAAAAATCAATTTAAATTTAGTTGAAATTAATGTCTTAAAACCTTATAGTTTTATGAATTATTTATTTTAAATAAATGCTTGTAGAATTATTTTAAAATCTGGAAATGAAAGTGAAGCAATTGGAAAAGACTGAAATTATTATTATTATTATTCTTTATTTTTAAATGATATCTCTAAAGTTTTAAAGCAATTGATTTAAAAAAATCTTAACTCTAACATTTTTCCAGCAATAAGCATGATTCACATCTTCCAATATTTCCCAGACAAATTTAAAAAAAAAACTCAATGCATGATGGGAAATATTATGTAATCCAGACATCATGTGAAAACTGGTATAAAAGCTGAAGTTTGGAAAATCCAGACAGTCTTTACAAATTTTTATTGCAGTCAGAACCTAAATCAAGTTTTAAATATGATCAGCTAGACTAAACAGCTAGATATTTGCTTTTGTTAAGTAAAGTGACTTCTTTTCATTATACTGTAAAAGATAGATAATAACAGATAAATTAGAAACCATTATTGATTAATTAACTAATTCTTTATTTTAAGAAATCTCATTACTACAATCAACTGTTAGTGGAAAATTGGATAGGGACTTATGGAATGCTATCTTGCAACTTCAACAAAAGTCACTAGATCTTCATCTGGAAGTAATATTAAATAGCTGATATAATTGGAAAATTATATTTATTAACCTCAAATAAGTCATTAAATGTTTATTTACAAAACATTGTGCTCATATACCCTATATATTACATATATAAACCCAGGTATATAATAAGCCTGTGTGTTTCAGTTAAAACATTGTAAAATAATTGTTTTCTTTCTACTTCAAGATAATGTGCATATTATTCCTCAATAGTGTAAATTTATATTGTTTTTAATTATATAAGGAAAAACTTTAAATCATAATTTTTCAACTCAAATATGCCTCAATAAACTTGTTGCTTAGAAAAACAAACTTTGATTTAAAAAGTAATGAAAATCATATTGTTATGGATGATAAACTATTTTCTTTATCAGAGATACAATCAGAATTACTGGCATCATGGATTAAAGATCTATAAATGAATAGATTAAATTATATATCTCAAATTAAAGAAGTAATGAATGTTAATCCTTTGGATAAAATTATAACATCTGTTCAAATACATTCAATTGCTGCATGTAACAAACTATGAATTTGTACCCAGCGCTTAAAGAAATGCATTATCTATTATCCATGCTAAATATTTAAATACCATTAAATGGATTATGATGCTAAACATTTAAATGCCACTCCTTAATTGTGGATTATTAAACCAAATATTGAATATAATAAATGTCCAAGTAACAAGCAATCTTACAATGGATTACTGTGTTGAATGTAACTTACCTTGAATCAACATGTATAATAAATAGAATTTATTAATCTTTATGCTGTATCCAGAAAGGATTATATTACAAAAATAAAATTCATTGTGCAATAAACTGATGGTTTATTTAATGCACTTTCTCATAATTGCTTCTTTCTTAGTTAGTTAATATTATGATTATTATGAATGTAATAAAGTTTTCTCAGATATTACTATGCTCATATTATTATTGTTGATATTGAATGGAATTAAATATGATTTATATTAGCTTTAGGTTGGATAAATGTAAGTAATTATTAAACATATATAAAACTGTGCTATATTGCAATTATTTTATGCTTCATGGGCTCTTAAGTCTTAATCTCACAATTAAATGAAATTAATAATCCTTACTTAGATGAGCAAATCTGTAAGAAATATGTTATGTGTTACTTTTATATATTAATATTAATATTTTAAATGTTATATAGTATGTAATCAGGCATCCTAATGATTAAGTTATATTTTGTTAGTAGAGTAGTACTCCTAATGTTCCAGTCTGACAATAAATCCAGTAAAGGATTTTGAAGTAAAATAAATAAGCCCAATATGGTAAATATCATTTAGATATGCTAAGCAATAATTTGCATTTGCTTCTCTTAAAAGAGTGAAAACTTCTCCAACATTATTGAGGTTGATTAATAGTTGATTAGTTAGTGAAACAAACTAATTAAGGATCTCATTGAGAATTTACCATTGATCATTGATCATGATTATTATTTTACAGAATTTGAATTGAGGATTGTTACTTTTATTTTTTTGGGACTAATAAACAACCTATTCATATTTAATGTTAGTGCCCTTGCAACACTGTTTGATAATACACTTTTCATATCCCAAATTTAAATTAGATTTAGGAAACAAATAGTAATAGTTATTAGATATTTTATATAATTTTCTTATTGTTATTATATCATTTAATGCTATATTATGTAATAAAGTAATTATTAATTTTTAATATTTATCTTTTGTCATTATTAAAGAAACATCATCACAACATTTTTACAATATAAAAGGTTGTATTTGAGATATTAGATTACACATAAAATCTGTTTGGATTAAATATATCATTATTGTACTAAAGCTATCTAAAATATAAAAGTATTGAATAAGATGATGCACATAAAATCTTTTAGATTGTCGTATCCTTAAATGCATAAACACACTTTATATACATGCATTTATTTTTTTATTTTATATAACCTGAGATAAATCATTAATAAACTTTAAAATTGCTAATCTTAATTTTAAAACACAGACTGGGTTACTCTTAATTAGTTATTATAGTAAAAAACAATATATTTGCAACGAGTTTTATTAATAAATAGAATAAATCTACGAGACACAAATTATTGATATAATCCTGAGAAATTTATTTATTATAATAGTTTTATCTTATGTGGAAGTATACAAAAACTTGTATGCATAGCGAATTCCAGATCAAGTGAGGAGTAGTAGTATTTTCTCTACATTATTGACCGCACTGTCTTAACATACGGTCTCAAAACCGGTTTTTCCTCCCTGTATGGTTGCAATATATATATATTTAGTTGAAAGAATCAAGATAATCAATATATAGTGAAGCATATGTGCATATATTACAAATTGTTTGTGAAGTCCATGTCTATAATATCTGCAATTTTATATAAAATGCAAAAATTTAGTAAAATCCCAGAGACAAATTTTTGCATTTAAAATAAATTGTAGGTAATTTATTTAGTTATATTTTATTGCATTATTTTTCAAATAATTATTTCTAAACTACAGTGGTTGCTCTGAATTGAAAAGATAAAAATGTTTAAGTATATTCATTTAATGGCTACTTTAAATATTGATAATTTAACATTTCATTTGCTAAAAACTAAATAAATTTGAATTTATATAAAACTTGAAAATATTTTGGAATAGCTGAAATCTTCCAAGTATGATTAGAATTTTTATTAGTAGCTAAGCTAGCTTATTATTAATCTGTTCAGAAAAAACTATATCTAATAGAGGCTACTTAAGGATTTTTTTATCTTTTAATCTACTATATTCAGAACAAAAAAAAAATACTAACATATATAAATATAGGGGATTTGAATTTAGACTTTCAAGCATCCACCAACTATCCACACTATCTCATACAACTGATATACATAACCACATACATGTAGAAAAGATAAATAATCACCAATATACGTATTTCATGCTAAACCAGCATTCATCAGTTGGTCCAGATTATCATCTCCCGCACACACATATATAATCAGTGCTCAGTTTATATTAAGATAGCAAATCCTCACACTTTAATGGATAGGTTTCAATTTACTCCAACCTCCAATTTTTCAGCCATCCATATCATTGAAAATATGATGATGGAAAGTCCAAATCCATCACGCTTCATTTAACAAAATTAGTAATATCGTATATTAATTTACAATTAAGATCCGGGTTTGTGAAGAGTGCCTGGCTTTCAAATATTTACATATGAAGCTTGTATCCTGCCCATCCCTCTTCTATGTATTTAAATGGATAAAGTCCTATACATGAGGTGCCAGAGTGACTTCAGGTCAACATGGACATGGCAATAAGCCTGGAATTTGGACTTTCCATCATCAGATTTTCAATGATATGGATGGCTGAAAAGTTGGAAGTTGGAATAGATTGAAGCCTGTCCATTAAAGTGTGAGGATTTGCTATCTTAATATAAGCTGAGCACTGATTATATATATATGTGTGTGTGTGGGATATGATAATCTGGACCAACTGATGAATGCTAGTTTAGCATGAAATACGTATATTGGTGATTATTTATCTTTTCTACATGTATGTGGTCATGTATATCAGTTGTATGAGATAGTGTGGATAGTTGGTGAGTGCTTGAAAGTCTGAGTTCAAATCCCCTATATTTACAATTAAGCTCCAGGTTTGTGAAGAGTGCCTGGTTTTTAAATACTAACATATATAAAGGAATTTACATATCGAAATCTAAGTATTTTATTTTAATATATATTTTTAATTATAATCTGGTAAATAATTGTATTTTTAAACGTTAGAAAGAAACATGTCTTTATTTATTTTATTTAAAAAAAAAAAAAGATGTTTATGGGCAGAGAACTGTTTTGATGAAATCTTCTATGAAGCCTGAAGCTGTAAACCAGAAGCTTAAGAAATGAGCCGTTTCTTCTTTTATAATGACCGACAGCCTTTATACTATTTTCTGGAAGAAGATACACTTAATAAAGCTTTATTGAACTAAAGACAGGAAGAAGTGTCCTATATATGATACTTATCTAAAACTGAAAAATAAAAATATACATCACGCTTCATTTAACAAAATTAGTAATATCGTATATTAACATCAGTATATATTTTTATTTCTAGTTTAGTAGTATTTCTTTTTTAGCGGACATTAACTTGAACATTATTTAATATATTCTTTTTAATTGCTTTTGTCAAAATATAAATTATATACATAATTATTAAAATAAAAAAGATATTTTCACCATAATAAATTCATTAAAAACTAATTTTAATATAAAAGGATTTAATTAGTATGTTTTATCAATAGCATATTTATCTACTAAGCCTTTGATATTAGTTATGATATTAGTCAAATAAACAAATATTTTTCCATATTCTGACCACTTACAGATATCCAAACTACCTAACCATTTTATATTAATCAGTAAAAGGCTATCTAACTATTCTTTGCTAGAAAACAAAGCTACTCAAATCAATCACCAATTGACAATTGGTTTACACAATACCTCTGTGGGGAGGTATGGGAAATGTCTTTACCTTTTAGTGTGTTTTTAAAAGATATTTTATCTTATTTGTTTACCTATATTCAGAGCCTGTGAAAAATGCAATATGAATAATCACATCAATAATTTCTTTTTATATATAAAAAAGAATTAAAGCATGTATATAATCTTAAATTTTTATTCAGAATAAGTCATAGATAAAACATGACATTCAAGTATTTTCATTATGAAGTATAACCTTATCTTTCTTATTGCATTGCTCAAATCTTATAATGTTAATACCATCTATATTCTTTCTTACGTTTTAACAATGCTTTTTTTTACAATCCACTATTGACAGTTTTGATTGCCCCAGCAATCGTCTTCAGAAATTCTACTCAATATTTCCAAATCTCAACTTTTTCAAAATGTAAGTATCTCAATCTGCCTTTTTTTATTAGCTTATTATTTCTATATTTTTTATTTATCAAGCTTGTGTTCTATTAAGTGTTAGGTCTTTACTGACTTTTTTTTTTCATATGTCATAGCATCGACTGGGAGGTGAACCCACAACCGTCTGCAACCAACTACTTGCTTGCAAAGCGACTGTGCTGACCTCTCGGCTAACAACGTTTGACTTTATTTACTTTTGTTAAAGAGACCTGGCACTTCATCAAAAATATACATGCAATCAACAAGAAAGAATCCTGTGCCCCCCTGTCAAAAAAGTGTCTCAGGTAAATAAATTCATTTTCATCTTATACTCAAATTGCTAAATAACCACTTTTGTAATTCTATAAATCTCACAATCCTCTTAGATAATAATAGCTATGATGACTACTAATTAGTCAAAAGCATGCTCAGCATACTATATTGTTATATTTAGCATATTTACTTTAAGGCATTAAACAAACTTTTTTTAGTATCCATGTTGTATGTCTTATTTATATTGAATTACTTTGGTTATGTTGACACTAGTATATTAACTTGTCTTTGTAAATTATAAATTTCTGTCAATACTTTGTTTTAATTAAAAAAGACATTAAATCATTTTGTGAAATATATATTTTAATCATATAAAAATATGAAAATAATATTAATAATAATATTTGATGTATAATTCTATATTTTTGCATTAATTTATTAATTTGAATGCATTTTTGTTAAGCTCCCGATTTGAATGCAGATAGAATAAATGGGCAACAGAATAGTCCAACCAAGAAATAACATTTGATCATTTTTAATTGTACTTTGTTTCTATTATTAATATAGATACAATAACTAAATTTTATAAAATTATTTCTTTCCTTTTCATTTCTATTTGTAATAAATTAGAAACATTTTTAATGTCTGTAACTGAAAAGATTTTTTTTATTTTTTTTATTTTCATCGTAGGAATGGATGTTAAAAACGTTTTGCTAATTTATTAGATAATAAGATAGTATAAACAAGATTATAATAGATATATAATATACATCTAATGTAAATAGTTATAACTTTGCCATCATATGCACAATAATTGTGGTATAATAGCTCTCATAAAAATTAATTATGGTGTTTTTATTACATGCACAACATAATGTTCAAATTAATTGGCATTGTAAATCAATAATAAAGTCAGCTATATTTATAATAAATAATCTAAAAAATGTATACCAGAACAAGTAACCAATACAAATTATTTTTAATTACAAAATGATACTGTTTTGCACTTAAAATGATGATTTAGTGTACTTTTTTCTTAAATTTCAATTTTAATTCTAAATCCTCTTAAAATATATAAGTTTTATACAAAAGAAACAAAACCCTCTTAATATAGAATTTTCTGAGTTGAACTCTGATATTCTAAATATGTTCTACATATGTAATTTTATCAAAAGGTTTCACCTACAATTAATAATGCTTGCTAGCAACTTAATGTATTTTATTCAAACATTTTAATATTGAGATATGGACCTACTTTATTATTACATAATATAATTAATTATATAATTAGTATTTTATATGTTTATATTAAGTTCTTTGTCTGAAGGACAGTTATGTAAGTAGGCAGAAAATAATATGACCTAGTGATAATATTTGATCATCCACAATGATAGTTACCATTTTTCTATTCTCTTAATGCAATTTAGTTTAGTATTACACATGTAGAGTTAAATTATAAAATTCAATGATATTATTATGATGAATAATGTATAATTATAAAGGTATTAATAGAAATGTTATAATTAGTATCTGAATTATTATATCTACTAATTTTATATTTTTCATATTGGTTGGATTTTATAAATGTTTTTTTAGTTGCTTAGAATTAAAATTAGTTCGCTTGCTAGCAAAATTTAAAACATCAATTTCTGAATAAAAATCTTTGTCTGACTAAATATTATTTTTATTTAAATTAATGTATCTTCTTCATTTGCCAAAATTAAATCTTATACACTCATTCAATTTCTTTCTATATCATTTATCTGCTTCAATAAGTGTAATTAACCTTATTTATTTAAATCTTTTCTTTAATTTCTTTATATTATTGATACTACTGTTATGGATGGTAGAATGATGAATTTGGTAATTAAAAATCCATGGAATGCAGTTTAACTCTTTCTCTTCCAGAGTTTGAAGGTCATATGATCTCCAAACAACTAATCATTCAATTATTGTTTTATTGCATTTTTTTTATCATTTCATTAGGTCTTCTCTTTTTTATCTTTTATGCATATTTCATATATCAAATATATTTTTAATAAATACTTTTAAATATATTAAATATTATTTTTAACATCTTGAAAAATTTGTTTTTATTTTCTGAATCAAAATATATGCAAATAATAATCACAAAAAAATTGGAATCATATTAATTAATGTACACAACTTATTAAGATCATCATCATCAACCATTATTAATCCATTGCAGGATGAAGGTTTCTCTAATATCAATTCATCTTCTCTGATTTCTAGTCTCTCTTCTCCTCATCATCTCTGCACACTTTCTTATTTCATCCATCAATCTCACATGTGGTCTCTTTCTGGCTCTTTTACAAACTCTTGGAATTCAATAAATATTTCAATTGTCCATTTATTATTATCTTTTCTAGCAATATGTCCAGCCCAACTCTACTTCAGCCTTTTAATTCTTTCAATAATGTCAGTAACACCTGTTTGTTCTCTCACCAATGTATTGTGTTTTTGAATTCCTCTTGTTACTCCTAACATGTATCTCTCCATAATTTTTTGAATGGTCTGAAGTCACTGTATTGCTCTTCTATTAAGTGTCCAGGTCTCAGATCCATAAATAAGAACTGATAAACCCCATTTATTAAAAACCTTCCTTTTCAAATACCTAGGCATATTTTCTTTTAAGATTAAGTTATTTCTTAAAAAAAGCACTCCAACCAAGTTTAATTCTATGATTAATTTCATTTATTATGTTTCCATCTGTAGTAATAATTTGATCAAGATATTTCTAGTTGTTACTGTTTTCTAACTCATTATAATCAATCTTTATTTTCATCTTTTGAAAAAAATCCATTGAATATTATTTTAGTCTTTTTAACATTTACCTTTAGTCCTACTTCCCATTTTAATCCACAAAATACTTCTTGTAGCATTGCTGTAAAAAGTTTTAAATATGGTTGCCCTGTCTTACATCCATCTCAATGTTAACTTTTTTAGTATCATTACATAATCTAATTATTGCTGTAGCATATTTATAAATATTCTTCAGGATATAGAATATTCTGTTTTCTATACCTTGATGATTCAATGCTTTAATCACTGAAGAAGTGCTTATAGAATCAAATGCCTTTTCATAATCTACAAATTCAAACCATAATGGCAACTCATATTCATTGGTCCTTTCTATAATTTCTCTCAATACTTGAATATAATCTATTGCACTAAAACCACTTTTAAATCCAGTTTGTTCTTTTGGTTGGTTGGAATCAAATGTTCTCAGTAGACAAATTGTAATTATCTTGGTAAAAATTTTGTTATAAAACTGATAACTCTGTAATTTCTAATATCTTCTTTATCACTCTTTTGAAATATTAGTATAAATACTTCATTCTTCCATTCATCTGATACATCTTTATTATTTAGACATTTGGTAAATAACTTTGCCAAAAAAATTTTTACTTCTTCACATGCTTTTTTTAATATATTGATTATAATTACATCATTACCTGGAGCTTTTCCTTTCTAAATAAATTTAATTACATGTCTCACTTCTTCATTTAAAATCCTGGCAATTCAGAAGATATAATAGTTATTGAAAGTAATTGTTCATTATTACTATATAATTCTTGATAGAACTCTTCTACCTATTTCATGATGTTATTTCTTTTTTTTTATTAATAGTTCTATCTGTTTTTTTATTGCAGATTTAAGTTTCCTACCAATATTAAAATGTTGTTTTACACTGCTGAGACTTTTATTCCCTTTTATAGCTTTCCTTGGTAGTTTACAATTATGTGTTCTTATGTCATTATCAACTCTTTTTCACACCAATTAACAAAATTCAAGATATTCAATCCTTCTTAATGCATCATTTATATATTTTTTCATATTCCTTCTTTTCTTTATAAATTTTCTAGTCTCAGTAGAAATTTTATTGGTCAATTGCAGCTTTTATTGGTCAATTGCAGCTTTTTTCTACAAGCTATTTTTATTGCAGTTTCTAAAAGTGTATCAGTTATTTTCCTATTAATTTCATTCAAATCTGAATCATGTTCAAAATCTCTAATATTTGAAAATGATTTGCAATTTCTAATTTAAATTCATTAGAATGTTTCTGAAGATTACGAATATCAACTGTGAATATTGTTTTTCTTAATAATTTTTGTCTCTCTAGATTTGTATTAACATGTCTTGAAATATGTATTTTCTGTTAGTCAAAATATAATCCAATTATGCTGTACCTTCATTTGGATTCTTCCATGTCCATTTTCTTTTAATATTTTTTTTAAAAAAAGAATTCATAATATAAAGTTTTTCTTTTTTTTGCAAACTCTACAAGTCTACCCTCTCTCATTTATGTTACTATAACCAAATTTATCTACAGCACTTTCATTTTTTATTTGTTTACCAATTCTATCATTAAACTACATAACAATTTTAAAATGTTGTTTAGTCTGATCAAAAGCCTTTTGTACAACCTTATAAAAATCTTCTACTACTTCATCACTATGAGAATTTGTTGGGGCATAAACATGAATTATCCGTATTTGCTATCTGCTATTAAGTTGAATAACTAATTTTGATACTCTGTCCGATACACCGTCAATCTCCACAATTTTCCACTTTTTATTTATAATGAATCTTACTCCACTTATACTTTCAATATGTGTGCCTTTGTAATAGAATACATGTTCACTTTTAAATCAATTGTCTCTTTATCTTTTCTTTTAACTTCACAAAGTCCAATAATGTCTTATTTAATAAAAGATAGTTCTTTTCCCAATTCACTTGAAAGTGATCTGCAACTGTAAGTATCTAAATAAAAAGTTGTCATCAAATGGCAGTCTGGGTCCACAATCAGGGGATTCTTAGTACCCTTTGCCTTTTTTCATCAACTGCTACCTTGGTTGATGACTTTATAACCTCCTGAGAATTATATAATGGCCATGATTTATTTTTATCTGTCATGATACTGAGAAGAAAGACCATGGTGTTTCTTGATCTTAAACTCAGAAGTAAAAGCCAATAAACTCACCACACTGGCTAATGGATGTTAGTGAGCAACCCATCCATGTTTGTATATTATATGAATAATCACACTGTAATAACAGCTGCATCAACAAGAAACAGCTGCATCAACAAAAACTTTAAAAAATGTTATTTTTTTCTACTTGATTTTTTTCCATTTTCTTATCCACAGTTCTCATTTTCCTTTATTTTTTTATCATTTTTATTTCTAAAGAGTATTATCCTAGACTTTTTTCCAGCTGCCATTTTCTTGATTTCAACAAAATAATGTTTTTTTATTAAAAGTTTTGTACTTTTATGGTTTTTATTGTAAGAATTTTTTACAATTATCATCATCACTTAATTCATATTTTGTACTTCTATTTTTTGAGTTTATACAAAATAGTAATCAAATGGATTATTGTTTAGGAGTTCATGGGATATTTGAGTATCAGAAGTGACAATGCTGGGTTGGGATCCATGGATTGGAGTTCTAAAGTTGGGCACTCTATCAATGAACAAACTACACAATGCTTTTTAATGTATAACAAATGGAAAATAAATTCCAAAAGATTTGTGATTTTTTTAAAAAAATAAAAAAGTATTTAATGACATAAAATAAATGTTATTTTCTTTTGTGGCTAATGTATTTTTTCCATGTTCAATGCTTCTGTGTTTTTTTTTTTTTGTTATTGCTACAATTATATTTTTTGCATTTATTATTAGATATTGTCAAGATATCATGTCTTGACAATCAATCACATGAATGATATTATCCAGTGGTAGAGCATATGATTTGGGATGGACAGGTCCCAGGATTAATCCTGGCACTCTTGAGTAATAAAGCCATTAATCTTTTTTTTTAAAAAAAAATGTTATTTAAAGTTGATTTCTCCATGCAGTTTTAAATTATGGTTTTCTGTTTAAAGTGTCAGATGTCATCAACATCCATAAATAGATAAAACATTAAAGGAAAGTAAAACATTTGGCATAGTGGTTAGTATATCCATTTTTCATGTTCAAATAAATTAAGTCAGAAGAACTTTAGAAATTTTTTGAATCACATATAGACTTAGAATTTCTTTATCATATAACTGTCCCATACATAGCCAATCCAGTTAGACATCTAGAATAGGTCAGTAAATGCTGTCTAGTTATTATTAGCTAGAGGGTAAAGATTCCAAGTTAATCTGTACTAGTGAAATGAATATCATCGCATTGATTTTTAAAACAAAATATATGATTAATACAGGCAGTAGCATATATCTATAGATTCTATAACTACAATTTATTTATTTTTATCTTTAAAATAAGATAAAAGATGGTCATTATCTTTGTTGTGGATGACTGTTAAAGAAGGAAATAAATATTCATTACAGATTTTAGTATAAACAAAGCTGGACCACAATTTATGGATCTTGAACCCCAGAATCAACACTTGATGAATGTACCAAATAAACCAAGCAAGAGTATTCTTTTTAATTAATTTTGAGTGGATAAATAGTGGTATCTAGCATAATGCTCTACTTTACTCTGTAAAAGTAAAATTCACTTTAAATAGAAAAATCTAGCCTAAAGCTTCTCCAGTAACTCTCTAAAAAAAAACAATAACAAAGACAGCATTATTCATGTTAATTTCTCTATATGATTTAGTATAGTGACAGAATTTGGGGCTCAAGAATTAAAGTCCCATGAACTAATTTACAGCCTAAATAAACAAATGTTTGAATTTGTAAATTGATTGGAATTGTTATAGTTGTTCCACTACTTCACTGCTTGAATGGCACACAGTCAGTTTTTAGTGATAGAAGATCACAAGAGTATTTTATTAGCAGGTTAATCAATGCTATTAGGTAATGATAGTGTAAAGTTATTGTTTTTTACTTTTGATTAATCTTGGAGCTATGAATAACTACATACTTATTTATCAGCAACCATTGAACAATTAACAGGGTCATCCATGTGCCAATTATCTGGAAAAATAATCCATTTGCTAATTTTTTTAATCATCCAAGCTCTACTCAGCTTAGATTCAAATTCTATATCATGAACATGTCAAAAAGATATGATTGTGATACCTTTTTTGGTTTTATCATAAATATATAATAACTTATCTAATGATTATTACATAATCCTACTCTGCTCCTGACTTGGATTTAAATTTCAAAATGGAGTTGAACATTTAGAATTATTTCATATAATCAATATAGTATCAACCCATCCATCCATGCAATAATGGTCAATAAATACATGCTTAAGTTTTCTTAGATAAACAGCAATGCAAGTCTCAGAAGAATCTAGATTCTTCCAAAAACTCTATGTGAAGCAGAATAATAGCTGACATAATAATGCCAAAGGAATGACCAGATTATTTATAAAATTAAGTTTTTCTTTTCACAAATTTTGTTAAATTTTACTTGGTTAAATGTAAATTATATTAAATATATACTAATGTTTAATTGGATGAGATAATATAATTGTTGCATAAATATATTATTTATTTAAAACTTCAATTCTATTATATATTCATGAAACATAAAAATAAAGACATTAAAAAAAGATGATACTAAGGTTGTGAGTACGTAAAGTTTGAAACTGGTAAATCAAATTATATATACTTTTAATTATCTTGATTTATTCATAATTTATGTACACTAGTGAAGTAATTTTATATTAGATGATACTTATATATAAATAATATTGATACTTTCCCCTTGTTTGTATTTGCAATTAAAATTTGCATACATTTGTTCATCTGCATAACAAAGTAGTTTTTCTTTTTATAATATAAAACTGAGTACACTTTTGCCGAAGTTCACCATAATCAGAGTTATGATTATGATGAACTTTACTGAAAGTGCACTCAGCTGTAGGTTATATAAAGAAAGAAATCACTTCATTATATAGATCAACAAATACATGAAAATTTGAGCACATATATATGTATGGGTATATAAATCAAATAAAATACCCATTATAAATTAATTATTGTACTAATAATAAAACAATGTAGTATTAATAGTAATTATAAATCTTATAATTATTATAAAACGCATTAGTACTTTCAGGTACTTTCATATCCATTTTCAAATGCTTAGAATAATAAACCCTCCAAATTCTGAATATATATATATATATGCAATGCCTTCTGGTACCAAGATCATTTATATTCCAAAAGAGGGAAGGGGACACTCCTCTTTAACCAGAACTAATATAACCAGTATTTGGAGTCATATCACAGAAGTGTTATTAATACTATAAAAGTCTATTATTACACATTTCATATTTGGTAATTAAAATAAATCGAAATTAGCTATGCCTTGTGAATTTAAATATAAGCAGATTATAATGAATCATTAAAATCAACTTAGCTGATTTCTATTTGTCCTTATAGTTATTATTGTTATATTCTATCCGCATATGACCTTGGATGAGGAGATAATGATAATTTATTTTTTCATTTGTAATATAGATAATTTTAATACTAAAAGGCATTGCATTTCAATGATGTAATATATTTACCAGTTCTTTAAAATTTTATTGATATATATATATTGTGTGTGTGTAAGAAAAGTTCTGTAAAATTTTACTGATATATATATATTTGTGTGTGTAAGAAGAAAACTATTTGGTTATACTTTTATGCATGTTGATGTTATAAGAGCTCATTAAAGTTCATTATGCAGCTTAAATTGAAATGCTAGCCTAAAATGTGATAAAAGAATGACAAATAATGATAAACTCTATCCACTATTATTCAAATAGCATTGCTTAATCATAGTAATCAATTACCTAGTTAATCTACCTGCCTTCTAGCAGAAAACTTAAAGGATTTATAAAGAGTTATTTAAATATATTTTATAAAGTTAATAATGTTTTGTACTTTTAATTAAATAATTAATTAAAAATTAAAATATACGATATGTGAAAACAATCTTAAATGTTCAATAACTAATTTATTCTTAGCATAAAACAATGAGTTAAATCTCTTAAGGGTAACAGATAAATCTTGTATATATACTGATTAACTTACAACCTGACAACAAAGTGACCATTATAATATTACTGTGACCATATGGTTCAAATATACATCAGAATATGAATCCATTAGAATCTGTTGTGTTTAAGGAAAGAGTTGTTCTAGAGAATAATGTTAAACACAAGCTAAAACAGTGAAATTTAATTAACATCACATGTGAATGAATATATACAAAAATAACCTTTGACAACTATGAACTAAATGCAGATAAATATTTGATTACTATACCTCACATACTGTTTTTAACCATATAATAATATTTTATACTAAATGGTCAAAAACTATAATTAATTTTTCTGTTAAAAATACTTTACATTAAAAGAATATCAATGTGTTTAATAATATACTACATATCTTTATACTATTCATAAATAAAGTCTTTATTCTCAAACCTATTTGATAACCATGGCTATTATATGAATAATTTAATTGTTTTAGACTACACAATAGATAATTAATTTTCTGAAGAAAAATTTAAAAAGTTCTGGAAACACAGAATTTTAATAGTTTTACAAAATTTATGCGCGTATGCATGTATATAAAGATTTACATACATCTATTTATATTAGTCAGTGTATATATGGTATAATGGTAGGTATATCTACTTCCATGTTCATTGCTTGAGAATTTAATGAATTCAGACTAGTTGAAACTTGAATTTTTTTCAAATTCCAATCAAGTGTAAATTTTCTTTTCCACATAGCAGACTCATTTTTTTTCTTCAGTCATCTTTATTGTATCTATAATTGCACATGCGTACTTATAAAATTATGCACACACATACATTCACACATAAATCTACTTATCTGGATTTAAATTATATTGTCATTCAATACATTATAATAGTTATTATACCTTTTTTTATGTATTTAATATAAATCTTTATTTTTTTCTACAATTCATCTCATCATCATCATCATTTTAATCATTATTAATCACATGAAAAAAAATATCTCCAAGTTTAATCCACTTATCTGATTTATAGCTTCACTTTTTCATATTATTCCAGAAAACTTACTTATCTATGCATCTCATCCTGATCTATCTATTTACCGATGTTTAGAAATATTTTAGGATTCATTTTAAGATTTCAACAATCTGTCTATTGTCATCTCTTTTAACAACACATTCACTTTAGCTCAATTTTAGTCTTTTTAAATTTGTAATAACTTTTATGATTTCTGTTATTATCTCACTCATATATGTATTTCATTTTCAATTCCTCCTTTTTACTCCTAATATATATATATATATTGTTTTGTGTGGTATAAAGTCTCTGTATTGCTCTTCTATTAAGCATCCAAATCTTACATGCATATGTATGCATTGGTAAAATATATTTATTAAAAATCTTTATTTGAAAGACCTAAGCATTTTTCTACAAAGTTCTTTAATTAATTAAACTTCTATAAAGTTTTAGACCTATTTTCTAATTATGAATGTTGCATTGTAATAAATAATTTTCAAGACTAGAAAATGTTTATAAGTTTGATCCCTTTTTCTCTAATCTACAAACACACTCATTGAACTTTTTCATTTTTTTATATTTATAAGTGGATCTTCTGTGCTATAATGACTTCTAAATCCAGTTTATTTTTAATGACTTGAATCCAAAGATGTCTGTAGATAAATTATAATGATCTTAATAAGTAAGTATACTTAGAAGATTGAAAGATCTGTAATTTTTAATTTTTTATTTTTCTTAAATATTAATACCATTACTGCATTCTTATAATCATCTGATATGTAAGAGTGCTAAACTCTTTATATAATAGTGCATCAAGTGCAAGCCTTAATAATCAATGGATACAGGAAGGTTTATGCATAAAATCCCTATCTAGTGCCTACTCAACCAACATTCCCAGACTAGTTTTTAGTTTGTTGCTTTCATCAGTGAAAAGGCTCGGATTTGAGAGCACTGCACCTAGATCTTAGGATCTAATGCAACCATCCAGCAGCCACCTTTTACCTACTTAGTTAACTATAAAGTTAATGCAAAACTTTATAGTTAACCAAATAGGTAAAAGGTGGCTGCTAGAGGGTTGCATTGGATCCTAAGATTTAGATGCAGTGCTCTCAAATTCAAAACTCCTCACTGATAAAACCCACAAGCTAGAAACTAATCTGGAGATGTTGAAGATGAGAGGGCACTAGATAGGAATTTTATATGCAAATTTTTCCACATCCATTGATTACAAAGGTTTGCATGTGGTGCTACTTCTGTATGGAGAGTTTGGTACTCTTATTAACAGCATGTGTAAGCATATGAAATGGTGATCATGTGACATCTGTTACATCTTTCTTATTTAGATATTTCGCATATTATTTTATTAATAATTTCTCTATTTTTTCATTTACTTATTTTAAAATATTGACTATTCTATTCTTTATATATTTAATAGCATGATTCACTTCTTTTTTTAAAGGACTTATCATTAAAATATCTATTGAAATCATAGGGAATACATACGTTTTATTTAGTGAAACTCTTCCACATTCTTCATGATGTTACCTCTCTTTTTAATAAAAGAACTATATTTTATTTCTACAATTTTTCTTCCAATATCAAGATCTTGTATTATATTTCTGAGACTTCTTATAAAAATCTTGCCAACTTGCAGTTCTATTTTTTTCATTCACAATTTTTCTTCCAATGTCAAGATCTTGTATTATATTTTTGAAACTTATTTTTTTATAAAAAAAGTTTTGCTCACTTGCAGTTATATTTCTTTCAAAATTTCAGACATTCATTTCTCTAAATGACTTATTGTAAAATATTTCCATATTTTTGTCTTTTCTTTATACATGACACTGTATCACTGGTGAATTGCTCATTTTTGTTTAAGTTTGGACCATCAATCAAAGCTATTATTTTAAAATGATTTTCAAGATCTACTTTAAATTTATATATTTTGCTTCTCTGACTTTGTATTAGCATATAAATTACATTTCACTAATCGATAATCATTTCCTGTGATAAATTTATTAAGAACATCACCATGTTCACATTTATGCACCGACTTTCCTTTTTTCCCCATTCTAGAGACTTTATGCAATAATTTTTAAAATGATTGGCTGATCTGATCAAAACTTTCCAATACATTTACTTATCATTGTCTTTTAAATAAATCTTGTGTTAAAGCTTTACAGAAGTCCCTACTGTTGTTTTTTCAGGTGCATAGTTTTAAGGTTGTAGCCTTTATATATAATACTTTATCATTATATTATAAATTTATTTAAACATAAATCTGAATGATCTGTATCTGATATCTTTTATTAACCTGAGTAATTAATCTTGCCACTATATCTGATCAATCAACTCAATATTATATCAATTTTTAGTTACAATAAATTCCATTGTTCTTGCGCTTCAATATTTATGTATTTACAGCAAAGAAAACAACTTATTTTCAAATCAATTATCTCTATATCTTTTTTTCATTTCACCTAATCCAATAACATCCCATTTAATACTAGACAGTTCCATTTTATATTCTTCTCCCATTTGAAAACAATCTAGCTAGTTACTCATAGGTAAATAAAAAGTCATCATTGAAAGGCAGTCTAGATTCTTAGCACCCTCTCTATTTAGTTAGCAGCAAACCTTACTATATTCCAGATATTAAAAAGCATGTAAATACAGAATATTTGTATGTGTGGGTTTATCTTTTACAGGAGATTTTAAAAAAAAAAAAAACCTGTTTAGAAGTTATTACCCTCCTCATATTTTATATTTTTAAAAGTAAAAAATATATAAAAAATATGGAAACTCACTTTTTTTTTTTTCTTAAATATTTTTCAAAAGTTTACTACAACTTTGTAATGTTTTAGCTTTCTACGTAAATATTTTTGTCTGTGAACATGTGCCTATTCCTTTCTAACAAAGCATTCCAAAACTCTAGACTTCTTTATATCCATTTCCTGTTATTATCACATCGTGAAACTAGAAGTAAACATAAGAAAATAATAAAAGAAATAACGACTAACAGTTTTTTTTTTAAAAAAAAAAAAAATTATAATCAGATAATATGTATGCATTTATATAATTACAAACTTACTTTTTTTTTTCATATATCAAATGCTCTGGCAAGCTGCTTGGGAGCAGCTATGCTAACCACTGGGCCACCAACGCTTGACTTTTTTTTATTTCTCATAAAAATCAAAATATGATTAAGCAACTTTCAGCATTTTATTGTAAGTAGAATATTTAAGTAATATATTTGAAAGCAAAACATAACCCAATTTAAGAGTTAAAAAAAAGTAAAGGCCTCAATACAATTTTTTTTAAAGTTATTTTGATATTAATTTCCAATCATTTCAATAGCCAATATCCATTTTATACTAATAGGTTTCAGAAAACTGACACACTACTTTTTAAAATGCTACATAATTCAGTTACTAAATACGAATATAAAAATAATAACAACCAGAGCTCAAATGATCAATTTTGGCATCTGAAGCGAGCTTTAAAAATGATGATATTTAAAATTATTTAAAAGGTTTTAAATACTTATTTAAAATGATCTACTGAACAAAGTAATATATGAAATAAAAAATACGTATTAAATAAATATATTTTTTAATATATTAAGTCTCATTTTGATATCTATTTCAACCATCTCCTGAAGCAATTATCTCACTATCTCACCTATGAAATTGGCTCCAACAGCAGCATATAGTACCAAATACCTATGGCAGCTGTCTATCAAAATAAAAAAAATATTTTTCTTTATGACAAAGTTTGCTTGTTATGAAATATAATGATAGTTATGTATTAGATCTGCAATGTCCAGGAAATGGTAGGTCTTTTCACATCCACAATAAATATTTAATCTTATAATTATGTCAAATAAACTTTGCGATGTTATCTGATGTGGTATCAAAATGTGTTGTTTTTTTTTTAAATCCAATCTCATGTCAAAACATTTTTTTTTGTAATATTTTTTGAGTCTCAATTATTGTCCAGATTTCATTCTAGTTTTAATTCAGGGTTAGTTATTGTTCAGATTTCAATTGTATTCTATAATTTTACTTTTGATTTTCTTTACATTATCATTAGAATTAATATAATGACAACTTTGGGCAGGTAGACCGATTGTGGTCCCTGCTCATTTGGACTGCTAATTGGGAGGCAGAGGTATTCAGAACTGTCTTGACATGGCTCGGCTGTGGTTCGAGAGTCTATTGCTTGGTGAACTTGGGCCTTGGACCTCGCTGCCTGTTGTTGTGGTTGGCACAATGCTGGACTTCACCCATTCAGCTGAAGCATTTGAGTCTTCGCTTCGGGACCCCAGGGATGGGACCATTGGGTGATGGTTAACTTCTCGATGGCTGGGCCATGTGGATCCACATACACACACACATTAATCACATTACAGCAATTTTTATGGATGTAATTACTTTTGAACATATGTACATTTTACCTTGTTACATTGAATCAGTGTGTAATCCTTGTTACATTGAATCACTGTGTAATCCTCAATGGGTAAGTGTACCCAAAATTTTTGTAATCTTTTATTAATAAAGGTTACTTTGAGAAAAAAATAAACTTTGATCTAAGGTATTATGATGATGCATTCATTTCTGTACAGAACGAAATGCATTTTTGCTTGATTCATTTGATTTTAATTGAGTAAGTATACATAATTTTCCTGTTTTCTTTTAATTTTCTTTACATTATCATTAGTTATATTAGAGAACTTCAATATTAGACTATTAAAAAGAGTGATGATTAGCATAATAATATCTGTCATGCATTTATGATTAATATAAATATTATATGCCATAATAACAATTATGTCATATAATGAATAATATAAGAATGCCATCCCCAGATGAAAAAAATTAAATGAACTTAGTGTGGAATCATATTATTATAATTATGAATAATTTTAAATATTTTATACTTATTTATCAAAAGCAGAAAAAAAAAAAATCTTTCTGATAGGTAAAAAATTCCAAAGTGAAGGCAATTTATTTTAAGGTAACACTCTAACCAACTGACCCACTCTGCCAACGCCAACAGTGAATATAAATTTCTTATACTTATTTATGAAGTTCCTACTGACTTATCTACTTTTTCCTAAGAGCAAAGTGGATTAATGGCTTCTATATATTATGTATAGTCACACTAGACTGACTTATGGGATTGTTTGTTATTGCCATGAGAGCAACCTTTTAAAATTTTCTTCTTTGTACCTTTTTCATGACAATGGCAAACAATACCATAAGTCAACTTAATGTGGCTATATATAATGTATGAAAAACACTAATCAACTTTGCTCTTAGGAAAAAATAGAAAAATCAGGAGCAATATCATAGATAAGCATATGAAATTTTTACTGGCTGTTGCCTTTGGCAGGATGGTTCAGTTGGTTAGAGTGTTATCTTAAAATTCAAGAATCTATGGGTCCAGGTTCTGTTCCCATGCTAGTATTGTCACTGGTCAGGCTAGCAACACTTAAAAAATTCAAGAATCTATGGGTCCAGGTTCTGTTCCCATGCTAGTATTGTCACTGGTCAGGCTAGCAACACTTAAGAAGGGAGAATAATACCTCTTGAAACATTGTGCATATATTAAATAGTTAAATATATTTGGAATATTTAAAATAAAATTAATTTTTTCTAGACATTCAATACTCATATTAGATGGTGGAAATAGTCTAATATATAAAGACAATGGAAAACAAATGATTAAAAATTGATTTTTTTTGGTCTAAACAGACAGTAATCATTATAAAAAAAAAATGTTTTCGTTTTTTTTTTAAAAAAACAAAAATAGTGTATATCAATAAAATAATATTTTTTAAAATGATGATCCATATTAATTCCATCTTTATTACTCTTTTACTTGACTAAATTTTTTTTTAAAATAAAAGTAAAAAACTTTATAAAAAGTAAGATATTTTTAAAGAGGATATATCTTATTAAATAGTTTGATCCTATTAGATTATAAAAACAAATGATTTTACCCATACATGTTGTATCCAAATCACTTTTATAACAAATACTGGTCATAGGATAATCTTAAATTATTTTTATTAAAAGGTTAATTTTATAATAAAATTGTATTCTTCTAGTTTAGTGTAGTGTTAAAGTAGCAAATTCTGGAGCTAAAAATCTATAGTTTGTGGCTAAGTACTGTCACTTTAGATGCTTAAACTTTCTGTAAACTTCTGAGAAATTGTTGATAGTTCTGTCATTTCTGATATGCAAACTTCATTTCTATAAATTATTGCTTTCTTCTTTTTTGAAAATGTCTTAATTCTTTTAGTTTTAGCACCATATGATAGCTTTTATAACATTTTCTAAAACATTGAAACATTATTTGATTTGATAAACAATTATATTACCAGCATAGTTTGGATAATAAAACCAAACTCTATTGGTTTCAATTTCTTTGCTTCCCAATTTGATTTATAAAGTATTTTTTAAATATTTGCTGTAAAAAGTTCTGGAGAAATGAATTTTGTCTGCACTCTTGCCAATATTAATTTTAAACATTGATAATATCTTATTTTGTGTTACAATATTCTAAGCTTTCCTTTTAAAGCAAAAAATCCAATGTAAAACGGCAACTCAAATTTACTAGTGTTCTAATGTTTTTCTTATTACATGAATAAGATTTCTTTTACTTTTAGCTTGATAATTGGTTAACTTTATTCCAAAGTTCTTATCAAAGATTTATTACAATTTAATCAACATCTTACATATAACTAACAAAAGGCTGATTAATTTTTTTATAATGTGTAACTTCACTTTACCTTTTTTAATTGCAAAATCTCTATTTTATCCATCAAGTCATGTATGTTCCTACCATAAAACATTTTGAATTTTCATCTGTTTACAATTATTCCATCATCTAATGTTTTTTACTCTTTTTATATTTAAATGCACTCATACTTTATCTCTTTGTTTGAATGTATTACATTTCATTTGGATATTATTTTTACTTTATAGGATATTTTATTTTTCAATCTATTATCATAAAAAATTTGTACAATTACTAATGATAATTACATAGGACTAGATTTTAATAATTTTGCTACTTTTTTTACTGGTAAAATAATATGCATCTTACTATATATAGCAGCTTGTATCTTTGAAATTTTTTTTCTTAATTTCTTAACCATTTAATAGTTATATTTCTTTTATGTTATCAATATTTTTTTATGCTCAACTACAGAGATCCTCTTATTCAATTCCTCTAAATGAATCATTGGCTTGTCACATTTACTATAGAATTATTATTTTTCTTTATTCTTGTTAAATTGACTCTAATAAACTAACTAACACTTTCTTTCTAATCTTAACAAGTCTGGGGGAGTTACTGTAAAAGTGTAAAATAATTTGAAAGTTAGTGATATTTGTAAATAACTTTTTTTAATTTTGTATTTTATCTTCAAAAATTTTTCAATTCTAATAATTGTTTCATTCAATCAAAAGAATTTATGCATAAAATACCATTCTTAAATCATTAATTTGAAAACTTGTTGAGTAATAAAGGAGAAATATATTGACATGGTATCTTCTATTAAATAATTAACAAATCTTAAAAGTCCATCTTAAAAATGTGTATTTCTATTTTTTCATTATAATGAATTCTAAACTTCTCATATTTTCAGTATTTTTTTTTTAAAAAATTACCCGCATGTATATTTTTTAAAACTCCTTATCTTATTTTTTTCTAGTTTCACAAAGTCTGACTGACCTATTTAATAGTTTTTTTAATTATGAAATTCTTTTTTACTTAAATAACTTACTGTCACAGACAATCAAATAAAACATTTATCATCAAATATTATCTAGGATGAAAACTTAGGATTCTAGCATCTTTTGTTTTCAGTCATCTATTACTGCTTTTTCCATTGACATTACAGTTTCCAGAGAATACATTTCAATTTATTTTTATCAGTCATGATTAAAAATAAGAAAAACAACATTAAAACATATAGATACTTATAAATAATACAAAAACTCTGTCAGATAATGAAAATTATTCTTCACATATAAAGTGTGATAAACAGAGTAGCTAAAATTCAAAAAACATTAATCACAAAAAACTATTGCCAAACACTTTTGGTACTGAAAGTGCTTGGCAAATAGTTTGGTTCTAGTACATGGTACTGAAAGCACTTGGCAAATGTTTTTTTGTGGTTGATGTTTTTTGAATTTTAGTGACTCTGTTCATCACACTTTATACGTGAAGAATAATATAGATACTTATATTTTTTCTGATTCAAGATCATCAGAAATAATCATTCTTTTGACAAAATATTCATGATGATATTTCTTGATACCAAACTCAGACAGATAATCAAGCTGATAAAGATACTCTTCCTTAATGAATGATTAATCTACATCCTTTACTATATCAGTAAACACAATAACTATAAAATCAAAGTCAGGAATTTATTTGCCATAATTAGTTTGTTTGCTTAAAAAAAACCCTGATAAAATCAAAAGACCTTTTGCTAAATAACAAACTCCTTTTTTGTAATTGTTAAGGCAGCATTTAAGAAAGATCTAAAATTATGCATAATTAAAAGTTTAGTGCAGTAATTAGAATGTGTCCCTAATTAATGGATTAAAATTGCTATTTTAAGACAACTATAATGACAAGACAAATGAGGATGAAAAATTCCTATGCCAGATAAATTAATGTCTCCTAAATGACAATATACTCCAGAGAATCATGAGTTTAAAAGATCTAGAAGAATAGACTAATAGGGGAATTCATGAAGCATCATTCCACAGATATATAAATACTCTAAGTAAATAATTAGATCTAGGTTTTTTATAGAGGTACTTCAGAACTTTTATTATTTTGTAGATTTTAAAGCAAATAGAAATAATTGCATATAATTTAATATGTATTTATGGAATATTATTTATTGTATAATAATAGTCTGTCCAAGCTCTTAAAATTGTTATATGTTGATGAATGCAATTGTATAATAATTATATTGTTTATTATTTTCAATTATTGAATGACATTATGATTTTTTGGCGCATATTTGCTGGTAGCCTGCTCATCTGAGTGCAAATCTTATTAACAATTAGTTGGTAATAAATATCTATCTATGGATATTCTAAATTGGTGCAGTCAGCAAAATAACCTATGATAGATTATATATCACAATAAAGAGTCCCAATATTTCAGTCAAATCTGATGGTGCTTTAACAGTAATTTGCTTTTGCCATAAACTTTGATGCAGTAATGTCATTCCAAATCTAATAACAGTGTTATAAAACAGATTAACATTTGGGATTAGTGTTGGACAAAATTAATAATGGCATTGCAAATTAATTTTATTGCTGAATTTGATATAGTGATCCAGAAGAATTGAAGATATATGTTATATTTGATATAATGATCCAGAAGAATTGAAGATATATGTCATAAACATGGAAAGATACATGCTAATTATTAATATAACTGATAATAAATTAAAAATAGTGACATTAATGTGGTTAGTGGCAAAGAATAGCTACAGTTAATTAATCACTTGTACACCCTGAAAGTTACAGAAAAGGTGCTTTATGATAAACTAAAAGAAAAGCTAAGTAAGTAGTTCAAGCCAAAGATATCTAGATATGTAGTCATCTGTGATTTAGAAATAGATGTTAGGAAGTAAACAAAAATACAAGAATTTGATGTTAGTACCTACTCATTAAGAATGTAATTTTGATATGGAGTTTGCATCTTGGCCAGTTAACTCATGCAACAAAGTGGAGTGAATCTGAATTGACCAAATATGTAGATATAAAGTTCTTGTAGAGCAAGTATGTGAATTCTAAAGTGCCACAGAGTTTGTAAACTCCCAAAGTATTATAAATAAAATAAATTTGTCTTAAATAAAAAGAAAATGAATAATGATAATGCTATGGGCATTACAATTTGTTATTGTTGAAGAAAACTGGGACATATAAAAAACCTCAATTGTAAATATAAAAAGAAGTGTTGCCATACATGTGATATTATGATCATTTGTCTTGAGTTGGTAGAAGTCAAAGAAAAAAATAGAGTCAATCCATCACCCATCTGTCAAATTAGAGGTGACTGTAAACAAAAACAAACTAATTTCAAAAAGAAAAATATCAGTGATGATAATTAAATCCCAGATGCTGTTTTTGTTTATGAAAAGAAAGTTAAAGAGGAAATTAATATTAGAACTGGAGTTAATTTAGAACCAAAAATAATGGGTTAAACATTATAAAGAAAATTAAGGAAGTGATCTCTGTCACTAAAACAGATTTATTAGCAAGTAAAGTATGAATTGAAATCCCATAGAAAAATAGTGTTAGTAAATGTATCTGAGAAAATGATCAATCAAGTGAGAAATCTGCCTCTGCACACTGATACAAAAAATAAACCCTTTATCAGGCAGAAGCTAATTTAAATCATTGAGCATCAAAATAAAAACTATTAATCAAATAAAACTAGAATTTGTGGTTCAGGGAAGATTTTCAAATTTATTTAAGTCTAGGCCTTCTAAATTCAATACAGTGCCTGTAGATATTAAAATTTTAAAAAAATTTCACTCTCATTTGTAAAAATGAAAGGTCTCTTTTGTAATGAAGCCTTTAGTGGGGAAATTTTAGTGGTCTCAAGCTATCAAATCATGGTAATATATACATATGGATCATACTGATACATTTAAAGGCAACTTATTTTTGATAGTTGTTCTAATCTTATACTGACTGCAGATTTTCTTTAATTTTTCTGCCATTCCTGATATGAATGAATACACTACCATACTGTAACAGTCAGAAAATGTGTGACTCATTAACATAGTGCAGAATTCGACCACCTCACAGAACTGCAGCACCATCTAGGTAGCGAAGCCACCCATAGTACTAAGTTCGAACATAGTTTATCGGTTCCACAATACAATCTACGAAACAATGCATCTGATGCGACATTAGTAAACATTTCTTTAGGCACGGTGGTCAGGGATATGCAAGAGATTCATGATTTTATTTTCGAGTTAGCCAATAATCATGCTAATATTAATTAAATATTTATATTTACATAATCGAGGAAATATTATATAGAATGGGTATCGAATAAATAAAATGTAACTGTAGACGTATAGTTTGAAATTATTTATTGAAACATTTTAATAAAAATAATTTACTATTAATATTTTATAAGATTTAAATTGTAATGGAATTTTCTGATACTTTTATATTCAAGAAGTACATTTATTTATTTAAACATATTTTATATTTAAGACCTCAGTAGTGGTATTTCCGATATTGTAATGTTTACAAAAGAAATACATTTATTTGAAGGTGTAATCTAGCTACCCAAAACTCTTGAGCAAGTATTTCTAAGGCATGCCTTAAGGGGTTTATACCTTTGAAATGCAAGAGTCTAAAGTAAAATTTATAAGAGTAGCGGCGGACATATATTTATTTAATTAAAATATTTACTAACAACTAGGGGCAAACATTTATTTGAGAGTAAATTATGTCACTAATGCAGGGATGGAGTGATACATAGAATAATAAAGTTAATTAAAGAAACATGTGGTACGTTTTAGAAAGGCGATATGGAATGGCAGTATATTGAAACTGCATAGCCATGATTGAGTTTATAAGAACGAGAACGACGAGCTGGCGTTTGCCATCGGCCCAAAGAGGTAAGGTGTCACATAAGCATAACCAGGGACAAACGGTTCATGCCGTGATTGCCTGCTGGCTGCATGATGGTCGTCTAGCCCTACGGAAGCATTTATGTCCACTTGTGTAGGACGACTGGGGTTAATTTCAACCCTATGGAATCCGGAATATTCAAGGCTTATAATGGGTCATCGCGTCTCTAAAATGTAACACATGTATAATGTATAGATGATTTTGGTAAAATTTAAATATATTTTCTAACTTGGGCCTACATTATCAACATTTAATAATGGACGTTTGCGACTCTCAAAGAAATGCAATTTTATGGAATTATTAATCAAGATTTAATAAAATATAAAACATATAAAAACTGGGTGATTATTACACTAATACATCAGCCATTTGCTAAGCAGTAGACCCTTATATTACAATAAAGGAAACATTGAATGCATGTCAATTTATATGAAAATATTAAGTTATTTATGAAAGTAAATATTAATGAAAATTTGACACACATCCACTGTTTCAAGTGATCATAGATTTATATTTAGAAAATTATGAGCATGCAATAATTATATGATAAAATGTAGATTTTTGAAATACGTACCCAAAAAAGGCATGCAATAATTATATGATAAAATGTAGATTTTTGAAATACGTACCCAAAAAAGATAGAGTGAGGTAAGCTAGATTATTAGAGAAATTTACACAATAAATTAATTATTAAATTTAGTTTTACAAATGATAATTTTACATTTTACAAGTTATATAAGTAGTATGAAGAATGAGCTATAGCATATTAGTAGAGTACTCTAGAGAATTTGGACACACAGGTACCTGTTTTATGGGAAGTTCAGTAGTAAATTGTTCATGATTAGCAGTTCTTTCCTGTATTTAGGTGCTTCATTTAATTTAACAGCAGCAGCAGCTTTCTCATTTATTTTAGGCAGCAGATCTTCGTGGTGAATTTATGACGGGCAATAGAAGGTTTAGCATCCGATAGGCCATCTCCCGGGCAGAGAATAGTTTGGGCGCTTTTACTCGGTCATACCATGGCAGAAAAAAATTATTTAATATTTTGGAGACTCTCAACTGATTGAGAGCACAGCTAAAGTTAAAGTGAATGACTCTAGAAAGTCTAAGATGGCCTCCTTTCTTATCTCTTATCTTTCACATTTTTGTTAGTGTATTTTTAGATTCCACTTAATCTGCCCTGAGGATAATCAATGCATTTTTGTTAATTCTAATTAGAGAAAACTGTCTTCTATTGTTTATGTTTAGATTTTACATTTAGTTTTTGCAATTAGATTTTAGGGAATTTTTTCTTTTTAATTAATCTATTATCTCTCACGACCCGATGCTTTTAAAATTTCAAAGACAAAAGGAACATACAATTACTTTTACTTTTAATTAAATATTACATCAGATTTCTAAAATTATTATTAAATGAAATTTAAACAAAGCAATAAATAACGGATTTTACAATTTAAAATAAATGGTTAAAAATATATTTTTTTTTATATAACTAAAAGAAATCTAAATTATATTATTTATCTTTATTTATTGCCCTAAATTTGAGATTGAAATGTGTGCATGTTTATGGTGAATTCTACATATATCTATACATTTTTAATATTGCTACACACACAATTCGATACCAAAAAGTTTAAATTTGGGTGGGATAGACCGGTGAGTGAGACTATAGAAAAAGGTGAAACTTAAGATTCGAATACGAATCTTACTGTTTCAATACCAATAATTGTTTTCTCTTTTGGTGTCTCTTTGTGTTGTTTATTGAAGGTTTTCCTGATGACTGCTGATGGATAACCATTCTTTGAAAGCATTTCTTCTATGTGAACCTTTTCTTTTTTCAAATCTCTGGTTTCTGAACAAACATCCTTTCTTCTGTTCCATAGTGATAATACAATTCCATGTTTAGTGCTTCTTGTATGATTGGATGTATATGCTAAGTACTTGCTAATGTGTGTTGGTTTCCTGTACACTGTTGTTTTTATTTTGCCCTGATGGAGTCTTGTCACAAGAACATCTAAGAATGCCAATTTTTGTTCTTGTTCTGATTCCATTGTGACTTTAATTGTAGGAGATAGGTTGTTAATGTGCATCCAGAATTACTGTAATTGTACCTCACCATGTGGCCATACCACAAATGTATCAACATATCGAAACCACACTTTAGGTGGACATGGAGTAGTATTTATGGCTGTGGTTTCAAATTCTTCCATATAAATATTGCTGAGCAAGGGTGACAGTAATCATCCCATGGCCATATTTTGATTTTATTGGAAGAATTCTGATTTATATTGAAAGTATGTTGTTGTTAGATAGAATGTTAATAATTCAATTATACTATCAAAAGGTAGAGCTGTTCTAGTTTGTAGACTATTATCATCATGTAACCTTTTCCTTACAATAGACAATCCCTCATCACATGGTACATTTGTAAACAGACTTTCACATCAAAGCTTACCAATATGTCAGTTCATTCAATTTTCATGTTCCTGATTAATTCTACAAAGTGCTTAGAATCCCTGATGAAAGACTGGATCCTGTATGCCAATGGACTAAGAACTTTGAGAAGAAATCCTGACAAATTTTGACATAGTGAATTTCTAAAACTAACAATAGGTCTTAATGGAATATTGTCTTTATAGATTTTAGGTAGTCCATACAGGTGGGGAATATTGCTGAAATACTAAGTTAATTTTTATTTTCTGAATCAATGAAATACCTGTAATGCTTCTGGAGTAATGCTTGTCATTTTACCTCTGTATTTGGAATTGAATTTTTTGTTACTTTTTTGTATTGGTCTGCTATGAGAAGGCCTTGTATTTTGTTATCAAAATCAGTTTTATCTATTACAGCTGTAGTGTTACCTTTGTCAGAAGGAAGAATGATTATAGATGTATCCTGTTTGAGAGATTTAATAGCTTTTCTCTCATCATACAAAATGTTTGACTTCTGCTTATGCACTTGATGTCTTTCAAGTGTCATTTTTTATTCTCCAGCAGATGGTGTAATGGTGAAATTCAAACCTTTTTCAAGAACTGATAATTCAGCAACACTAAGGTATTTACAACTAAGATTTTTCACTGATAATAAGGATAGACTAGTTGCAGTATGACTTTTGACTTGCCCATGTAGATTTACAAGCTTCTTCTGAAGTTCTTTTATCCTTCCATGTAACTTACAATATGATCTGTTCACTGCTTGACAAATCTTTACCTGTAAGTTTATTTTGTAGAAATGATTCCATATTTCTAATAGAACACAATATTTGATATTTGGTAAACCACTGTAACTTCATACTTTCTCTCAAAAAGGCTCTTCAGTGGTTTACCAAGTATCAAACATTGTATTCTATTAGAAATGTGGAATCATTTCTACAAAATAAACTTACAGGTGAAGATTTCTCTAGAATTTGTCAAGCAGTGAACAGATCATATTGTAATTTACATGGAAGAAGAAGCTTATAAATCTACATGGGCAAGTTAAAAGTCATACTGCAACTAGTCTATCCTCATCATCAGTGAAAAATCTTAGTTCTAAACACCTTATTGATGCTGAATTATCAGTTCTTGAAAAAGGTTTGGATTTTGCCATTACACCATCTACTGTCCCATTATTGGACACAATGGCAGCCACTGAGGAGGTGACCCAAAACTTGACTTTAGAAGAAGCAGCAGAATTATGCTGGGAAATAAAAAGACATTTGGAAGACATCAAGTGCACAAGCAGAAGTCAAACATATGTGATAAAAGGAAAGCTATTAAATCTCTCAAAACAGGATACATCTATAATCATTCTTCCTGCTGACAAAGGTAACACTATAGCTGTAATGGATAAAACTGATTATGATAACAAATACAAGGCCTTCTCATAGCAGGCCAATACAAAAAAGTAGCAAAAAATCTAATTCCAAATACAGAGGTAAAATGACAAGCATTACTTCCGAAGCATCACAGGTATTTCAGTGATACAGAAAAAAGAAAATTAACTTAGTATTTCAGCAAGATTTTTCAACTGTATGGACTACCTAACATCCATAAAGACAATGTTCCAATAAGGCCTATTGTTAGTTCTAAAAATTCACCATGTCAAACTTTTTTTTCAAAGTTCTTAGTCCATTGGCATACAGAACACAGTCTTTTGTCAAGATTCTAAGAACTTTGTAGAATTAATCAGGAACATGAAAATGGAAAGAACTTACATAATGGTAAGCTTTGATATGGAAAGTCTGTTTGCAAATGTATCATGTGATGAAACATTGTCTATTGTAAGGAAAAGGTTATATAATGATGATAGTCTACAAACTAGAACAGCTCTACCTATTGGTAATATAATGGAATTATTAACATTCTGTGTAACAACAACATACTTTATAACTCAGAATTCTTCCAAAAAAATCAAGGGATAGCCATGAGATAATCACTGTCACCCTTGCTCAGCAATATTTACAAGGAAGAACTTGAAAACACAGCCATAAATACTACTCCATGTCCACCTAAACTGTGGCTTTGATATGTTGATGATACATTTCTGGTATGGCTACATGGTGAAGTACAATTACAGTCATTCTGGTGCACATTAACAACATATCTCCTACAATTAAATTCACAATGAAATCAGAACAAGAACAAGAGATTTTCTTATGACAAGACTCCCTCAGGGCAAAGTAAAAACAACAGTGTATAGGAAACCAACACACACTGGCAAGTATTTGGCATATATATCCAATCATACAAGAAGCACTAAACATGGAATTGTACTATCACTATGGAACAGAGCAAAGGAGGTTTGTTCAGAAACCAGTGATTTAAAAAAAGAAAAGATTCAAGAATGGTTATCCATCAGCAGTCATCAGAAAAACCTTCAATAGACAAAACAAAGAGACATCAAAAAAGAAAACAATTAATGGTATGGTATCCATACATACCAGGAATAGCGGACAAATTAAAGAAAACCTGCTTTCAATATAACATTAGAACAGCTTTCCAAAGCCATACCACACTTCAAGAAATTCTTATTTCTACTAAGCCTAAACTAGAAATGCTGAAGAACAAAAACTGCATCTATAAAATACCATGTGAATGTGGAAGGAAATACGTTGGTGAGACCTATCACTCTGTTGAACAGCAATTGAAAGAGCACAAACTAATAGTTAAAAGAGAAAAACAGATGTGTCTACAGTAGCAGATCGTGAATGTACTAATGATATGTTTAATTGGGAAAATACAAAGTTATTGGAGAAAGAGGAAAAATGCACAGAAGAAAATTCAAGGAAGCTGCTCATATAACAATGGTAAATAATCTTATAAATCAACCCAGTGTGGCAATACACAATATATAGAAGCCTCTAATTATTCTTGCTCTTAGGAAAAATATTAAACAATAATAAAAAAAATTGAAAGACTCAGGAGGATTTGAACCAACCCTCATATATAAATATATCAAAAATTCCTTCTATATGTTGTCTTTGACAGAATAGCTCAGTTGGTAGAGAGTTGCCTTAAATTCGATATTCAAGAATCTAAAGGTGCAAGTTCAATTTCTAAGCAAGTATTATCACTGTGCATTCAGGCCAACGAGACCTGAAGAAGAGTGGAGAATAATACTACTCAAAACGTTGTGTAATTACTAACCTGTGTTGTTATTGGTGTGTTATTAGTAACAAGTTGTTTGTATTTGGAAAGTTTAAATAAAGTTTAAAAATTTTAATACATTCAACATTAACTCATAGATGATGGAAATAGTCCAACATATCACATCTAATAATATATCATCATTACAAACTTTCAGAGAAATCCTTAGGTAAGTCTCTAGAGGAAAGGATGGATTATTAAGGTTATAATTAAAAGAAATCTAAAATTATGTATAATTAAAAACTTAGTGTAATAATTATAAAATGTATCTAATTAGTGGGTTAAGACTGTTATTTTAAGACTGTAATGCTAAAACAAATGCGGATGTAAAATTTCTATAGAGAGATTTACTCGATAGGTAAATAATTTTATCTAGGATATATATATATCGCACAGATCTTTTATGATTTTGTAAAATTCTGGGTAAACGGTTATAAATATATATAATTTAATATGTATTCATGAAATATTATTTATTATTTAATAATATTTTCTCCGAGTTCTTGAAATTGTTGTACATAGATATCTATCTGTTCTCTTTGCAATTGTGTAATAAATTATATTGTTTATTGTTTCCAGTTATTGAAACGTCTGTTATGTTTCTTTTGATGCAAATTCAGCCGATAGCTAAATTCTCCTGAAAAATCCAACTATTAATTAACTCTTGGATATTACATATATTTTTACGTATGAATAGTATATTTACGTACGTGGGTTTAAATGCATAATATTTTCAGTGTTATGAGATAGAGTGGAGAGTGATGGGTCGTGTGAAAGTCTGTGCTCATATACCCTATATATTACATATATAGACACAGGTGTATAATAAGTCTGTGTTTCAATTATTTAAAAAATAAAATAAATTTAAAAAAAACAACAATATTTTATTATCTAGAGTCTAGACTTTTAATATCCGTTTTTTTTTAATTACCTGAGGATATTTGCTTCATAGTTTAGCCTGAATTCATTAGCAAAACATCGTATATAAAATCCTGATTGTTTAAGTTAATCTAAATAAAATCATACTAGAAATTAACCGATAAAACAGAAAAACTTTCTTTTACATAATTTTAAACAATGTAACATTTGTTAGGACTATAAAGTAGTTGATTTCCATATAAATTCACAAATGCATATTAACATTACAATATATCTTTTATAATAAAAACATGTTTAAATAATAAAGATACTTAAAATTAAAACTAGCGGTAGGTAGTTCAACATCCATTATTATATATTTTAAAAAAATCTCACGATATAATTAAATATATAGGGTATATGAGCTTAGACTTTCACACGACCCACCACTCTCCACTCTATCTCATAACACTGATACACTTGAACACATATTTTTCAACATATATATGTTCAAATGTATCAGTGTTATGAGATAGAATGGAGAATGGTGGGTCGTGTGAAAGTCTGTGCTCATATACCCTATATATTACATATACTGATACAGATATATAATAAGCATATATTTCAGATATAATTAAATGTAAATCTAAGTCGAACTATACCAAAAAAAAAAAAGTAATAAATGACTGAAAAAGCTTTATGATAAACTTATGAAATCTTTATTTTGATGGTTATTATATGCTTTTTATGTTAAAAATACGTAGAAAAATAAGTGTGAAGATGTGCTTTTATTAAACATATTTTTATTAAAAGAAGCTTGCAGTAATATAATTAAAATAACGTAATCAATTAGCTTTGTTAAAATAACTTTACTGAGTATCTCTGGCTACAATTTTTTATAAATAAAAAAGAATTAGTAGTTATTTTTTAAAAAAATGTTTGTTTTTAATAAAACATTCAATATTTATAGTAAAAAGATCCAGTTTTATATTGCTATTAAAGTATTAAACAACAAGTAGATGTAATAAACAAACCTAATAATAACAATTAATATATATATAAATAATAACAATTAATGAAACCATACAAAGTAAATAGGTTTCTATATATTGTAAAAAACAACAACAACGATTAATAATTTTTAATTCACATACAGTAAATGTATATAGATAGAAGTTGAAAACCCCTACTCAACAAAGTATAAAAATATCTAAGCAAATATCAGTAACTACTGTTGAAATAATAATAATCATCGTCATCAATGTACAAATGAACCCAAATATTTTGAAATAAGAATACCAAGAAATTAGTAGATTATTAATTAACAGTAGACTTCAAAACAATACAAATAAACTACTATATCAAAGGATGAACTAAAAAAATAATAGTGTATCATATATTTGAGTGTAAATTACACAAAACATAAATGTTGTCAAGCGCTGTTAGCTGAGAGGTCATCGCGGCCACCTTGCAAGCAAGTAGTTGGTTGCAGACGGTTGTGGATTCGCGTCCCGGCCGGTGCTATGACATTTGAGAAAAAAAAACATAAATGTTCAAAATTAGGCACAACAAATATTTATCAATTTAAAAAAAAACTGTTTAGAGTTCACAGAACAATTCTTGAGTGATAAGATATTGTCTCATTTCTGCCAAAGACTCTAGAAGATTTTTTTTAAAAAAAAAAACTCCATTAATAATTGTGAAATCCACAAATTGACATTATAACAATAGTCAAAATCATCATTTGAAAAAATGAGAAAAAACTAATAACAATATTGAATAAAGATCAATATAAATATAGATGCAGCAAAATTGAAAATAATCTAGGTCCAAAAATAAAAACAGTATTTGGTAATAACAAATATAGGTTATCAAACTAGCCAGACTGTAATTCACCAAAGTATTTTTGAGTAAATATAGGAATAGAATAGTGTAAAAATAATATATTTATTAGATACAGATGTTATAGCCAATATTCCAGCAAAAGAAAAGGGTAGTAGGTTTGGAAATGTCAATCAATGTTAGTTAGCTAAGTTTTGTTAAAAGGCTAAACCAGCTAAAAAGCTTTGTAAATAACAGATATTTTCAGAAAACAAAATACCAAGAGAATGAAATTGAGACTCAAATACTCATATCTTTTTGCATTAAAGTGCATGCTTGAACAAAGCTGAGATACCAAAATTACAATTAATAAATAAAATTTTGGAACTGTATATTTAAAAAATAAATATGTTTTACAAGTAATAACAAAGAACTGATTGTACTTATTATGAACAATATGTGGAGGGTTTTTTTTTTCATATGTCATAGCATTGGCTGGGAGGCAAACCTACAATTTGTCTGCAACCAACTATTTGCTTGCAAGGTGGCTGTGATGACCTCTCGGCTAACAACGCTTGACAACAATATGTGCAGTTTTCTAGCAATTTCTGTCATTTCCAATGTTTTCTAACTGATTTTACTTTTTAACAAAATCTAATTAAAGATAATGTTTTTGAAATTACCAAGACCTTTCCATTGCTGGAATATTTATCTATATTAGCTATGCCTAAAGTATTTGATAATTTTAATAAATAATAGAATATTGGATAACCTTGTGCTATTATTCTTATCATAATTAAAAGAATTTAAAGAAGTAAGTAGATTAAATAAAATAAATTGATGGTAGTAATAACCACAAACCTAACAAATGCATAAGTTATTTTGCTTTTTTTTTTATTAATATTAATGAAATAAAAATACTTTAAGTTAAAAGTTGAAAGACTTTTACATTTAGATTTCCAAAAAATATTAAGTAAAAAGTCATATATGAAAATATTTTTTTTACTTTTTAATAGTCAATAATAATAGCAACAAAAAACTATATTTCTGTCTGGGGGTTTTTTAAGACAAAAAAGCTTCACATAACATATTATAATAGACATATAATTAAATATTTAATTAATAAAATTATTATATATTGAACTTATCATTATAGAGCTACCAAGAACAGCATTTTAAGAAAAACTACAAATTCAGATGAGAAGTGATTGTAATATTAACCTCGGTACACCGAATACTAGGATTATTATTATTCATGATTTTTTGTTTTTATTGAAGTTATTATTTAAAAAAATTATTTTAATACTGTGTTTTAAAACAGTTGGCACAAATGTGAGATCTTTAAAATATAAAAAACTATCCTGGTACCAGATCTATATAACTATACAAAGAAGTTGGCTTGGATTAGAAATCTTGTTTTTGTTTTAATTGTAAATTAGTATCTTAAAGAAGCAAAAGATAGTTAATGGGTAAATTAGTTCTTTAATTAATTCCAACACTGACTCCTAAGCTTACACTAATGAAGGCAGAAACCAGAAATTGATCTCAGGATGTGAATATTATAATGTTATATCATCTAATGTTCATTAATTATTCAGGATCACAGTAGTTAGTTGTAGAGTAAAATGAGAATTGTTTTTAAAAATGTAAATATTATTTATTAATATATATATATATATATTTAAAGGGTTAATTATAATTTAGGATTATAAAGTTTATTCTTGTATGGAATGTCCAAAACAACATCAACAAAAACCTGGCACTAAGCAACAAAATATTACAGTCTCTATAACCTATTATTGTGAAGCTATGTTTTTCTTTAAATGATTTATTATAATACAGTATATTTATTATGGAATATTTTTTAGTAGATGTTTTAGAAAACCAAACAATTATCATATCTAAAATTAAAAGAGAAAAATTTTTTTAAACATTTTTTAAATTTTTATTATTATTAAACATTACTTTAAAATCTTTGTTTTATTATTTTTATCATATTATTCCTACTATTTTTTATTCATTCTCTCATTTTATGTTCATTTATTTTATTTCTGTTTAAATAGATTATAATTTTAAATTCAAATATTTCATTATATTGAAAAAAAAAAATTGTATATCTTAATTTAAAATTATGAAGTTTCAACTCTGAAATAAATAGATACTTGATTCTAACAATCTCAAAGTGGAAAATTGCATCAGAATTTATTGTTAAAGAATATAAAAATATGCATATATATATATATCAATCACTAAAACAGAATTATATTGTTAATTCAAGTTCTGTCACTTAAAAAAAAGGTTTCTAGAGCAAATATAGTTGAAGAAATGTTTATAAAATAAGAATTTTATTTTAAAATATCTAAAAGTTATATTTTATAAAAGAATTTCATTATAATTACTTAAACTTTTTCTTATAGTCAAAAAATGTAAAAGGTAAAAATGTGGATTAAAATTCTCTTAAAATATATAAAAGTATATGTTATATGATGCAAAAAAAAAGAACAACAATATCAAGTCTCTGAAAATGATGAAAGTAATAAATTATTTAATGTCCTTTGGAATTATCTATTACATAATGGCATATTAAAATTTATAATACAGTGCTGAATATTAAGATATTAAATATGGTATGGCTGGCAAACAAATGCATACTACAATTAACAATGAATGTTTCTTGCTTACTGTCATTGCATTATTGATTATATTTCTGACACCTGCTTTGGAACCGAAAATTAACACACACCACATATATATAAACCAATTTCCTTTTCTTTTTTATACCCATATAAGTACAAGCTGTACATATATCTAATAAATGTGAACAAGTACTTTGATCTATAAAATGTACAAATTAGTTTATTCTTTTAATAAGCTGCCTTTAATAATCTGGTGGCAAGGCAATCTTATAATGTGAATAATGCTACTTGCAATTGTTTGAACCATTATGATGTGAAAGACTGGTTAACCTCAGCTTTGATAAAAAGATAAATTGTGAAGAAAAGCTTGTAAAAAAGTATATAATTTTGTCCAATGTATCTGACTATATTGTTTCATATTGCAACTTATGGAATAGCTGCAATTCTACCTCAGTTATTGAATTGGATTGCATTCCTCAAGTTGCTTATGCTAATAACTAAGGGCATTCCATTATAGGAAAACTATAATTTTGGAAAAAGGCTTAGACTTTTTCAATTTTATTTCACTTAGCATTTTCTGTGTAGTAAGTTATTTTTCTGAAGGTAAGTTAAATAATTAGACAAACAATAAGCAGATAATAACGCTTGATCGTAATCATTATCAAAGTACTTGCTTGCCATCTTTCAACACAATTTGTTTTATTACCTCAATTTTAAAGGTACATCACACCTCTAAACTTTATAATAACTAAAGTCCAACTTAAAAGCAATACTTTTTAAACAATCTTATCTAACTTTAAAATTTTGAAGTTAATTCAGCAATGAAAATATTTTTTTTATCTAGAAAAATACACCCCTCACCCCTACATACTTTTTTTTTCTCTTATGATTATATTTTGAACATTGATCAGTAATAAGTCTTTCCTTAACACACACACACATATTAAATTTCCTCATTATTAATAGTATTTTAAACACTTTTTTTTTTATTATTATAAAATAATTGTTTTTTGTTATATTTCAAATTAGCTCTTAATAAGAGTAAAAGACAATTTATTTAAAATTTCAGAATCTATAATTAATTCAAAAAAGGTATTATATATAGTATGACTTTTTAATGTGAAAATTTATCAGAGGCATATGGATAATACATTGTTTCGTGTTAAAAGGACTTCCCCTAATGACATACCTGTCACAGGTACTCTTGACATTTTTAAATAAAATTTAATCGAAGCCAGATGCTAAAGTTTGATGATGTTCTTGCTTATCTATCGTTTCCAAGATGTTCCAGAGTCGTAACCAGGATCATTTATCAAACTGCACAGCTAAGGCTTGCTAAAAGCTCTTATCGGCATTGAAGTGTACTTTAGAAAGAATGTGAAATTGCTAAAATAAAAATGGAAGAATGTAAAAGCATAGTGATCTAGGAAGTTAAACATTCAAACTGACCAGGATAATAAAGTTAAAAAGAAAATTAATGAGAAGAAAGTTCAAAAGTTTCTTTAAAAACTTTAATTCAAACTACATTAATATATACAAAGTAATACAATTAAGAAGATAATTTTAGAATTATGAAAAATGATCCTTCTAAACTTAGAATTTAACAATTACTGTTTTTATAAGATATATATATATTATTTGAAAAGCAATTATTGGCAGTCATTACGTATGTGTATATACACAGGATATCTATATTATATTAAGCAAAGCTCTTATGGCTTCGAGATAATTCACTTGTTACCTTTTCAATAATCTGGGTTCAAGTTTAGGCTAGAAAAATTCGAAAATAATATAGTTCCAAACAAGTTTATATATTTTTTCTTTTAGATAACTAATACGGATAAACTGGATAACCATTCTATATTTGTTGGTAAATTGATGTCTAGAAAAAAAATGCATATCATCAACAGTTAATTTATTGATAAATGATGTTGAAAAAAAAAATTGAATTAAATATGATTACTTACAAATTTTCAAATTAAACTAGTTTAAATCTAATTAATAGAAACAAATCATATTAATAGAAGAAAAATATAAAAATAGATTTTTATGAAATCATTTCATATAACACAATTATTTAAACAGATTTTAGCTTTTGATTCTTATTTAAAAAATGCATAAAATGTTTTTAATAAAAATATTTGCTAAAAAAATGTATGTTCCTCTTTATAGCTTGATGTTATTAATGCATCACAAAATGATTCATATTTTTGATTGTTTGTTCTTTCTTAGATTGCCACAAGCTTGAATGTTCCAAGTACCAACAGCATTTTTCTTGTTACTCATATTTACCCATACTCTTACAGCTCTGTAGAAAAATTATTTTTATAAAACTTTAGACAAATTGATAAAATAATAATGAGCAAACCATCTTTTATGGGAAAACATTAAAGACTGACAGGTAAACATGTAATAGGGAGCTACTACTAATATATCTTATTTGACAGATTAGCACAAACTATTTTTTAAAAAAACTTCAGGAAATGATCTGAAATTATTGATAAACTGATACAATAACTAACTGATAATAGATTTTTTTTACTGATAAATTATAGTTAATATTTTATCAATTCTGCTTTCTAATATATATGCATATTCTTAACTTCAGAGTATATGCTAAGGGAGAAAAAGTAAATAGAGATTATTTAAGTCATCTAAATTTTGAAGATGATATAAACTGTTTTGGCAAATAATGCTTTAGAAGTTCAGGAAATGTTGCAAGAGTTATCAGATGAAAGTAAGAAAGTAGGACTAAAAATAAATGTTAAAAAGACTGAAGTAATGTTCAATGGATTTTCTCAAAAGAAAAAAATAAGGATGACAATGATAAGTTAGAAAAAATTATTAACTACAAATGCCATTATTACTATAAATGAAAACATAATGGATAAATATTAATCCATAGAATTAAACTGGGTTGGAGTGCTTTTGGTAAAAATAACTTAATATTAAAAGGAATATTATGCCAATGTGTTTAAAAAGAAAGGTTTTTAGTAAATAAATAGTTTTATCAATTCTTACTTATAGATTTGTGATTTGGACATTTAACAGAAGAACAATACAGAGACTTCATATGACTCAACAAAGTATGGAGAAATGCTTGTTGGGAGCAAAAATAGATCAAAAATAAAATATATGGTTGAGAGAACAAACAGGTGTTACTTATATTATAGAAAGAATTAAGAGCCTGAGGTGGAGTTGGGTTAGACATATTACTAGAAGAGATGATAATAGATGGACTTTTGAATCTTAAATTGAATTCCAAAGGTTGGAAAAGACCTAGAAAATAACCATATGTGAGATAGTTGCATGAAATAAGAAACTGTGCTGGTTGATGTGGAGAGGAGAGGTTAGAAATTGGAGAAAATGGTTTGAATTTGGAGAGACCATCCTCCAGTAGATCTATAATGGTTGAAAATAATAATTATATATATATATATATATATATAATTATTATTTTCATATATATATATATATATATATATATATATATATTGTAATGGGATAATAATTAATCTTCTACTCCATTATCTCTCTACTGGTTTGATTAACATTTGTAATGAAACAAAAAAAATTTCCCTACATGTTTTAGACAAACATTTATTAATGACACAAAAATAAAATAAAAGATAATGAAGAAATGCCCTTATGGTTTAAATATTATTTATAACAGAGCAAATCATGTACCAATAAATAGTAACTCTATTATAACCTGTATAAAATTATCTAGCTCAGTTGTGAGTTACACTAAGCAATAACAATTCTTCCCATAAATAATGGTTTAGATTGACTGCTACACTAAATTAAAATACTGATGGCAATCTTTATTAAAACCTAATTTATTCAGATAGAATTTAAAACAAAAGAAAACAAACATGTTCATCACATCAGATATCACCAAATCTATTCATTATCCAAAAATAAGCTACAATAAGGAGTGAAATCATATATCACTATCTTAAACAATGATATATGCTTAAGATGTCTATTTAATTTGTAACTGAATAAAATCAAAATCAAACCAGTGAACAACTAAGTTCTGACATACTTTACTAATCAAATATTACATATAGTAATGTAAATTTATGATAACATTTAATGATATTTCCTAACTAAACAAACTAGTTTATAAATGGTTATAATAACATTTAGAGAATGTTTTATAAACTTACAATATCTCTAATGTTTAAATAAAATAAAACCATTAATCAGGTTTATATTAAGTTTAATAAAATTGTTAAATAATATTAATCTATCTATACTCCACTTTATATCAATATACAATTATTGCTTAAGTAATATGTCAAAATGAAATACTCAACAAGAACACATTATCAATAAATCTATTAGATAAACTTGTATTTTTAATACACAATTATATCATCATATCAAACATACAGTAGGTTTCTATTGGATATTTACTGAATCATAATCAACTAATCTTATCCTTCTATTTAAATTTCCTGTAAATCAATTATTAAAATGGATTTTATGACAATTAAACCATATAAAATAATTATTGGAATTTATTTAAGTCAAAGATAGTTATTAAAATTTAATAGTTAATAAGATTTAAGATTCACCTCAAAAAAGTTTAAAGATAATTAAGGCAGATCATTCTGACTAATGACAGAATAAAATCTAGCAAGATCTTTATAACTGAACAAGATAAGCTCTTAATAATTAACCGTAAACTAATTATATTTATATTATCGACATTAGCCCAGATAAAATAAACAAATATTTCAACATAATGACCACATAAAGTTTATCTCTAATTAGATTTAAATAATAATCATATAATAAAATAGATATTTATAAAACCCTATTTTGACATTGGTTTGATCTTAGATTAAGATTTAATTATCAAAAATTACCTTGCTCACTTAAAAAAAATAGATAGATGTATTGGATTTCAATTTATTGATTTATAATAAGAATTAATAATGATAGTAATAAATAAAAAAACAATGTATGCAATTGACTAAAATCATAGCCAGTTAAGAAATACAAATACTTTTTTTTAATATATAATAAATTTAATTGTCTATTACTCTATAAGATTAATAAAAAATAATAAATAAATATATATGGATTGCAAAATATGTTGTAAGACAATGGACAAAATAAACTGTTGGAGAAATTTAAAGATATCTTTCCTAGTCTTTAAATGAATATATAATTTAAAAAATGATTAAATAAAATTGATTTTATTGATGTATTGATATGAGTTATAAATAACTGAACTAAAATAAAATTGATTGTATTTAAATTCTTCTATACAAATATTCTCACAGTTAAATTTTAAATTTAGAAAAAAATAAATATTTGAAAATATTGAGACAGAAATTAATTTATATCATCGGATAAGAGTTTAAATTTTTTTTAAAATAAATCTCTCCAGCCTTTTATTGGGTAGATAGCTTATCAATTAACCCCTAAATATATACATTGTTTATTTATAAATAAATTTTATATTTTAAAATAAAGATAAACAAACATACATTTTCTTTTGAAATAAAAATTATATATACACATAACCTACATTGAAAGTTTTCTTTTTTATTGTTTATGATCCCAAATGCAAAGAAACTATCTATCTTGAGGTAGAAAAGAGGCAAGCATGAATAATAAGAATCAAGGATTTGAATTCAGTTACTTTTTTTTAAAATTTGTATATTTTTCTTTCAAGTATAGATATATCCAACCTTTTAAAAATAACAGTTACTTGGTCAATTCTTTATTTTTAATGATATATGGAGAAACATTTTTTTCATCGACAAAATTATTTTATGACTAATATGGATAGTAAATGATACCATTTTTTCCAAGTCAATAAGGTGAAATTTCAATTAATTAATATCACATAAAAATTAGATCAATTGATCTTGTAAAATTCCTTGATCAAAAATATGATATTCATATAGATATAATGGTGTTTGTATTCATTTTTTAAAGATGAAATCCCAAATTTTGATAAGGAAATATTTTATAACTTGCATGGAATAAAAATGAATTTTGATGGTTTTTTCTTTCTTTTTTATAATATATTCTGCCATTTCCATTAGAATTTTATCAATAAATTGCCCTCAGTTGAATGGGAAGACAATTTAATTTTTTATTCTTCCATTATTTTAGAAATTAATCACTTTAAAAATAAAATTGATAATTTTTAAAGATGAATAATTCTTTATTCTTCCATTATTTTACAAATTAATCACTTTTAAAATAAAATTGATAATTTTTAAAGATGAATGTAAAAGCGTCCATTCTGGACAATGGCAAAAGTCATAAGAATTAGAATTAACGCATTTCAGTTCTATTTATAACTTCTCTTTGCTGACATTAATGTTACTAAGGTAACTGTTCAACTGAACTTAATGGTACCTCAATTCATGCTAATAAGATTTGCCTCCATTTAATAAATAAAAATGAAAATTTTAAAAAAATATTGGATACAATAAAAAAAAATTTGTTTTACAATTTCAATATTATTTTTCATTTTCAATGAAAACAAAGAATTCACATGACATTTTCTACACCTTCTAATGAATATATATTTTTAATACATATTTTTTAAATATATATCCCACTAAACTAATAAATAAACAAATATACATGAAAAATAAAATATTAAATTTTGATAAGTAAGTTGTTATGGCGAATGTAGTAACAAAATGGATATGTAATAATTAATAATAATGATTTTATTCAAGTGGTCTATTTTATGATTCACTTATTTTTCTTTTAAAATTGACTACAACCAATTTATGATTTGAGAATAATATTAATAATAAATAAGAATGTTGTTTTTGATATGGTTGCCATAGTTATCTAGTTAACATTTATAATTCAACACCTCCATTATCCATAAATCAAGTCAAATGAGGTTAAATAATATCAATAAACTGTAATCTACAGCTCTAATCTGGGCAGGTACAATATCTCCCAACCAATGAAAGTAAAAAAGAAAATAAAGGATTTTCCTTTTCTCTTTTTCTTTTCATTTTTTTTAAACAATAAACTACTTTCACCTTAATATACATGAACATTTATTCCGTACACTTTCCTCATCTTCATATATCATTTAATAAGTCAATTTAATAAATTTCAACAACACTCTCAGTGTCCTCATCTAAACAATACATAATTTTTTTTTCTTTTATCTTTATCTTCTTAGTATACATATATAGATTTTTTTCTTCATATTCACAGTCTTCTACCAATGTACCTTAAAGTACAACTATATCTCTAGGTTTTTTTTTTTACAATAATTAAATCTTATATTAGATTTAAAATTAATATTTTATCTCTTTCAGTGATTTCTTTATTAATAATACTTCAAAGTTATAGTCAAACAATATATTTAATATTTCTTTTATAAAAACTAAATATCTTCTAAAAAATCTATTTATAAAATCTAACATCACTAGTTAATATCTAATAACTATATGTTTTCATAACATACCATATTTGCACCATCAAACAAATATATTTACGTATTTTACTTCTCTAAAGAGTTTCACAATATCCTGTTTTGTTTTGTTGTTTTTTTACTGGTAACTCATCCTTGTATCACAAAATTATTGTCTCACTATATTGTCTTTATTATTTTTTTAAATGTTCTTATAAAATTATCTTTTATTTTCCACTCATACATAAACTCATTAGTTTGTTAATCAAATCATGGGCCTTTGAGAAAATAATGCCATCAAAATTTATCACAGTACCAAACAGAAATTAAGCTTTCCCTCTCTCCATGTAATTTTCAACTACTTTCAATATTTTTGAATAAAATAACAGAAAAAAATGTCATTATTTGCATTATCATCTATTACATGGTTGTCCTTACTATAGGTTTCCTTATAAAACAAAGTCTTAATCTGTTCTTCAGAGCATTTATCCACTTTTCCTTTTACTCTATTACTGTAAACTTTTCCTTGGAATGATTACTTAACTTGTTTCCTATAATATATATTCCCTTTTCTTTATTATTATGGCCATGACTCCTTCCACAATTATTTTCCACCATTCATTTACCCTATAACATATGTTTTTATTTCTTTGTGCTACACATCTCTAATCTATGTTATCCCCAGATTTACTCTCCAAATTTTTACTTCTTTAGATTTAACTGTATTTTTCAACCACACTTCATTTATAATTCTCTACCTATCTTCAGTCTTTACTTTTTCATTTTGTTGTATCTGCTCAATATTTGAAAGATTCATATATAAACTTTTCTGCTCATTTATATATTTTATTTTTATTAAATCATCAGAACAATTTATTCCTACCTTTTCAAATCTTTCAACCATAGTTACTGTTTTTAAAGGCACTTCTGACACTTTATAATTTTCTATTTTTGCTTTATTACATTCTACCTTTATATAACTCTGAATATCTTTTAACTCCCTTCTAATATCATTTATCTCTAACATCGATGCTTTCTGAGCATCCTCAGAAGTTTTTTTAATTTTAAAATACTTTTTCTCCAAATTTTAATACCCAATCTTACAGATTTTGACTTCATCATCTAAAATGTTAAGTCTGACTTCTAAGCATTCCTGTGACTTATCTATTAGGTCACTCAATTCATTGAATCTACAATCATAGTTATTATCATATTCCTTCAAGTTAGTATCCAAATTATCTATCCAAATTATATTTAAACTCATCAAATCTTACATTAGTAGCATTCAAGTCAATTTTACATAAATCAATTTTATTATTTATATTTTCTCTTAATTTTTTATTTTTTCTACTTATATCTTCTCTTAGTTCTTTATTTTGACTATCCGTCTTTTCCATCAATTCTCTCAGCATTTGATAGAGACCTCCTTCAGATTCTGAGAATTCTTCTACATTATTGGTTTCCATCTTTACTTATTATTTTATAACAAATTCCCTTTTTTTAAAAAAAAGAAAACTTTATTAAATATTTTAATCTGAGCAGGTACAATATATATAGAAAGAAATACCTGTAAAAATTACATTACTTACAAAAAAGTGTTCATCTGTTATATTTTGTTTTCATGTTATTTTAGATTATGTCTTCTTAAGTATAAGCTCTGGTATCTTGGCTCACATTCAAAATAACTGAGTTCTGGATTTTTTTAAAGTTTTGGCAAAAATGTTATCTTCATTAATAAAAAATTGTAAAATAATAATCAAGGTCATCAATATATTTTTATATAGGTGAAGTTCAGTTAATGTTTGTTTTTATATTTATCATTTGCTAAAAGGTATGCAACAGTAATAAATTTAATACGACATTTAGCCTTAAAATTTATTTATGAATGATTCAAAAATTCTTATTAAAATAATCACATTATTATAGTTTGGATTCACTTATATTTTAATTAATATTCTTCTTTAATTATTATTATTATTATTATATTATTTTTTGCTGTATTAAAAAGCAATATTTATTTTACAAATAATTATTAATTTTAATTTAACAACTAATTTATAAATAATACATTTAAATAGTTTTATATTATATTTCAAATACCTTCATCTAAGAATGAATAAAATATAGCAGAATTTATATATGAATAAACCAATCAAATCAATTCCAGATATAATTCCCATACTTTTTATCAATCAATAAAAAAATATTAGTTTCACCTCCCTCACTATCCATGCATTAAACACTTGAATTTTTCCACAAAAAATGATATTCTGACTTTCTATTTAAATATTATAATTTCTTATGTATTGTATTAACACTTGAATGAATTCACAATTAGATATTTATTTATTTAATACAGTATATACAATATTTAAAACATTTTATGGAAAGATCCAGATATTTAAAGTTCTATATCTCCTAAGAGTTGGATCAGAGCTTAATATGAAAAATACATGCATAGTAAGAGAAGACAGGCCAATGGTAATAACTTACAAGAATATCTTGCTCATATCAGAAATCGTGGAATTAATTTGATTTAGTGCATGCACCACTGGAGTATAATATTTAGCTATTATATATATATATATATTATAATCAATATATTGATCAATATTTTAAATAATTTATATATATATTAAATCACTGTAGAAGAGTTATAAACTATTTAAATATATTAAAATACAAAGTAAAAGTTAAAATAATGTGTGAAAACAAACAAAATATAATTATAATTAAAGTTTACAATATTCTGATGAGTAGTTAAGAAGTCTTATTTTAACAGGCAAAACTCTCCATACAGTAGTGCCACTCAGTGCAAGCCAGAGTAATCAATGGATGCTAGAAGGCTTGTGCATAAAATCCCTATCTATTGCCTACTCATTCAGTATTCTCAGACTAGAGCTTGTGGCTTTCATCATGATCATGTTATGTTTAGTGGTTTAAGTCTTATTTTAATTAAGATTTGTTTTGAAATTCATTTCAGTAAAAGTAATATGGAAGTCCTCATTTTTAATTATATATCAAATTAAATTTCTTATAGTCATTTGAAATATAGAATTTTTTTTAATGTTTTCTCTTTTAAAATACATAAAAATTACAATTCATTGGGCAAAGTAAAAATTAAATAAGTATGTTAAAATATTGGACATTGTAATGGTGATGACACAGCTATTTCAATAGAATTTTATTTAATGAGCACTGATTTGTCAGAAGAGAAAAGAGTTTTCCTAATCCTAAGTTTGCTTCATATTTTTTAATACAAGCTTAAAAATAACATAAAGTTCATAAATGTTATTGTTTTTATCCTAATTTATCACAAAACACCCTTATTGCAGTACTCTGCTCTTCATCCAATTATTATAAATGTGTACTCAAAATGCACATAATTTTTATATTGCTTAGCAATAAAATTTTATAAAGAAGTTAAATATAATATACATATATAAAATCAAAACTATATAACTTATTCTATAATATTTATTTTTCATATTATTATTTTAAAGTTATAAAATCCTTTGTTTCTTTAATTTGTATTTAATAATGCAAAGGACTTCATTATTTTATATGTAGCTGTAAATTTCATTGCAAGAATAAATGGTACTAATCTGTAGGCCAGGTCAGCCACTTGATGGTGTTGTTTCTCTGCTAAAAACACACAATTATATCGATCTGGGGCTGACCATTTTTTAAATAGTTTTACATTTTCCAATTTTTATTAAAATATTTTCCCAATTTGTCTGACTTTTATTAAAATATTTGTACATTTTCTCCACTTTTTTAAAAATATTTTTACATTTTTTCTGCCTTTTTAAAAATATTTGCACATTTGATATGACTTTTTGACTAATATTTTGACATTCTTGTAAATAATTGATGATACAAGATTTTACTCAAATATTTGTAAATTTTCTTTTCAAAAATGGCAAAATGGACATAGCATAATACAAATAAAGCCAAAATAAAAATCGCCATATAGTCGCTGTATTTTAAAAACAAAAAAGAAAATGAAAGTTGAAAAAGTCAAAAGTTTTGATCTTTTAATTTTTTGAGGGAGATGGAGAGAAATACTTTGTTATCACTGAGACAAAAGATAGAGACAAAAGTTATTTTTGGTTTGTTTTTATTTTTACAAAAAAGGTAATAAAAATTGGTTTTAAAAATAAAAGTTTTAATATTTTCAAAAGCAAAACAAAAATCATCGTATAGCCAAAAAAAAAAAAGTCACCATATTTTTTAAACAAAAAAAAAAAAAGAAAACAAAAGTTGAAAAAGTCAAAAGTTTTGATCTTATTTAAATGTTTTTTTTTGGGCAGGGGATGGGTGGGGTTGACTACCTCAGACATTTTATTTGTCTTGTAATTTACATGACTTTTCACGAGTTCTGGGAAAAGGTGCTTGCGCATCACCTTGTGCAATTTTTTTTCACCTTCCAAAATTTGTAGAGTCCTGGTGATGGTCTTACAATTATTAGTATCAAATACTATGATGGATAGGGGGTGCGATCTTTATTTTGAATGCATATTACAACAATTATGGCCACTCGAATTCCCTACACCCTCACATCATACGATAGTGATCTGTTGGGTGTATTTGCATAGTGTGCAATGTCATATAGGCCTGTAGCAGCTAATATGAACAGGACTGTTCTATAGGTCTAAGTTGCTCTGCAAAAGCACAGAAATATTGGGCTGTGTAAACGGCATATTTCTGAGTTTTTATCAGAGAAACACCATCAAGTGGCTGGCCTGACCTACCAATTAGTACCAAAACTGTGTTATGTGCTTAACTAGGAATAATAAATTACTAAAAATGAATCACAAGTAGTACAATTTGATCATAGTAGCAAATTGCAAGTTATCTCCAATCTATCATTTATCAAAAAAAATTTACATTCCTATAACTTACTTAATATTTAAAATATTTAAAAGTATAGGGGATTTGAACTCAGATTTTCAAGCACCCTTCAACTAGGCACACTATCTCATACAACTGATCCACATGACCACGCACATGTAGAAAAAATAAATAATCACCAATATACTATTTCATGCTAAACCAACACTCATCAGTTGGTCCAAATTATTATCTCCCCCCCACATATATATATATATAATCAGGGCTCAGTTTATATTAAGATTTCAATCCACTCCAACCTCCAACTTTTCAGCCATCCATATCATTAAAAATCTGATGATGAAAACTCAAATCCCATGCTGATGCTAATATTATTGCCATGCCCATGTTGACCTAAAGTCACTCTGACCCCTCATGAATAGGACCGTATTCATTTAAATACATATAGGAGGGATGGACAGGATACCAGCTTGATGTGTAAATATTTGAAAACCAGGCACTTGTATCCTGTCCATCCCTTCTATATACATTTAAATAGATATGGTCCTATACATGAGGGGTCAGAGTGACTTCAGGTCAACATGGCCATGGCAATAATATTAGCATCAGCATGGGATTTGAGTTTTCATCATCAGATTTTCAATGATATAGATGGCAGAAAAGTTGGAGGTTGGAGTGGATTGAAGCCTGAAGATTTGCTATCTTAATATAAACTGAGCACTGATTATATATGTGTGTGTGTGTGATGATAATCTGGACCAACTGATGAGTGCTGGTTTAGCACGAAATAGTATATTGGTGATTATTTATTTTTTCTACATGTGTGTGGTCATGTGTATCAGTTGTATGAGATAGTGTGGATAGTTGAAGGGTGCTTGAAAATCTGAGTTCAAATCCCATATACTTACAATTAAGCTCCCAGGTTTGTGAAGAGTGCCTGGTTTTCAAATATATAAATAAGAAGATAAATTATCCCGCAACCTTCAAAAAAACAATTGAAAGAAAAAGACATTACTTATCAAGATAATCAAATGTCAGGTTGTAAAAAGTTAAGAGTTTTGTTATAATTCATATCTAAATAAAAATAAATATCCATTATCCATTAATAATAAAATGGGAATCTGAAAAAAAAAAAGCGTATTTGCAATCTGAAAAAATTCTACATTTTCACACAGCTTGGCCTGAATTCTTGAGTCATGGTATAACATACTACTTATTCTTCATTTTTGATATATATTTGTGCATAAGAATATTATAAGTAAACATTGGTATGTAATATATATATACAGGTAAGCATTATACTATTGTATTTTATAGATATATATACCGTAGGTGCACATTTATGGTTTCTCAGGTATAGAAGGCTAATCACCAAAGTGGATCCAATATGCTCAAATTGCCAGAGATATGATGAAACATTTGAACATGTTATTAAGTCTTGCTTTGGGCTTGGATATACTAAAAGCCTCATATATAATAATTCAGTTATAGACTATTATCAAATCATTGATCTCAAAGAGTGCATTCACGGCAGAGACATTCCTATTATAAGGTTATCTGTTTTTTTTATCTACTCAATCTGGCTTGTCAGGTGTGGCAAATTATATACCTTACCCCAACCAGAAGAAGATCATCTCTTCCTCAATGTGATTAGGAAAATAAAAGAAAGAGACAAAACCTTTGCCACAAAATTCCTTTATGAGGAGACATGGAAGCTTTTTAATATACCACCTCAATAGTCTAGATCAAATGGTCTTTTATGCATCTTCATAGGAAGGTAGACTTTGTTCAAAAGTAGATGATAAATTTACATTTTACTCAAAATATTATGAATTCAATATAGATATGTTCTGATTGCCTTTGCATTGAAGAATTTTATTTTAGAAACCTTTTGATACACTACATGGAATAGACTAGATCAAATAAATTTGTATATATCTTCATAGGGAAAATAGCCTTTGTCTAAGGACTAGATGATCAATTTACTATTTACTCAAAGATATAATGTATTCAATATAATCATGTATCAATTGTTTTGCATTAATAAATTTGTTTTAGAATAAAATAAATACATTTTATTTATAAAAATATTGATGCTGTAAAACAGATAGCATAATGACTTTTTTATATCTTGTCAGTTGCTTAAATATTAATATTAATCACAGATTAAACTATTAAGAATGCATTCGTGTATGCTATATATTCTACATATATGTAAAATTTTATAAGCTTAAATTTTAGTTTAAAAATTTGATAACAATGACATAATTATCAAATTTTAACTTTAACCCTTTAACCGTTAACGATTTTGGCATATGTCAGTTTTCAGTCATTCACAATATCTTATTTCTACATCTGTTACAGTTTTTACAAAAGAAAGAAAGAAAGAAAGACATTTTCAAATTTTATTAGTTTTTTTTTTTAGTCTCAAAAATATTCTATCCATTTGACTTAATCAACATTGAAATGACCATATTTAGCAGGTCATAGTATGCCATCTGGCGGAGATTCCAAACGAGTAAAGTTGCTTATGTTAAAATAAACAAGTCACTGATTCAGTGAGCCAGTTGAACTCTGGATAAGATGAAATGTAAATATTTTTAAGCCAAAGATGGTCTTAATTTTATGGGGAGTAAGAGACAGACTCAACATTTGATTTTTTTTTTTTTATTTCATTTAAGCTAAAGAGTGCTTTAGTCCAATTTCTGCCAATATAATAAAATGCAGAAGTTTTGACGTCTGGTGTAAATATTTTTGCAAACATTAGTATGATAATAGCTAAATTGATTATGTAAAAAATAAAATTATTTTTTGCAAATATATATTGCATCATTTTTTATACTTGTATATGATATGCATAGATATGTGATACACTATAATATTTATTAATCATTACTAAGTATGTTCAACAGAATTATATAGGAAACACTTAACTCATAAAATATCTATTAACTATGTGTCAATAGATATATCCAATAAATAAATTCAGGAAAAAATATTTACAACAATTTCCACATACAACCAACTATATGCCAAAATATTAATAATTTTTGTGTATACTGTAAATATTTTCATTTTTTAATTCAAAATAAAGTGTAATAATTTGATTTATTTTTAAACAATAAACTTCTATTAATCATTAATTTATTATAAAAAATGTATATACAAAACAACCTCATGCTATTTAATATAATGGTTAATATAAAACTTCTGTTAAGATAAAAATTTATTTTAAAACATATTTTTTCAATATATATATATTTAAAAAACTGTGTAATTAACATCACATAATTAATATATTTAAAAACAAAGCAAAACTCTCCATACAGTATTGCCATCCTGTGCCAACCAGAGTAATCAATGAATGCCAGATGCAGTGCTCTTCAGATCCTCACTGATGATGGCCACAAGCCAGAAACTAGTCTGGGGATATTGGATGAGTAGGAATTAGATAGGGATTTTACGCACAAGCCTTCTGGCATTCATTGATTACTCTGGTTGGCACAGGATGGCAATACTGTATGGAGAGTTTTGTTTTGTTTATAAACAAATATGTGCTAGTATAAGAGATAGTGATCATGTGATGCTTAATGGTTTAATATATTTAAGTGATATAAGTGTATATATATGGTTATTACTATAAAAAAACAGTAATTTCTTTCAATATAAAATAAAATACACAAATTTATTAGAATCATATCTTATACAAAATTCATTTTGTGCTATGAATTCAAAATTAACCAGCTTTCCGAATAGTTGTTCCTGGCCAAAACAATGAAATGTTAAATTCATCACCTAGGAGAAAATAGAATTTTTTACACTGCCTTGATAAGGACTCGTAAGAGTTGAAAGTGCTTGGAAATATTATTTGTTATTATTTTATTTATATTAAAAAAACTCTGTATTAACAATTGACACAAATTGTTATTTTATTTTATATTTATATTATATACAGAAGTATTATTTATTTTTTAATTTCTTTCAAGTATTTTAAATGTTATACCCATAGTTTGTTGATTTTATCAGAGGAGTTCAGCAAGATAAAAGACTGTTTTCTATGTGAAAGCATTGGTTTCAGATACTAACACTCACTATGATTTATAATAGGGCTCATTTAGTTCTGTTTGTTTAAATACTTTTTTGTCTAACATTTCAAGAACATATTCAAAAACATCCTTGGTATCTGCAGTTGTCTACTTTAAAATGAAATTTAACAGCCTCTTGATTTATGTATTATCTAATACAAATTATGAACAACATAATAAATGATTACTAAATCTATGCATTCATTAAAACTGGAAAACTTAATAAATTCAATCTTCTGGTAGAAACATCTATAGATTCTTTTATAATGTTTGTTAATAGTTAGTTTTTAAAAAAAAAAATCCATATGTTAAATAAATAAATATTACAAATACTGTGAACCATGTTAATCTATATCAAGATCAGAAGATGTTATAATAAAATAAGTATAGTATTCTTAAAGAAGATCCTTCTTTAAAAATTTCATTGGATGTCATATCTAATTAATAGGAATTTCACCATACGAGATGATTTTTAATATTTTTTATTCAATGCTATAACAACTAATGTTTAGAAACAACCACAATTCATATGAATGTCATGAGAAACTTTCTTATTTGAATAAAAACAGTGAGATACCTGAAATGTCAATCATTTCTTATATTAATAGTATTTGATGTATATAATAGTTACAATTTATTTAATAAGAATGACCTTACATCTTCATTCAAAATACCTAAACTTTACTAAATTGTTTTTTATTCAGTACAAGTTTTTGGTTTCTTATATATTTAATGAAATATTGTGTGGTGCAAAAATAGTTTTGTCTTAGATAAAATTAGACATTTATATACATAAAAGACCATATTCCAAAAAATCTTGTTAGAGAAAATAAACCATTACCTCCATTGGTAATTTTATTGTACTACTATAAACCTATCTACTTCCTTCCAATCTGTTCTTATAAAATCATTCTATTAGTACTGATATATTTTCTTCTCTTAACATGTTTTAGTAAAAGCTACTTATTAGATTTAATATCTTTTATTATATTTTTTGTTCTCATAAATAAAGGCTTAAACAAATATATATATATACCTTTCTTATTTTTCTCTGCTTTATGTTTTTACATTACCTATATAATTTTTTTTATTGTTCTTTCAACAATCTATATTTCAAAAATAAATATTCTATACCAATCTTTCTTGTATCATAAACCACATTTATGATCTAAACTCTCATCTCATTTTCTTTTTTTTTCCCCCTTTGATATCGTAATCTTGTGTCCTTAGCCCAAACAGTAATAAGCTTCCAATTTTTAGCAATCAATTACTGCTCCATGACTTCCAATATTACAATTTTTCATATGGTATATTAAATTATTAACACTTTATCAGTCTTCAAACTCATCTAAATTGGTAATAGTAATTCTTTAATACTTTATTTCAAATTAACTTTGCTGAAAAAAAGTCTCTTCAGTGACAAGTAAGTTTAAATTTTAAAATTATTATAAAAATTCTGATTTTATTTTTAAAAAAACATTTTTTCATTAACTTTTATGCAAATTCTTCCAAATTTTTTATTTGCCAATTAAATTTGAATTGAATTTCATTTTGTACTTTTTTAATGAAGTTTATTTTCAAAAAGCAGTTATGCTAGATAATATCTTAATTTTATTATTTTGGAAAAATAATTCAAGCTGCATGCACATGGCTACAGTAGTAATACCAAAAAAAAAAGGTACAATAAAGTACCAATGATAATCCTGGAAAAAATAGATAATGGAAATCTTAAAAAAATTTTTTTAAATATATCCATTTTTAACATATTAATTATTTCCTCTACAACATAATGCTAATAAAAAATTGAAATATTTTTACATTATTTATTAATAATAAAAATGACATAATCATCACAAACTAACACAGCAAGATTGTAAACTTCAATATTTTTTATTAATAATGATTTATAAAAAAAAATTATTACATATTTAATAAATTTTAAACTTTCAAAATTTCATTTGATATAAAAAAAAATTCAATACTTTAGCAATTCTTAAAACAAATCATATGTTTGTAATTAATGCTATAAATTGATGCTTTATTATAACATATATTTTTATGCAAACAGTATTTATCTTTTGTTTTAAAAATTTTAGTATTTATAATAAAAAATAACTGAATGTTTATTGCGTAGGAATTCATAACCTTTCAATTGCCAGAAGTGGCGAATTACAGCTATGGTCCATATCCTTCCAGCTTCAGTCTAGTATTCTATTATAGTAAACTACATAGGGCATTATTTGTAATTAATTAAATTAAATGTGACAATACACTATTTTTTTTATCAGTAGATTTTTAATAAAACAATATGTAATTTAAAATAATTATATATCATGTAAACATAAACACTTTTTAAGCAAAGTATGATAATCTACAAATACAACTAAAACCAATAAAAGCAATGATAGTCATGTTAATCATTAATTATGACTTTGACACTCCCTCTTCACCATCTAATTTTATTCCTTTTTATAGTAATTCTTTTTTTAGTTTCACATCATAATTTAAGGGGGGGGGGGATTCTTTTAATATATATTGAATTTTAAAAAGAGCCACCAATAATTAGTTGCCAAAGAATAAGTTTCGAACAGCTTATATTTTCTAAATTATAGCACTCTTTATTTTTTTAGATCATCATACCTTTCTCTCTTCTTTTTTTTACCCTCCATACATTCTTTAATTATATAGTTTTTATTCCTTTCCTTTTCTAAGTATATCCACAACCAATTGTCTTAACAAATAGCCTATTTTCATTTATTCTCTTATTTATATGACAACACTTTTTTTTAAGTTATCTTTTCTAATCTCCTTCACATTTATATTCTTTTTCTAAGTATAATTTTTTAGTTTTATTTCCTGCATATCTCAATTTACTGTTAATTCTATTTCCTTATTATTTATATTTTTTTATATTTTTATAATTGTACTATTCATTTCAGAGTTATGCCAAAGATTTTTTTACTTTTGCCATAATTTATTGGTTGTGCTACAATAGCCTTTATTTTCTTTTAATATTTCTCAAATTTCATTTGAATTTATATTATCATTTATCCCATTATTTTATCTACTTTCTAATCTAGTAAATTTGATGTTTTTGTAAAGGACTGACTTTAATTAATTATAGCCTATTTTTAAAACTGGCATATGACTTTTATACTTCTAAAACCTAAGATTGCTTTATGTCGGCTATAAGATGTGCACTTCATTTTTCTTTCTACATCTAAATCTACTCTAAATTGATATATAATGAAATTTAAGCAATTTTTATCATCTAGTGCCCTCTATTTGCAAATTTTTTCATGTGTGTGTATGACTTTAAAACTATGCATTCATTATTTTTATTTTCATTTAAAAAATCATTCAATCTTTAAGTTTTTTCATTTCTTTGGCTTAATCCATAACCTCTACAAGATTAACTTCTCTTTCCTAAACTACCATAACATTGCCATCATTTATTATCATTATATGACAATTTTTATTCAGTACTATATTTTCAATTAAATTATTATTTATTTTATATAAATATGTGATATTTGGAAATATGTATTCATTTAAACAGTAAATCTCTTGGTATAGTTTTTAGCTTCATTGACAATAATCTATACTATTTAACGAGTTATTTATTTATATAAGTAGTTATTTACTTATATAGCACTATGTTTTTAAACTGTAATAATAATTAGGGATCACTCCACTTCACATGCGCTGTATAAATTTAAATATTTAATGAATACTCTCCTTTCCAAACACAATATAAAGTCTTTTGAAAGGATAGAATGAATCACTCTATCTTTTTAACCTAAATGTATATGTATAGGCAAATCTTAAACATTTCAAATAGAGAGTGTGAAGATATTAAATTATCACTTTCAATTCCTTTTACTATGTTTTAACGAATGGCACTTGTAAAATTTTTACAATTTACAATACAACATTATTAGATGAAATGTTAAATATACATAATGAGTTATTTATTTATATATCACTCTAAAACAATCTCTTCTACTTTGTAGCAGTAATCTGTTACAACAACTTTTGAACACGTGATTTGTTACACTGACTTCATTTCTCACTTCACAGCTCTAATATCTTGTTGCATATAGATATATAATTTTTGTATTATAGTATTCATATCTATTGAGAGTATATATATTTTCTTTTTTTATTTGCAATTTCTAACGTAGCACATTTTTTATTAACATGTTTTAATACAACAATCATTTTGTAGTTCATACTCTTCTTGTTTTATCTTTTAATTATAGATGGTCATTGCCTTCCTGTTTTACTTTTTCACTTCTCTAGTACTTTGCTATATATATGATAATCAAAATAGCTGCTTGTTAACAGACATGCATAATTGCATTTATTAAACCATTAAGTAAAAAAAGATTAATAAATAAAATAGTTTGTTATAAAGCATTTTGCTGGCAAATCTGTCATCAGCCAATCATAGATTTATAGACATAGTGATATCTGGATTGTAAAACATTACACTTTTGAATTGAAAAAAAAAGTGTAAATACAGTACTTTTTTTTAATATATAATATAGTGAATATTTTTAGTAAGTTCTTATTTACGACATTACTCAATGAATAAATATATATTGTTTATTAGTCATTTTTTATTAAGTTAGAAATGACTTTACATTTCATTTTAGTTGAAATATTTACAAAAGTGCACATTAATTATAAGTTCTAAAAATAGAAGATCATGTCACATGATTAAATAATGTAAAAAGACTGGATGTTATAAATATATTTGATTATTATTGAATTTAAAATATATTTCTGAAGTTAAATGAACTTTAAAAATGTATAATTTAATACATACAGTTGATTGTGATAAATCGTAGTATGCTAAATAATACGCAATTATAACATAAATTTGAATAATATACATTAATAAAAACATGTAGTGGTATGTAATATTTTAAAAACTGTGCATAACTTTTCTTAACTTAAGAGAACTGGTAAATTTAAATGCATTTTAGAAGCCATTGGCGTAGTTTGCGTGAGTCTGCAGGCACATATTAGATAAAATGATAAAAGGATAGATTCTGCCTTCAAGATCTATGAATTGTGGTTCTAGATTCTGTTACTTCCGGGGCTCAAACTTTTTGTGAATTCTCGAATAATAAATCATTAATTTTATTATTATATTTGTATATATATGGAACTAGACATAAATCAGTCAATTTTAACTTGTTTTTAAGGCTATAAATAGCTGATGTTAGTTTTTTTTTTTTAAAAAAAAAAAAAGGTTAATTAAGAATAATAAAATTATTAAAAAAAAAAAAAAGATAATTATCACCACAATAAAATTTGTGGTAAACAAACATTTGCTTTTTAATTTCTCAGTTACTTAAAAACAATCATCCTCTCTTTGTTAATTTTATAAACTATCTTTTAAAAGTAGTTTTTTATTTGTCGGCTTATTTTAAAAATCTTACTTATTTTAGTCAAAAATGAAGTACTCTTTGAAAAAAAAAATTTTTTTTACGTGATTAAAGATTAAATGAAGATTTTTTACCCCCACATTTTTTATACATACATTTTTCTAAAACAATTTATTAATGCAAAACAATTAATATATAATAATATTGAATACATTATATCCTTGAATAAATAGTAAATTAGTTATCTAGTTTTTACACAAACTCAATTTTTCCTACGAAGAAGTATGAAAATCCATTTGATCTAGTCTATTCCATGTAGTATATCAAAAGGTTTCTAAAACAAATTCATCAATGCAAAAGCAATCAATACATATCTATATTGAATTCATTACATCTTTGAATAAAATGTAAATTTATCATCTAGTTTTGAACAAAGTCTACTTTTCTTATGAAGATGCATATAAGACCGTTTGCTCTAGTCTATTCCATGTGGTATATTAAAAAGTTTCCATGTCTTCTCACAGAGGAATTTTGTGGCCAAGGTTTTGTCTCTTTCTTTTATTTTTCTAATCACATTGAGGAAGAGATGATCATCTTCTGGTTGGGGTAAGGTATATAGTTTGCCACGCCTGACAAGCCAGAGTGAGTAGGTAAGAAAAACAGATAACCTTACAATAGGAATGTCTCTGCTATGAATGCACTCTTTAGTCTATAACTGAATTATTATATATGAGGCTTTTAGCATTTCCAAGCCCAAAGCATGACTTAATAAGATGCTCAAACGTTTCATCATATCTCTGGCAAATTCGAGCATGTTGGTTCCACTTTGGTGATCAGCTTCTATACCCAAGAAACCAATTTGTTGGCATAGCATTTAAATTGATCTTAACAATAAATATATTTTTGGAAAGGAATATAGGAAAATAACAGAAACTTTTTTTAGCTAGATGTAAATTTCAAATAAATAAATGCAAATCATGAATAAACAAATATTATATATATATATATATATTGTTTAAAGGAAATTTTTACATGTAAAATGTATGAATAATGCTACACTTATGGGGAACTTTGAACCTGGTTTTTCTAGGAAAGATAAACTCCATATTATAAGAGTTATCTCCAAGATATTCTAAAGAAGTGCAATGTTGATTGTGTCCATTGAAAAGATATATGGAGAGCAACATACATTGGAGAACTACAATTAGAGATAATGATAAAGTATATCAGAAAGAAAAGTTTGCTACTAAAGAAATTAAAAGGCAACACTGCAAAATATCAAACAAACAGAAAAATGACCGTGAAACATACTTCTCTCTCATAGATTGATTATACAGTTATTGCAAAATTTATTTCTTGAGCAGTTTTTTTCTCCCTCTAGTTGAAATAACTGCTATATGTGGTATGTAATAAACAATAATTTATATTTTAATAGAAACTGCAATCAAAACATGAACAATGATATTGAATGCAACTTAAATCAATGCACACTTTTAAATAATGGAAAACAATTGCAAGTTAAAAAATCATTTGCATCTTAATACTGTTAAGTCTTATTAAAGGTTAAGATGTTTTGCTGCCTTGGTGCAGTAATAGAAAGATTTTGGAATCAAGATCCATGGAACACAGCCCAGATTAAGATATAGCTCTAAAATTACAATGTTAGAATAAACTGAATTACAATTAACAATCAATTCTGGATTGAAACTGATTGATTACAAACTCTATTTGCCTTTGAGCAGAAAACATATTTTTTGCACTTAAATAGCTTCTTTTTCATTTTCTCTCTGCTAATTTTATGTTCATAAACAGAAGTTTTTAGATTAGTTTTCATTACAAAATTAATTTTAAAATACTATATTTTAAAAATGCCACCAGTAATCATGTATGATAAACACTGTGTCATCATATATAAAATTAAGTAAAACATATGAACTTCTCAAAGAAATTGGCTCACAAAGTCAACAATTGAAAAGAATATATATACTTTATACCAAATAACATATATGATCATTTTATTTTTTTAGTTTTAATTTTACATTTAAATAGAGAAATAAGTAATAAGTATGGCCAAAGTTAAAATAAAAAATCTAAAATTAAAAAATCTTGGCACATAATTAATTTCACACACACAATAAATATACAAGCCAATAGTGTTATCCCTTGATAGACAATGTTTGTTTAATCTAACAATGTAGGTAATGCTTTGCAATAAATGTTGTGGGGGTCTATCAGTTGGTATGATTTGAAACAGACATTGGAATTGTGGGAACTGTTTTGTAATGGAAGCTATCAAATTTGTTGATTTTTGAATTTGGAAAATGCTTATGTCATGTAAACCAAGTCCATTGTTTGAAAGTGATTTATTGAGGTGTCTAGTTGAGATCATGACAGTCTTTTTTCACCAAAGGAGTTTGTTGCAAATGGACTTGATTTTAGATTTGAAGGCCTCAGATAAGGTTATGATCGGCAGATAATATATGATTTTAGTGATGAATAGTTGGTTGAATAGCTGTACTTTTGAATATATTGAAAGTTATGCCTTTAATAGTGAGTTAGCTATCTGCTCAGCTTCATCCTTAAGTTTATTCTGTATATAACATCTCATTGCTGTAGTCACCAAGTGAATAGGAAAACTGAGAAAAGCATTTGGTTTAGCTTGGTATGTGTTTTTACATACTTTACCAGTAAAGAATGAACAAGCAATAGTTTTGTTTACGTTAAATTTCAGCTTGTGTGTGTTTGTGTATTCTTGTAGAATCTTTTATAGACTGCGTAGGTATTTTTTGGAAGGTAGAAAAACAATTACATTATCCATGTAAATAATGCATTGTTGAGTGTTTGGTATTGTGATGCCTGTGAATGTTTTCTGGACTTTTTGTAGAACGGGATTGATGTATAATGTGAATAACCGTGAACTGAGTGGGGATCCTTGTGATATGGACTATGTGAGTGAAAATGATGGAGAATTCCCGCCCTGAGTATTATTTGAAATTTCATGGCTCAATCACAAATTTGTTATGAGTACTACATATGTGATGCATATTTCACACAAATAAAATCATCAGTTAAATAAATAAATGAATTACAATAAATAAATAAATGACTATTGAGTTTATGAATTACAATCCCATTGGGTTTATTCAGCTGAATACTTTTGAAGGAATACCTTCATTATCAAAGCCATGTGCAAAATAAATTATGGAGTAAAACTATTAGTATGAGAAATGTAAAGTGTATGCAAATTAGGATTGCCATTTTTTGGACACTGCGTAACATGTGTCTCTTTTATTCATCGCATTATAGTCAAGATTGATAAAATATGCTTCTTTGATCTTTCTCTTTAAGTCATGACACTATTTGCATATGATTCAAGGGTTGTTTGGAATGCACTGGTGTCCTGTGGATGTGCTATGCTATGCAAAGATAGAGTAGAGGTATGTGGGGAATCTGTTTGTGCTTTGTTGTAAGCATAAGTATGCTGTGAGAGTCTTGTGTGTAATCTTGCCTTTGTTTCTATAATTATTAATTATATTACAAGAATATTTGTAAATTCAATTTCTTATAATATTGAGCAATGATTGAACTCAAAATCTGAAGAGCTATATAATTCAGTCTTCATTAACAAGATTTTTCCTTCTAATTTTATTAATCAGAAATCAAATCGAGGTCTATTATTAAACCAAATGCTGTGAGAAAATGTTAATGATGTGTATCTCAAGATTACAAAATGATTTTTTTTTAAAATGAAATATTAAAATTCATATTATTTGTTCTGCTTTTATTTAATTTTATAGGTCAATGAGTGCAATATCAGTGGTACTACAATGATTCCACGGTAAATACAATGATTCCAGAATTAAAGATTCCTGAATTGTTTTTCAACCAATGAAAAAATATCAAAAACTGTAGCATCAAACAATGATTAATCTTCTGAGCAACTAACTATATAATAAATAAATAAATTTAATTTTTTAAGGCTTTAATCAGGTCTGTATTCAATTGTTATACTGATAGTGTACCTGACTTCCAAGCCCATGATCCAAGTTTTGGAAATAACTTAGATTAACCTTATTTTTCCCTCTAGGTCATAATCAAGAGTGTTGACTCCAATTAAAAGTGAGTTGGATAATAAATGTTGACGCAGTGACTTAAAAACAAAAACACATAATACAATATACTTTTTATCATTTGTAAAGGCAGAGTCATGCTTCTACAAGCAATAAATCCATCACTATCTTCAAAATATTAATCTCAGAAATATTTTCTTGTTTTTATGTTAATAATGATGGCAAAAAGTAAGAAGCCATTACAAAAACATCTTGTAATTGCAATGACATGTCACACTGATTGATTTATTAACTAATGTAATTTGTCTATAAGTATCTGATCCAAACTCATCATGTTCATATCTCAAACACCACATCACCTTCTGAGCACTAATCATCCAATTATTATTAATAACAAACAATAAATTTTAATGATAGAACTCAAAGGGGTACCAGAATAACAAAGCCCTAATACTATTTTTGTCTTACCCCAATGTACTTCAATCATTATGTGCATTTGTGTTTATACATACATTGTCTCAGAAGAAGGGATGTTTATTTACTTTTTACAATAATGTTCCAAAATCTCAAAATAAATTTTTTTTAATAATAAGTACAAGTTATACTGGACTGTCTCCTAAATAATAGTATTTAAATAATATTATTTTTAATGATGCTCACATTTTTTCTTTTCAATATAATTTTATTTAAGATTTTTTTATATTAGTGTGACATCACTTGACTATCAAAGCTTATTATATTGATAAAAACATTAAGCATAATATGAAGTAAGTTTAAATTATTCCATGTTTATCCAATAATAATGTAATTTAATTATTATTTTCTTATCCATTTACGGTTGCTGTCTTTATTAATGCTTGGAATTCAAAGCTAGAATTTAGCAATTATGCACCAGGTAACCACCTCTAATTTCTTTTTAAGTAGCAAGTTTGTGAATTAATCTAATTGTATGGCTACATAGACTTGACATCATATCAGTTAATATACTCAGTTCTATCTATTCTGATTATAAAAATATTTTTTCTCTGGCTAGAAATGTTTGCTACATAGACCTGACATCATATCAGTTAATATACTCAGTTATAACTATTCTGATTATAAAAATATTTTTTCTCTGGCTAGAAATGTTTGCTACATAGACCTGACATCATATCAGTTAATATACTCAGTTATAACTATTCTGATTATAAAAATATTTTTTCTCTGGCTAGAAATGTTTGCTACATAGACCTGACATCATATCAGTTAATATACTCAGTTCTATCTATTCTGATTATAAAAATATTTTTTCTCTGGCTAGAAATGTTTTAATACTAGTATAATATTATTTAACTTGAACAAAACATTTCTTCTCTATATTTTAGTATCATCTATAATAAATTTAAGTTATCAGTTGATACTAGATGGCAATGCACTTTAATTCTCATTATTTTTTATTATTGAGAGTTTTTAGTTCAAAACTGGAATAAATATAGAAATGTGAAATCCAGAAAATAGTATGGGGACAGAAATTATATTGCACTATCATTTGATAACCTCTAATAAATTACAATAGGTCGTATTAAAGTGCAGAGAAGAAATACTTCAATTTTTTTTAAAGTTTATAAAATAACATTAACATCCGTTTAAACTTTGGCTGTATTTATTTTATCTTTTTATTTATTTATATAGTTTTTGTTATTACATTTTATATTTTTACATATTTTTGATAATTTAAATATAGCAGTAACATTACTTTTTACAAGGAAAAAATGTTAAGAATACAAAATATAATCCTAATGGAATTTTCAGTGTGGATCATTTTGCTTTCTTCAACTACAATAAGTTTTTATATTTAACATGAAATAAAACTGTATCAAGAAATTAATTAATTTAATCACTATCTGTAAAAATTAATGATTGAATTAATTAATTTCTGGATAACCTAGACTTTTATTTCAAGTTAAATATAAAAATCCTAATTGTGTTTGAAGACAACAATTATTTTTTGGTTTTTTAGTATGCATTAAATAAGTTATTTATAAAATAGATATTTTTATAATTATTCTTGTTAAAATTTTAAAATGAAGAATAAAATCATCGTTGCATGCTATATAATATTTGAAAGAAATTTTGGCATAATACAAATTGATCCTAATATTGTTTTATTTAAGTAGGAAGTGTTTTTAAAAAAGCAATTTTTACAATAAAAAAAATTAAGATTTATTTTTATTTTAGATGACAATAAAAAAATTGGTACTTGGGTATTATTCCTGCAACCTAGGAAAGATAGGATGACTTTTTACATACGCGATATTGTTGCGAACATTAAATAAACCCTTGCGATTTTAGTTTTTTTCCTCATTAAAAACTGTGTTTTTGAACAAGCACAAAACGTGCTTTGAAACGTGTCAACCGAAACTATTATATAGGTGCTTTTTTTGGACATTTTGGTATGTTTTTTTCTGATTCAAAAGTTTGTTTGTACATTTTAAACTTACCATTTGTTATTATTGTGAATTTGGTTTAACATTTTTAATTTCAAATGCATTATTTACTTCTGTGTTTTTTTTTTCCAATTTCAACTTGGTTATTGTCCGACTTCTGCATTTTTGAATCTTTGAATTAAAAGTTTATTATTTAATTGTAATTGAATGAAGACGTTGACTTTGTTATTTGTTTATTCCAAAAATTAGATTGCCTGGCAGAATTCCATTTAGAGCATGTACTGGGCAGTCACTTGTTCCACAAATCTTTTGGAAAAATAGGAAGGATGGTGGGGGGGGGGGATATTACTGACAATCACCATTTTGTATGTAAAAATCATCTGCATAAATGTATATTTCATAGAATATTTTTTCTTTTTTACTTTTATAAAAATATATTTATGTTGGGTTTTTTTTTACGGACCACGTATTTTTTTTTTAATTGATCAAATTAAGTAAGCATCAAAAGTTAGTTTGTGTCCATGTACAATTTGTAAAAGTACATGTATATCTCTCATAATATTTTTTTGTTTTTGTAAAACTGTATTGAGTATTATTTCTGCAACCAAGAAAAAATATAATGACTTATTTGTTTATTCGAAAAATTAGATTGCCTGGCAGTATTCCATTTAGAGCATGTACTGGTCAATCATTTGTTTGACAACTTTTGAGGAAGGACGTTGGGGGGGGATTGCTACTGACCATCACCATTTTGCATGCAAGAATCATCTGCGTAAGTATATATTTCATAGAATATATTTACTTTTATAAAAATAAATACAGTATTTATGTTGGCTTTTTTTTTCTCCTGCAACATGGACCACATATTTTTTTTGTTGAAATTGATCAAATTAAGTAAGTGTCAAATGTTAACTTGCGTCCATGTAGAATTCATAAATGTGTTTATCTCGTAATATTTCTTAGTTTTTTTTGTCTTTGTAAAACTGTATTGAGTATTATTTCTGCAACCAAGGAAAAATAGGATAACTTTTCACATTCGTATCAAAGCATTGCTAACTTTCTAATGTTTTTATAATAGTTTGATGTTGCCAAAATAACAACATTAAAAAGTTAGCAGTGTATTGATACGAATGTGAAAAGTCCTCCTATCTTTCCTTGGTTGCAAGAAAAATACCCAAGTACCAAAAAATTTATATAGCTGTTTTTATTGAACTATACCACCATTTCATTGTATCACTAAAACTTACTGAACCTATATCACATTTGAAATAAAATAAGGCCCACCACCACCATTAGACTGGACAAATGACTGGACAATCCTGAAATATTTTATTGCCATATTGCACTGTCATTGATTTTTAACATGTGCACAAAATTTGAAAGATATTCATTTGATATAAGTATTAAAAAAATCAACAACAAATTTTAATCTAAACAAACAAGCAAACAATGGTTTCCAAATTAAATAAAAGTATCTAAAAAAGGGAATATGAATTTACACATTTAATTGCACATGTTCTAAAATGCTTTCAACTGAGCATTATTAAATTACCTGCCATTATTAAGTTTTAACAATAGTGTTAAACTGAGTGCATTTTTAATATGTGCAATTAAATAAATGTTTGCATTTCCTTTTCTATTTTGAGCATAATATCTGCCTTGGAAAACAATGGATAGCATTGAAAATGTAATGAGATATTTTAGTGATTGAATTGATATAGTTTATTTTATAAAGTTTGTATAATATGAGCGTCTGTATATATAGAAACTTAAATAAATATATCAGTAAATAAACCTCTTATCTAAAATTATGATCGAAAATAGTTCTATTTTGTAATATTCTGTCATTTACTTACAAATACATGGCAGATATATCATTATTAATGATCAACATATAAATGTCTAACTGTAGTATCTTTCACTAAAGAATTAAATATATATAAATAAATATCACTCACCACTTCATTTCCTTTATTGATTCTGTATATAATAATGAGATAAAATACGCTTTAAATTACCCACCGCAATGTAATAGTCTTTCCAAAGGGGGAGACAGTGGATTCACCAGGTATGAAATTATCAGCCGGTGAGAATTGAAACCTTTCTCCATTCTTGTTAGAAATATTTATCAAACTATATTGGATAATTAGATATCTGAAAAAATTAAATGTGATTAACTTCTCAATTTCACTCTTCCTGAATTCGAATCCCAGATCATGATCATCGGAAGAAGAATACGCTAATCTTATAACGCATTTAAGTGTGTGTGTGTGTGTGTGTGTATTTAGGAAATAAAAAAAAGAAATATCAATTTAATAAAATATAAAGTATATAAAGCAGACATAAAAAATAGTTTAGTAAAACTATTTTTATTTAAAGAAAAAATATGTTACTTTGTAATTTTTTTTAATCAAAGAGGATACGAAAATGATATTTAATTTAATTAACAAGCTGAAAACTTTATCTAATTCAACTAATGAATTCTAAATTTTGCTATCTTCATTCCACTGATAAACTGTCTGCATTCCAAGTGGTGATCTGACACTTTTTTTTGACAATAATATAACTTGTTTAACGATTAGTTTAATCGTTTTAGCTTATACTTTTTAATTCGTCACTTTTTAAAAATTAAATCCAGTTGAAAATATTATCCACTTGATTTAGGGACAGAAATTAAAAGTTAAAAATTTTAAATAAATCCGAGGAAATCAATCAGTGAGACTTCACTCAAATCTCAAGTTGACAACCAAATGCCAAATCCTTAAAAATATGTCAAGAGATTAAGCACGATTGGGTGAAATTTATACATTTCTTAAATTCAGTTAACTTCATTTTGAAATTAAATTTTTGGTCCTGATTTTTTTTTTTTTATATGTTAAAATAAGTCAATTATATATCTTAATAATACAAAATGCTTCATTCCAAACACCAAGACTCTTTTCTGTTGGTGATATAACACCAGTCTGAAATGCTAAAGGCTCCTAATATAATAATAATAAATATGACTAATGTTCACCTGGTGTTCAAAACTAGACTAAATAAACCTTTGAAATATTTAAAATCAAACTAACTTCTGATTTTTTTTCGGATAGCTAGCTAATAGTCAACATAGTGATCAGAAATTCATCTACAAATAGATATCAAACTGTTCTTATATGATAAAACAAGGATGGAAACAATTTCCTTTGGAGAGACTAATTTACTTTGGTCTTTACCTATGAAGTGCTCAAATACTGTGATAATGATTTACAGCTAATGGAAAACTAACATACTATAATAATTGTGAATGGGTATTTTCTTGCTCTGATCACTTAAACTGCTTTCAAATAAAGAACTAAATCTTTCCAAAAAAAAAAAAAGCATTCTGATTTCCTATATGCAAAACATAAAAAATAAAATTTCTCATGGTTTAATACAGCCATCTGTCCTGCTTACAATCTGGGTTTGGTTCAAGATATAAATTGTATTATATGCTTTTAAGTACCTGAGAATTGCATAAAAAAATGAAATTTTTTCATGTAGTCAGGTCATTAGCAACTTAGCTAGCCAGCCACTGGATCAGTAAATAAATATTTGTATATTTTTAATTAGAGAATAAAATATAAAAACTATAAAACTGCTAATAAATAGCTATCAGGTATTCTGGTAAATAAAGATTTCTTCTTCACTGTTCCTCTGAAATAGGTGCCTGGAAATTTTTTTTGCCAATCAATGTACTTTTAGCTTATCTATTAATAATTATATAGCACATTTTTCTGTCATTTCTATGAAAAAAGAGAAGGGAAGTTGAGTTACTCTCCCTGTGTTTCATTAAAAACAGATGTATTAATCTTTAACCCAGCTTTAAAATTTATATCTGAACTAGGAATAATCTCTATTTTAATAATTAATTAGTAATAATCGTTAATGAAATTTTTTAAGCTGGATTGGATCAGAGTTGTGGCAGGAGTAAGTTTGATGCATGTAAGTCAAAATGTAACAATTTATTATTGATAAATACTGAACTTATGACAAAGCTATATGTGAGAGATTTTGACCAAGCTAACAGATAAGTGCTGATTTAGCACAAAATGTATTTTGAGTGTTATTTGCCTTTTAATGTATAAGTTTCAAGAAAGTCTGGTGGAGGAGCAAGTTATTAAATATATCTGTGAAATGTTCACTTGTATGCTGCATGAAACTTGAAATGTTTTCAGATCACAAACAGGCTTAGGATTTATTTTTTTTAGATAGACAACTTATAACTAACCTTTATAGACATTTAGTAATAGTTGGAAATTGATATTTAGCTATTCTAACTAGAGAGTAAAAGTTTTAAATTAATCTGGGACTCAAATGCTAGCTAAAATAAAAACAAAAAATACAGTATCATGTAGTTTTTACCACTAATGGAGGTGTCATATTTTAAGCAACATCCATATTTACCTTACCTATAAAAATAATTACATATTTATTTTTTATCTGTTATGATCCAAAACTATTTCCAAAATTAAATATTGACCTACACTTTTATTTTATTAAAGTACATTCAAAACAATAATTACTTTTTAATAAGCTATCATGTAATCTGCATCTCACCCAATTAAAATTTCTTTCAAAACGCAGCACATAAAAACAATAAAAATAAATAATCAAATGGTTTATTGCTTAGGAAATGATAAAAAGTTTCAATATCTGGAAATTCAGAACTGAGCCACGATTCAAGCGCTTTGATCTTTAGAGTCTTCTTCCCAGGTGTTGTGATTTTTAAAGTATTTTTTGCTTTTAAATAAAACACAAATTTAAAAGCATATTTTTCTATCTTTTTTAGATATAAAATATGTGAGAATAGTTAGAATTTTAAGCAATTAAAGACCATAAGAATACATAATATTCCTATTTTTGTTAAAATAATAACCTAATAAAACAATACAACTGTTCTACACCCCACTATGTATATGCCCAATTCATGAATTATGTAAGATTACTATGCATTTTTAAATAAAATTGGATTCATGTATACATAATACACTAATAAATATATATTTGTCTATATGTATTTTGTATATTTTAACTTTTTCATACTGATGGGAAATTGTCTGCATATATTTTATGTGTATAACTTTTTCAAAATGATGGTATTATTACCCTAAATAAAGATACACGTTTTTACAAGAACTTGGAGGAGTATTTAACTTTATTTATTTACATATACTGGATCAAGTTTCATAAAAATTTGTTAAACATTTTCTCGAATATATCGTTAATTTATAAATATAATGTGTATCAATATATTTCTATTATTTCATGAAGTTTGATTCATTTTTTATGATATGATAACAAATTTCAATTTATTAATCATTTTAGCAGATATTGTCATATTTTTCAGTGTAGTTGATATGAAAAAATGTCATTGGTCACTGCTCTGTAAAACAGTCTGAAAAGTCATGTCTTTTAAAGTTGATTACTTTTACCTATCGAAGATAGGCTTGGCTTGGGATACTTGAACCCTTTGGATGCTTGAATTCTTAGGTTCGAACTTTAAAAATAATATCATGTGTTTGTTATTAAACTTATTTAATTACAAAGATAGAAAAGTTTCATTAGCACTAATCTTGGTAATATTTTAGAAATTTATTCATTTGCTATTTTTATTTTGCTTAGATTTATCTCAATCAATAAAAAAAATATTTTCAAATTAAGGTTAAACTATAATATCATAAATATAAAAAATATAACATCTGTGTACAAAATATTTTTGATTGAAATTATTTTCTTGTTTATTTTTCTCTATTAAATCCTGGAAATTCTGATCTCTATGATGAAGTCTTCTACAGAATGACTTAATTGTTTTTAATATCATCAATTGTCTTAAAAGCAGGACACTATGTATGAATCATGTGTTTTTCTTTTTTAATATTTATAAAAGACAAAAGTAATTTACAAGCCATATTTCCAGGATGCAATAAAGTTAGAACATACCATTTCCAATTATAAAGTTGTCACTTAAGGCAACAACTGGTGGCCAAAGGTAAAGGCTTTAAGAATTTCCTAATGGTGAATAAAACTGCCATCCAATATTGACTTTTTATTTACTTGCAATTGCAGATCATTTTAGATGAATAAATATTAAATGAATTGGAGGGGGGGGTCATTAATATTAAATGTGATATTGGTCAATTTTCAGAATGGTGTGCTTGAGACAGTTTGCTTTTATATAGCCACATTGCTCAGTTGGAAAGGAAAATCTAAATATATATCAATAGTTGGTATGCTAAGAAATGTGTTTATATATGTTTCATCTGCGTATAATGTATCATGCAAAAGATTTGTCTAAATTGAATGCCAGTTTATGAAAGTTTAGTAAATCATTCGTGATTTTAATTAATGTATGATTTTTTTTTATTGTAAGGAAGACTGTAATATTATCCATGTATGTTATGTAGGCTGTAATATGTCCCAATGTAAATATATAGATGTCTTGAAAAAAAACTTTCTATGTTGCGGAGGAGTGGATTTATACAAGTCATAAATAGTAAAACATTAAGTACTGATTCTTAAAGTATTAATTAATTGATTTAGGTTAAATAAAATAAAAATACTTATCTATTTAAAGTTATATGTATTTCCCTGTTTATTAATAGATTTCTAAGTACATATAGAATAAATTTATGTGTATTAGTTTCCCCAATGCTTGTATGAAAATATCAATTAGTAATGAGTCAAAGGCTGTTTTAATGTCAAGCTGTACTACCATTGGCTTATATTTATTTGAATTTCACAAGGTATCAATGAATGTCTTAAATAAAAATGCTGCTTATTCTGTTGATTTGTTTTTTAGCAAATTATGACTGAGACAACAACCGTAAAAGATGTGACTCCATCTTGGATTTTTTTAACATCTTTTCAAGCAGTTATATTGTAATGAGCTCAGGTGAGAATGACAATATAACTATCTTTGTTAATGTGAGAATTGCTATTGGATAAAAATTGTAAATTTGATAAATTATGTTTAATAGGAAATTAGCTATGTCTGCAAGATATAGAGAGGTGAATTGTTTTAAGTGTACAAATACGAATTTCATTATGCCTGGTAGTTCTGAGTAAAAGATTCAGGCATTTCCAAACTTTGTAAAAAATCTTGTGGTTTCAATAATGTTTGCTCATCTATATTTGAAGTAGGTATAGATTGAAGTTAGCATATTATTACCAATAACAACTATGTGAGCCATAGTGATTCTAGAGGTAAATGGTTGACCTAAAGCCTATCTGATATATTGCCTTGACCAAGTGTATGATTTTATGACAAAGATCTTTCTTTTCTGTAATAATATATTCTTTCAATAAGTGGCATGCACATTTTTATTTTGTTATAAATTGACTATGGTCTGATGTAGGCATTCATCAGCAATCACTAAGTGTCTTTATAGGAGGCTGCAGTATTCAAGGTCAAGGTATAAACACATAATGTATAATGAATATGTAAATAATAATAATTGTATAAATATAACGGATATGTAAAACAATAATAATTATATGTATAAACGTAGAATAAAAGTAATAACTGTAATGTATAATAAATATGTAAAATAACTGTATAGTAATTAAGAATAACAATTGTGTAAAATTGCAATGTTATTAAATCATAGAAAGTTGTATAATAGTAGAAAGCCCAGCTGACCTTATAGGGTCAGAAAACTATGTAAAATACCATATATGGTGAGAAATGTAAAAATACTGTGTGTATGTGAAAACGTAAGTGAAAACACCATATATGGTTAGGAATGTAAAAGACTCCAGAAGTCTTGAGGGGTAAATAAACCCCCATAAACTAAACTAATTGTTCTGATTATGTTCTGAGTTTTAATTATAGTCAGAGACTCCTGCCTCAGTAAGTCCAAAGCAGGACTAGGGTATTTTATGCAGGTCACCACGACCTTTTATTATTTTATTACACCTTATAATAGACAATGTATATAGTTAAAATTATTCGTATTAAAGTATAATCTTACCATCTCAATTCTGCCTTTGTCCATTTATTTACTTGCTGGTCATAAGACACTGCAATTGGCACAGTCGATGCCACTCCTCCCCCACTCCAGAAGTATGGTTTTTCACCTAACATAGTCTTTGAGATGAGACGAGGGGTTTCTAGTCCTTGCCGGTTGCTGGCGGTCTTTGCTGTTCTTCGCCAATTTACTGTTTGTTGATGGTGGTTTCGATCCGCAAATTTTTGCGGTGCTATAGGTACTTTCCGAGGTTTTGTTACAAAAGGTTTTCCTCTGTCTCTTAACTCTATTTCTACAGGCGAGGTTTTTTGTTTTCCTGGTTCTTTTTTGAATAAGCTGGGGTAATTATTTTTGACTTGCGATTCTATGTTGATTTTTTTTATTTTTATCATAATTTGATCAGATTCGTCTATAGTAGCACTTTTTTGGTAGCTACTTTCCATCACTTCGCACGTAAATTCTCTGTTCGGCTTTGTATGGTGATGCCATCTTTCAGGATACTCGGTTATTTTCCGATAACTTTCATTTTCTGGTAAACTGCAATCACTGGCTTTGTGACCGATTTTTCCACATTGGTAACATTTAATTTGTTTATCGGTTTTGGGCTTAACTTCAGACGTTTTAAAATTTGTGTCTTGAATTGGTTCTGTTCTCGTGAAGCTTCTGAACTCTCTCACTTGGTCAAGCTGCAATTCATAAGCTGTTGCACATCTGATAGCTTCTTCGTAGGTTACATCTTTTATTGCCAGTAAGATCTGTCTAAACTGGTCATCAATTATTCCGTATAATAATTGTTCTAGAAGGGCTTCTAAATATTTACTGTAAAGGCATGGCTTTGCCATCTCTCTTAAACCAATGTCATATTCTTTTATTTTCTCATTCTTTCTGTGCCTTCTGCTTCTAAAGTGCAATCGAGCAATAAACTTGGATGGCTGGGGATTAAAATATTCATTTAGCTGTGTTACGAGCTCATCATATTTCTGTGTCTTCGGTGAATTTCCACATAGTTTGTTCGCTATTTTGATTACTCTCTCACCTGCCAAGCAAAGTAATGAGGCTACTTTTACAGTATTCTCCGTAATACTATTTAGTATAAAGTAGTTTTTTATTCTCTGAACATACAGTGGCCAATCAGTCGGATCTTTTACATTAAATTCGCAAATAGAAACTTGCGATATGCTCACCATTTCTCTATTAATTCGAATCTACTTACACTTTGTCTCAGCTTGCTGTTTAAGCAATTATTTGCAGATTCTATCCTATGATGACCGAGCCAATTTTTAATGCAGTTCCATTCCTGTATTAACTGCCACTTTCTTTGATTCGATTCCTGTGCCAACTGCACCAATTGCAGTGTCTTATGACCAGCAAGTAAATAAATGGACAAAGGCAGAATTGAGATGGTAAGATTATACTTTAATATGAATAATTTTAACTATATACATCGCCTATTATAAGGCATAATAAAATAATAAAAGGTCATGGTAACCTGCATAAAATACCCTAGTCCTGCTTTGGACTTACAGAGGCAGGAGTCTCTGACTATAATTATAACTCAAAACATACTCAGAACATAATCAGAACAATTAGTTTAGTTTATGGGGGTTTATATACCCCTCAAGACTTCTGGAGTCTTTTACATTCCTAACCATATATGGTGTTTTCACTTACGTTTTCACATACACACAGTATTTTTACGATTCTCACCATATATGGTATTTTACATAGTTTTCTGACCCTATAAGGTCAGCTGGGTTTTCTATTATTATACAACTTTCTATGATTTAATAACATTGCAATTTTACCCAATCGTTATTCTTAATTACTATACAGTTATTTTACATATTTATTATACATTACAGCTATTACTTTTATTCTACGTTTATACAATTATTATTATTGTTTTACATATCCGTTATATTTATACAATTATTATTATTTATATATTCATTATACATTATGTGTTTATACCTTGACCTTGAATACTGCAGAGGCATAATGGACCTAGTGACATACTTCATAGTTTGTAAAATGATTTGTGTGACTGATATAAATCTTGGTACAGACTTGAATTCTTTATCTTTTAGTTTGTCAAGTAAAATATAAATTTTTGAGAATAAAAAATTACATAGCTTTTGTACATAAAAGTAACTTTATTGTTTTATTGTGTTGGACTGAATGGAAGAATAATTTAAATATAGAATGAAGCAGTAACTAATTGAATTTTAAGTCAGTGTTATAGCATTAGTGAATTGAAACTAATCTATAAGTGATGAGCATCTTCCATTATTAAATAATACAGCAATATTTGCTAGAAACTCCTTACCACTCACTAGTGGAATATTGATGAAATATAACCATATGGATCCAAATGTAATATATGTTAAGATAAAATCTCCTATCAGTACAAGAGGAAATAAAGATGTGATGGATAAATGAATTTGTGATTTGGATAATTCTATTCATTATTTTATTGTTTGGGGATATATATATATATATATATATATATATAATCTTATAGATTTATGCTGCATTATAAGTATTAGTAAATGTGATCAATGCACAATATTCTAAATGAAGTAAATGGACATGACCTCATAATAATTACTCTTGTGCCTGCTGAAAGTGCTGATTCCATTCTAGAAAAGACTAAGTAACTCATACTATAAAAGTAGACAGAAGGATCTAACTGAGATGCAAAGTAAAATTTTTGTTTCCACTAAACCAGATATATATATAGTTGTACAGTCTAGTCATTCCACTAGTTAGAAATTTTTAAGAATTAAATTTAATCCTCTAATGTTTAGCATACTTATTTTAAGATCATTATATGCATCTAATTAATCTATACTCTTAACAATTATTAATTTACATTTTTAATGTATTATTATGTGCTAGTATGTGAACTATTATTGTACATGCTAAAACAGTGTAATCAAATGATGGAGTATGAGCTAAATAATTAATGTCGTATTGATTGTGAGATATTTTCTTGTTATGTCATCTTCAGAGATATTTACAAACTCATCATCATCTATGTTCAAAATACTATTTTTTTTAATGCTCTAATTATGAAAAAGTATTATTATTTTCACTGATTTTTTGTATTGCATATCGTTTCTTATATGTCTATTTTGTTTTTGGGAATTAACATTTTCTTATGCAAGATTTGCATCTGTGCTTGTTAAAACTTTTGGAATACACAGAATTAAAGAATCACTGAGTTCTTTTAATGTTTTATTTATAATAATAAACATCAGTGAATTACTTGTTGCATACTCTTAATATTGCTTTTCTTTATGATTATTATTTTCATTATAGGATTGAATTTTATTTATTTTAGGATTATTTACTATTTCTGAGTTGGTTAAGGCAATAATATCTGTATCAATTTGAGTTTATCTATGAGGTATTGACATTTGAACGTATTAATCATGTTTCGTTGGAATATATTAATGTTTGATTATTTGCAAAATCTGTGAATGCTACATCTTCCTGATTGATAATTTGTGTAGGTATACTATATGGATTAATATTATTATGTAGCTTGATCCTAAATTTATAGTTATTGCAAAATTTGGGATTAGTATATATTTAAGATAAATTGGCTGCAAATTAATAATATTATGGAAGGACTTCATTCATCTTTTTAAAAGCATTTATTAAGTAGTTTACATGGTCATTTTTAAGTGCTTTTCTTATATTGATTTATCATGATAATTATGTAGTTTCTAACTGTATTGATTTGTCTTTTGAATCTTTTTTTCTCTTCAGTATCATAAAATACCAAAACAATGTATCAGTATTCATAGAACACTATCCTATGTTTTTGCTCAATGCTTCTTACGAAAATCCTCTCAGGAATTTTTGTAGTCATATGAAGTATCTGTGATAGCTAAAAGAAGAGACCTATCTGTGAAAAAAATATTTCAAAGAGTCAAAAAATTGAAAGAGTTAAATATTACCATACTTATAGTTGAGTTAAATTTATCAGAAATATTTTGCAGCATTTTTTCCATTCTAGTAAAGGAAATGTTTTTGTTAGTTTCTGAAATAGCATCTGCAAAAAGTTCAAGGCTTTTTAATGTCTTTACTGTAACTTTGTGAAAATTTGGCATGGTATTTTGTTTCATATTTTGATATTGGTTTGCATCTGTAATATTATTATTTTCTCGTCTGGACATTTAGCAGCATTAGTATAAGTAATATTCATATTACAACAAGATTTCTTTGATAAAGTAGCCACATTGCCTTATTAGATGCAGACAACCAAAAATCTCAATTAAGATTATAATAATCCTACTTTATGATTATTTTACTAACTGTGAAAATATAATATATAAGTATTGGAAAAATAATTGTAGCCTTATAACCAAGCAATTGGAATTTATGACAAGCACTGTATATTAGATTATTATCATCATCATTATTATTATTAGAAACAACAGCTTCCAATATATAATGATATTACCCTAAACCCTTTATTAAAAAATTCTAGTTTTTTTTTTAAAATTATATAACGGCACTTGTGAAAAAAGGAATGCTTTTATCATTTGTTACAATCTAAAATACAGCACTTGAAACATTTATCAAATATTACATAATTTAGCATCATTTAATATTGGCACAAAGTAAATTTAAAATTTCAGAAGTGCTAATAAAAATATTAAAAATAAGAAATGAATTTAAAGTGAATGATTTATAAAATTCATGCTCTCACTTCTAGACACTTAAGATTGGCTCATAAAATTACTTTTGAGTTAGAAAATAAAATTGCCACTCTTATTTTTTTAGAGACTCTTTCTTGTGGCTGGGGAGAGTATTCTTGCAGATTGAACACTAATGTTTAATGGTGCTTGTAAGGAAAGGATGATTATTTTCTATGCTATGTTATAACCGTAACTTTGTAAAATAAACATTTTATAACTATATTTAGTGTTAAAATAATAGTATTCATTCTTCAGGAAATTATATGATGTTCAAAATACTGGGTGACAAATTTAGCATAATAGTTCAATTCATTAAACTTATCAAGCTGAGATGTTTTATTTCATTAAGCTGAGAAATTTCACATGTGAGTCTTCTGCTCCACCACTGTTAGTGTTAAACTTATAATTGATTATAATATTTTTTTAATTTTGTTATTTATTTTTATTTCTTGTTGAATTTAACATTTTATACTCATAAATAAATCATTATTTATTATACCTCCAAAAAGGCGGACATTTTTTTTATCATTCCTCTGTTTAAGATTACACAGCTCGAAATTTATAGAAATGAATGTTTACAATTTGAAATATAAAAAGGGTAAATTTACTTCATTTATACTGGGGAAACACAGAAGCAAAGCTTTTAGAAACTCAGAATATAGCAAAATTTATCCATCAGCTTTCAAAGTACCTAGAATTTTCACAAACATAAAGCTTCACAAAGGGAACTTTCTACTTATGCTTATAATGGACTTCGGAGGCACTTCTACAATACCACAAAATCATTGCATCCTGGCTTATTGATGATTTGGATTTTGTACCATATATAATAAAATCATCTTATAAATTTTGTCAATAAAATTAGAAATCTAAAAATAAACAACACAATAAAATTGCTTCTTTAGACATGAATGAATCATATGGGTCAGTTCCTCAAGCAGAGACAATAGAAATGATAGATGAAATGTTGCAACAGGCTAACTATAATATTCATAAAAAGCATTTATAATGTAAACACTAAAATGGATTAGTGAAGAAATTATAGCAAAACCAATAATAAATTTTATAAAATGAATCACAGATGGTCGATGGAGCTACTATTTAATGGGATTATTTGCAGCCTATTTCTATCTAAAATTGACAAATTAATTATACCAAAATTTGAATTACTACCAAAAAACATTATATTCAAAACATGAAAACTACACTCTATTCTGTGATGAAGAAATTATAACACAATTTCAGCAAGAACTAGCACAGAGATTTCCTTAATTTGGTCAATAGAGAAAGAAGATGAAAATCAATAATATAAAATTTCTAGATTTAAATATTCAAAGGCAGAATATTTTAAACTACAAAATGGTTTTAAAAGAAATCATCTATTCTAGATCATTAACTCCCATGGTCTATAAATATGCAGCTTTGAAAAGTTTTCTTCACGGAAATTTAAAATTATGCAAATTTTAAACAGATTGGAGAACTAATATAGATGCATTAATGCCACAATAGAAAAATTCTACAAAGTCAAGAATGTGGCACATTCTGATGAGAAAAAATGGACTAGACTTCCTTATGTGTCAAGGATCATGCAGAAATTAAGGAACATATTTGCAGATAAATATAACATAAGTTTTCAGTTCCCTCCTTTTTTAAACAAGTTATTGAAAAATTCTAAAGATAAACTAATTAGGGAGTCTGCACACCAAGTAATCTATAAAATAATGTGGGAAAATACTAATTGCTCAAATGCGAATGATGGGAAAACAAGGGAGAATCCGTCCACAAGATTGGCCCAACACAACTACTTATATAGCAAAAAGCAGCAACAAATACTCTTCAATATTCTTACAGCATGAACTACAGTCAAGCCATGTATTTGATCTCTCTAAAGCAGATATTTCAAGCACTGAGAGAGATGACAAAAAAAGAAAGTTTAAGTAGGCATGGATTATAGTCAATGACAAGTACGCATTAAATAAAAAAGAAGCTAGTATCTCTCTATCTAAAAATGGCTTCTCTAACAACATTTACATAGATGTGGATAAAACAATAAATTTAATTTTATGCAAATCTGACAAATAATAAACAAATACAAATATCAAATTTTAATTAATTCATAAAGCTATGATTACAATACTTGTACCAAAAGCACTTTGCTAGAATAGAGATTTAAATCAATGTAAGCCTTTTCTACTTAAATGTATAAACATTTATTAATTTATTACAACAAATCATAATATAAATAATGGAAATAACCTAGAAATTTTTTACTAGTGTGGCACTTGGGTGAATGCTGATTACCTTTATATCAGAAGAACAAATCACAATCTATATTTATTTACAAGTAATAAAATGTGGAAAATAATTGTAATTATTTTTGAATATTTATAATTATAGTGAGTGTGCATAAGAGAATATTACATATTACAAAGAAAAGCTATTTAAATGTAACAAATGTTCAACACATATAGGGCATACAATGATCTCTATGAAAAATAAGTTAAACATTAAGCAACTGGATATTGTATTATGATTAATTCCTACAGGAGAGATTGGCAGATTCTGGGACTTAAAATTCATAGCTTATGCCCAATTGTTCTTGAACTTCCTATGAAATTTCCAAGTGAGAAAACCATTCGATTATTTAAATATTGTTCTATCTATAAAAATATCAGACTATCTTGTATATTTTCATTTTATAGATAGATAATCTGAAATTGAATGATAAAAAAATAATTAAAATATGAAAAGGAATATGAATATGTTAAACATTGTTATCAGTCTACAATTTTTTAATGTTTTATTTCATTCCCTTTCAAATGAAGATCACACGGTTTGTTTCTAACTATTCATGTATTGAAACCAGAAAATATTAACTGAAATTAGAATTCCAAATTGAGCAGGAAAATTATTGATAGAAATCCAAGAATTGATTTTTATAAACGATATTTGTCCATTAATAGAGATTAAACCAGAATTCTTCACTTTTTTTGTCAGAGAAATCATTGACCTACAATATAGGCTAACTCTGTGAATTAAGGAACACTTGCTAATAACATTATCAGTATATAAATGCATTATAGCCACATTTATTCTGTTTTTAATATGCATTTTAATGTAAGCACTTCATTAACACTTATTATGAAACCTATGATCTTGCAATATTAAAATAAATTGGATTAAGAATATGGAATGTAATAACAAATTATCATTAATAATGATCATGTAATTTTTAATAATAATAATAATAATAATAATAATAATAATAATAATCATCATCATCATCATCTACTGTCTAAGCAGTTAACACTTTACCAATACCAATATCAATAACAATCTCCTATGAGCAGAGAAATTAACTTCTAGCACTATATTTGATTATAAAAATCACCTTCCCTTTTTATTATTTTAATAGAAAATGAAGATGCCTTTATAATCAAGTATAGTGCTAAAAGTTAATTTCTCTACCCAAAGGAGATTGAAATTGTTGACTTTCATCTTAAGATTCTGATGGAAATTCTCATAAATTCTATCAAATTCTGAAATGAGACTCTTTAGGTATGGATGATCCCTAGCTCTGAAAACAACATAAGATTACAACTATTACTATTTCTGCCACTAAAATGACAGACCATAATTGTAACATTTATTTTAGGTAATTAGTAATTATGTTAACTTTCCATTGTAAACATTTAATTTGCAAAATGCATCTTACAAGGCAAGTGCAGGCCAACTTACCTAAAAGCAATTTGACTTCTGGTGATTTGTGCAACCCATAACCCATGCACATACATTCTAAACTTACCCAAAATAGATTTTAAAACCTTTATATTATGAAAATTTATTGAAAATAAAAAATCAGTAATTAGTTTCTAGGATATTTGCAATGCTTTACTATAAATATTTTATATATCTGAAAATAAAAGTATTTTTTATATGTGACCCGACTAGAGACTTTACAAAAGCTCGTGAGGCTCATTGTCAAAAAAATTTAGTTTCTCTGATGTAGACTATTATAACCATTTTTCATTAAAGCTGTTGGTTGTTTAAAAATAATAAAAAAACTCCATCTATCTAAATAAATCATATTAATTAATTATAAAATTTCTAAAACTGCTTTTTATTTTTATTTTTTAATTTGACTTTAAAAATAAAACTTTTTGAAGTTCAAAAATAAATATATATTATAATATTCATAAAAAAATTAACCATTTTAAAAACATATTTATTTAAAGTTAAAAATAACTTATAAATTCTAAACCTGTTTTTTTTTTAACAGTTAATGTTAAGAGAAAAACCAGGACTGGTGGTAAATCGTTAAGATTAATCTTTGTAACTTGAAAAATAAACTAAGTTTTCTTCACATGTTTTAGACAAATATTATTTGATTCTGTATTTTCGGAATATGAATATACATTACAAAATAAAACTCCAGCATTCCTAGCAAGCTAGTCACTTATCTAAATATCCATTCATCACCTTATTTAAGTTGGCTAATTGGGTTCATTACAGCTAACTATTTATCAATTTAGTGATTTTTTAAACGTATTGAGAAATATTTGGTTCCATCTCACATTTAAAGTTCAAGTATAAAAATGAAGGTCTAATATCATTATACCCTGAACCTTTTTATATTTGGCTATTTATTAATAAACATAAAAAGGACCAGACCAAAATTTATTTTTGTTACATCAGCTGACTTTCCCTACCATATTTGCTACATACTTTTTCTAGCATCAAGATATGTTAATGAAATGTATTCTTTATGCTTTCAATATACCAAAAAATTGATAACTTATATTTGGCTATAAAATTTACTTATTTAAATTTTTTACTTTAATTGAAATAATTTAAAGTAACAATATTATGAAATATAATTCATTTACATGTTTGTCATTGTTAACAAATGTTACATTTACAAATGTATGTTAGCAATAGTAATATCATATAAAATATTCTGTGTATTAATATGTGTATATTTGCACTCTAGACCCACTATAGCTTAGTAGCATACTTTTAAAAGTAGTTTAACCCAGTGATCAAAAGCTTTTGAAGTGATTTTTTTACAAAAAATATAATAGAAGTAAAACCTCACTTTAACCCATTAAATAAAACCAGTTTTCTTTGTTATGATAGTGCTTGAATATCACTTGACACCCTGAGCAATTAATTCATCACATGATAAATATATTATCATTAATATTTCCTTTAATATATATGTTTATACAAATGTTTTCATGGGTTGCAGATATAAAAGACATGTTTTGCGGGTTCGTCCAAGTAAGATTTTAATTAAAAATTTCAACATTTCAACTTGATCACACAAACCCTCAGGATATATATTGAAACAGACACACTGTTTCATGTATATATTTAGAAGATCCCCCCCCCAATTAAAATGACATAGGTTAAAACCAAGTCAGACTAATAATATTTTAAAGAAAACTAATAATATTTTAAAGAAAAGGAAAAAATAATGAAATTTGACCTCAATTAAAATAATAATTTAATTCATAAAGATTTGGTCAAACGAAAAGGAAATCAAATACATTTATAGTGCAATTAAAAAGAGAAAAAAGTATAATTTATTTTTTATTTTTATTAAAACTACTAAGTTAAAAGGCACTTAAATAAAATCAGATTGAATAAAACTTACAAGGCAGAATGGCTTTAGTAATAACAATTAAAGGTGTAGAGTCACCATGCTGCAGGCAAGAAAAATTAAGATTTAAAAACATGTAGACAGATAATTAAAAATAGTCACTAATTAAAAGTCTGTTCTTGCCAATGACCAATGATCTAGGGGTTTAAAAACATGGGCAAGGATGAAAAAGCATTGCCACCAATGGGATCAAAAGGGCATGTAAGATGAATCCTTTGTCAGAGAGAAAAAAATATAAATAGGCTAGGAAAACTGTTAGAAATTGATTAATTGATTCAGAGACAATATTTGTTAACTTAGACACAAGATTTATGAATTGACACAAGATTTAGCTACTAGACTACTAGAAAAGTGGTTTAATGGAACCATCAAACAGCCTAATGAAAAATCATCCTAGTATGATCGACTAGACTGCTTGTTCTCTCTCTGTCTGCAAACCATGTGAATCTCCAAACCTTGCTTAGAAGTTTCAATGTGCCATTCAGCTTCAAGACAGACTTCCAGTTATTTAGAAAAGCAGTAATAAATGAAGACATGAATTTAGAGGTAAGCAATTATAAATGATTCAATTACAATAAAATATGAATTAAAATTATAGCTATCAATTTTTATGAAACAAAAGAGAGAAATTTATATTTGTTTAGGAAAATTATTTAAACATGCCTAAAATTTCTCAATATGTGTTTTCTTGAAGTAATAATGTTTTACCTATCAATCTTTAATTCTGTCAAAAGTTGATGGTAGTTTTTTTTCTTTCTTTAAAATAAAAGAAAAAAAGAAAAAAATTAATATAAGAGTTGTAAATCAACTCCAAACAGATGCATGTATATATGTGATATGAAAATGTCAATTGCATTATATGTTCAAATTATAAATACTTATATGCATATTATCTATATCTGAATAAAATAATAAAACTTATGTGTATAAATATACATCTATACTTGATTAAATTATAAATGCTCTACAAATCTGGAATTGCTGATATTACCCGTTTACCTATCCGTAATGGTTCTTAAAATAATAAAATGCTATATGATTCATAAATGCTTATATGCATGTTATCTATATCTTAATAAAATAATGAAACTTATGTATATAAATATACATCTATACTTGATTGAATTATAAATGCTTCATAAACATGGAATTGCTGATATTACCTGTAAGGGTTCTTAAAAAAATAAAATTCTATATGAATTATAAATGTTTATATGCATGTTATCTATATTTGAATAAAATAATTATCAATGCTCCACAAACCTAGAATTGCTGATGTTACCCATTTGCCTATCTAAAATGAACATGCAGACCTGGAATAAATAATTAAAAACATTCGTGCATTAATTGTATATGTATACATACTTGAAAGGCTTCTAGACTTCTTCTCATAATATGAACTGAAAATGAGTTTTCACATGGATATGAACAATGAACTATATTAGAAGGATTTGCTAATGAATTGTTGTTAAATAAAATTGTTGTTACTTAAAATTAATTTAATTGTTCTATTCTATTTTGCATCACTAGTCATTCATTGCTTTTTGCTCACAAAAATTTCATGCCTCCTGAGCTATGTTTGGCATAACCAGATGATGGTAAGTAAGGTTGTAGTGAGATGGAATTCTAATGGCACCATTTTGGAAACCAAATGCATAAATTTCTAGATGCATCATCTCTATGGCACTATATCTTCTGATAAGCAGGAAATATTGTTGTAGGTGGGGAGAAGTCTGCATTGGGAAATGCCAATCGATAGTTCCTTCCTGCAATATGCTCATCAGGAAATAAAACCAACAAAGAGTGGGGTTGGTCAGTACATTTGGTTACAATATATTAAACACAGACATTATTTTAATAGTATATGTGTAACTTGATGTATCTGTAAATATTAAGATGCTAAAATAAATTGTATAGAGAGGGACAAGCAATGGCATTCTACTACTTATAATACTTAATTATTATTTTTGATGAATAATTATCTTTAAATATTTTTGGTGAAAAATAATATCTGTACATATATAATTTAGAATCCTAGCAGCACTTTTTATAGAATAATTCTATGTTACATATCATAAACAGGAGTTATTAAATGGCTATTTCAGTTTGCTTTTGAAAAATTTTAACTTATTTAAACTTAAATAATTATAAATGATTAACATTCAGGTCTATGAACCCATGGAAATCTTTTAATTAAAATATATACCACTTTATGAGAAAGACATTTAATTGTGAAAATACTTAAGAATTTATATTTATAGTTTTCACATAAGTAAAGTATTAATGTTTAATCTACAATTCTTATATAATATTGGTTAATAAGCCAAAAAATCCATTTGATTTGTAGCAATTTAGACAAATACTATTGCTAGATGGTAGAATTTCAGCAAGATAACCCTATTTTTAATTAGTAATTTGCTTCATTACATCATAACTGAAATTTATCAACAAAAGTAAGATTTTCCAAACAAAGATATCAACAACTCTTTTAGTTTAAATTGTACTTTTTATTTATGTATCACAGATATTTATATGTGAAAGATGTCTCTGCAACATCTTTGAATAACCTCGACAATTAAAAAATGGCAAGTATGACCCAGATAAAATATCTTATATAATGCTAATATTAACAATCAGCAAATATATACATGAATAAAGCTGAAAATATTTATATATATATATTTCTGAGTGAAAGATCGGTATTGTTTCAAATATTTACAATTATTTTCTCACATTTTCCAATAAAGTATAACAACAGTTTCATTTTTTACTGATTCTTCTGCTAAAATATCTTACTTAAATCAATTGGATATATATATATATATATATGCTTTATCATTTTAATGGGGTTCTTTTTGAATTCCTTCTCTACTTTTACTAAATTATTATCTATGTGGTATACACACTAGATATTATTACTATCTAAACTATTAATAAACATAATTAATTTTACAAAGTATTCATTTGCGCTTCATCTGCCATTGCAAAAATTGACAATCTTTTATTTTAGTTATGCTGCTCTATTATAATAATGAAAAAAATGTCTTTTATATTCATTTTCTTTTTATTTTATAGAAATTCATAAGATGATGATCACAACTAAATTGTAATCTGATATTAATGTGGACATAGATATTTCTAAGTTCAATTTTATATATATCATTTTGAAATGATTCAAAATGAGATTTCACCAGGACAGAAAATCAGAGTCATGAAGTTGGAAGAATTACTAGATTTCCAGACTCAGTGTCAATAAAAACACATTGCTTCTAACTCCAATTAAATAGAAATTTAATGTGTTAAAGGTATTCCTGGAAATATCTTACTTTATTGCCAGTGGAAGTTTTCAGAAAATGCATTTTAGAAGCGCATGTGTTTCCCTAACATTAAACATACATGATTTCAAGTTACTGGATATGATCAAAAAATATATAATTAATCTAATTATAAATACAATAATCAGTGAAGGAGTGAGTCAGAGTTTGTGGTATCATAAACTGTTGAGTCAGAATTAGGGATCAATAATCACATAATCACTGTGCTAACTTAGAAATCCTTTTTATCATTGGTATGATACTAATTAACTTTTACTATATGTGGGATGTTAACTCTCCACACAATATTTGATAAGATACACTATGATTGACTTCACTATTAATGTTGTTCACCATAACCCTCAATTTCATTCATATCCAATTTTCTTTATAAATACCTATTTGCTAACTAACTATACCATTAACACTTATTTTTTTCATTGATTATTTTTTTTATTTAATAATGTTTTCCCGTAAAGTCAGAAGATATTTTAACATTAATGTATTAGAGTGATAATAGCTAAGCTCTATTTCAATTAACCAAATTAAGGTATGTTGTTCCTGAAATCCTTTGTTTTATAATCACTCAAGAAAAATGCAAAACAGTTTCAATATGTCAGAATGTTGCTCTATATACCATTAATGAATTTTTCAAAGTAAGTGAATGTATATATTTCAATTTATTAGAAAATTAGTGTTGTACATTTTATATGATAGTAAAAAAAATTATCTATATATATTATTTATATTCTTTAATGAGATGCAAAGAATTAATAAAATAACATATATAATCAGTTATTCGGAAAGTTATGTAACATTTGAGATGTAAACAATTCTATTCAATCAATCAAACATTTTTATTTATCTCAGCTGGGAATCTGATCTATATCACCACTATAATGTTAAATATAGTTTTGAAAACAAAGAATGAGATCTTTCTGCATACAAATGCATGCCAGATTTCTGCATAAAGATAGATTGGAATAACTATATCTTTACCATAATTTTTTTAGCAAACTCAAATTTTAAATTTCATCATAAAATAATAAAACCCTTTATGTTTTTATAATGTAATGATTGTACATAATTGTGGCTTTATATATGCTTAAATGTGGGCATTTTATATGCAAGCAGGTTTTGTATGTGGCAATTTAAGCTATACTTTTTATTCCTTTCAGGACAATTTTGTTTATTTAATTAACAATATAAAAAATTATGTATGATCTATATGTCGTTATTATTATATTTCCCAAGAGTGTATGGGCTATTACTGATTACTACACCTTTATTATTTATAATTGCTTAGTCATGCAGCACTTCTTTGTCAGTCTATTTACTGTAAATATTCTTTTGTATAGATTTTTTTAAATAACAAAGTTAATAAAGAATTGAAATTTCTGCACTGAACTTATACATAGATGCATGACACTACATTCTAAACCTAATGAAAAAGTAAAGAAATATATGCATACATTTTTGTTAAAAAGGAGATTGCCTTGACAATGATTTTATAATTGTATGATGTACTATTAAAACAGGCAAAACTCACTATGCGTATTGCCACACACAGCAAGCTAGAGTAATCAATGGATGTTATTGATAACTCTAGCTTGCTATGTGTGGCAATATGTATAGTGAGTTTTGCCTGTTTTAACAACAGTTATACACAAGCATAAGAGGTGGTGATCATGTGATGATGTACTATTCCAATCATCTAATTTTAATTGTTAAAAAGTTTTTAAAAAAACTCAAATTTCATTTAAACTTTTAAAATATATTCACCTGTAATAATCCAACATTTTGAATGGCATTATTCTCCTTCTTATTTATGTATTTCTGGCCTGAACAATGACAGTGATTGAATGTGGTATTTTTAATTATGAATTCTGAATTTAAAATGATGCTTTAACTAACTAGACTTTTCTGACAATGGCTATAGTCAGTAAATATTATAAATACTTTTATATGAGAGTCTCCTTATTTTTCCACATCTTAAGAGCAAGATTAATGAATGTTTCCAAACATCATGGCTTATCATACAAGGGTGACTAATCTGTTTACTTGCCATTGTCACGTAAACAGCTTCTTTAATTTTTTTTATTTGCTTTTTTCGCTCTATTCAATATAATTACTCTATTCAATATAATTGAATCTTTTTCTAATCTAACATACATTCATTGATACATAATAGTTTTTTAATTAAAACACATTTACTTTTTTCCTCTCTAATCATTATTTTGTCCTTTTTTAATCATTTTTTAAGCAATGTTTTAAACTCATATATGTTCTTCTATATTTGCACAATATTTCATGGATGCAGTTTTTATTTTTTAGCATATAGATTTTATAAAGGTTAGAATCTCACAATAAACTATGGCTTTCAAAAGCTGTTGTAATATTATATTAATTATAGACTTTTTTAGTTTGTTCACTATCCCTGATATATATGGATATTAAAACAGGCAAAACTCACTATACATATATGTTTATATGGATATTGTTGTTGACTATTTCCAGTTCCTTTAATAGTAGCTGATGCATAACCATTTTTATGAGAATTTATTTTATATAGGACTTATTTTTCTAGTCACTGATTTATAAACAATTTTATTTTGTTCTGTTTCACAATAATAACACAATTTCTACTTTTAATGTTTTTGTCATAATTGTATATGTTCGTATTTTCTGGGGGGGGGGGGGGGTATTTAAACTGTAGTTTTAATTTTGCCTAAAGTTAAATTTTGTAACAAAAACATTTAAGAATGCTAGTTTTTATTCTTCTTCTAATTCTACTGTGAATTTAATTAAAGAAGATATGTTATTGGGATGTGTCCAGAATGTTTGTAATAGGGCATCACTACGTGCCCATATCACATGTGTCATTATCATAATGAAACTAGATTTTATGTAGAGACAGAATATTATTTATGGATATCATCTTAAGTTCTTCCATGTAAAAAAAGGTAAACTTACAACCATTCCTTGATTTTTTTGGAAAAAATCTAAATTGTAATAAAGTAAGTAATAATATGCTGATGCGTTGCGGTAAAACTTTTTATGTAATAATTTGAAGGCTTTTGTATATATATTCTGATATACAGACTTAGCACTTTCAGAGCTCTTGTTGCTCCATATTCATAGTCTTTTCAGATTATTAGTTATATGCAAATGTATGCAAATTGCCTCCTATATCATCCATTTTTTAGAAATGGCAAAACAAGTGTCTCTTCTGTTTATTGATTTGGCATCGCTGGTGATTATTGTTATGAGAATATTAAGATATCTATTATACTACCAATAGGAAAAGTTATAAGCTATTATCCTCATTTAAGATTTTTCTTACAATGAAAAACTTTAATCACAAGGTACAATTGTGAATAAACTTTCCATATCAAAGCTTATTAATACATCAGTTTTTGATTAATTTATGTCTTTGATTAATTCCATAAAGAGTTTATAAGCCCTAATAAAAACTGTATCTTGTATTCCAAAGAATTAAGAATCTTAAAAAGAAATCTACACAAATTTACCATGGCAAACACAGGCCATAAAAAATGTGGAATTTATTCTACTTTTCTGAATCAGTAAAATATCAATAATATAGCAGCAAAATTCCCCATCTCTCTGGTCTATTTAAATTTGTAAGAGCAATGCTTCATTGAGACATATTATTAGTTCTAAAAATTCATCATGTTAAAATTAATCAAGATTTTTCTTTAAGATTATTAGTACTTTGGCATACAATATACAATTTTTTTGTTACATATTCTAAGCCCTTTGCAGAATCAATTAAGCATATTGGTAAGCTTTGGAATGTAATGTTTATTCACAGTTGTACCTTGTGGTAAAACTTTGACTATTGTAAGAAAAAGATTAAATGAAAATAATAGCTCACAAACCAACACTACTCTTTCTATTGTCAGTATAATAGATCTCTTAATATTCTATATATCAACATCATACTTTCAATACATCTAAAAATTCTTCCAACAAAATTATGAGATGTCTAAGAATTCACCATTCTCACCCCTGATCAGAAATATTTACATAAAATAACTTAGATTTGAAATATAGGCATTCTTATACCTGGAACTTAATTGTAAATATAGGGAATTTGAACTCAGACTTTCAAGCACCCTTCAACTATCCACACTATTTCATACTACTGATACACATGACCACACACATTTATATTTTCCACAAGTGTGTGGTCATGTGTGTCAGTAGTATGAGATAGTGTGGATAGTTGAATGTTGCTTAAAAGTCTGAGTTCCCTATATTTATAAAATAACTTAGATAACAGCCATAAATGTAATTCCACTTCTACTTAAATTCTGACTTTTCTATGTTGGTAATGTGTTTTCTGTATGATTACATAGTGATAAATTATTACAAATATTTTTATCACATCAATAACATATTTTCTTCACACAATAGAATTAGAACAAGAATAAAATTTGGCATTTATAGATGTTCTTGTGACAAATCTCTTTCATAATAAAATTCAAAAGTACAGTTTATAGAAAGCCCACACAATCAAAGGAAAATACTTAGCAAACATATCTCTACTCATGACAGAAATACAGAAATAGATTATATGACCTCTATGGAACAAAACAAAAATGTTTAAAAATCAGTGACTTAAAAAAGAAAAGTCTTACATAGGAAAAAACCTTCATAAAAAATAGTTATCTAACAATTATGATTAAGAAAGAAACCTTAAAGAAAAAAAAACAATTATAAACACTGTAGCACATTTAGAATATACCAGGAATAGCAGACAAACTAAAACAATCTGCAAAGAAGACCATGACCATATCAGCTTTTCAAAATAATACCATATAAAAATCCTGACTATAACAAAACCTAAACTTAAAATGTTAAAAATAAAACATATATTTATGATATAACATCCTAGAGTGGAAAGTAGCATAAACCAATGAAATCAGCCATCATATTAAAAAATAATTAAAAGAACTCAAAATAATGATTAGAGAGGTAGAAACAAATGTGCCCTAGGTAAAAGACTATGCATAAACCAATGGATCTATGTTCAATTGAGAGAAAATTTAAAGGAGCTGCTAATGTGACAATGGCAAGTGTTTGGGTACCATTTATTTATCTTCCACTTAAGTATATATGAAGAAATCAGGGAGATCTTCATAAATTAAGTATATAAAATATATGCTGATTGTAGCCTTTTACAGGATAGTCTAATTGGTTAAATAGTAACTTTTAATATTTACAAATCTAAAGGTAACTGGTTCAATTCCCTTGCTAGTATTGCCAATGGTCACCTGAAGAAGAGAATAATACAGTTTAAAATGTTATATTATATATTAACCATGTGTATTATTAAAAATTGAATATAATTGAAAAGTTTAAATAAAGTATGAATTTTTAAAAAAAACAATTAAAAATAGATAATAAAAATAATCCTCATCTAATTACAAGTAAAATGTCATCATCACAGTCTTTCAAATATAGTAATGGATTTGTTTTGACTGATTTCATTATTATGTTAAAGAGAGTTTAAACTAACAATAAGACTCCGTTTACCAGAAAATCTTAAATTACATATTTTAAAATTTTCAACTACAGACTTTTTTGCTCACTCCTATTTACAGAAGCTCAAAGTGTTTACTTCTATCAGTAATAAATATTTATAAAAAAAAACTGTAAGAATGTTGTTTCTGTGACTGTCAATAAGAACAACTTCAACCCGTGAATGAGAGATAATCACCACACAGGGATGCATTTCATAAATAAGAGCTAGCATTTCTCTAGAATCCAAACATATTTTAAGTAGTAGTTATTTTAAATCTATACTTTTTACTTATTTTTCTATTACATACATTAGTATTAAGATATTATAATTCAAAGATATATAGATGTGTGTTATATAAATTACTGTCAATTTGGTTTAAAATAAAGCGCCTCCAAAATTATTTTTCCATTAACCAGGTGATACATTGGGAAGATATATTTCTTAACAGTTAAGGCAGGAGTCCCCAACCCTATGCCCGCGGGCATCACGGCGCCCGCAGACTGTTTTACGTGTGCCCACCGCTATCCGAACATGATAAAAAAATATTTATCTTATACAAATAAATTTAATTTTTAAAATTTCTTATAAATTATTGTATTATATTGTAATCAAATTGTAGGGCATATTATACTTTTACAGCGTAAAAATATAAACGTTAATTATATGTTAATTTTATTTTTGAAATAAATAATTTTTTTTTGTACATTATGTGTATTATTAACAATATCCAACTATAAATTTATATTGAAAAAATAAATGGTGCCCGCCACCTGGCCGGTATTATAAAATGTGCTCTTAAGTGCAAAAAGGTTGGGGACCCCTGAGTTAAGGCCTTAATGATCTTCTGTTTACAAAATAAATATAAATATTATGTTAATCTGATTAAATAATCTTATCGTTATACTTCATTTACATTTGTATTTTGTGACTACAGATAAATAATATAAATTAAAAGTACACTTTATCCCCCATGTAGTCATTCTACCTGTTCTTTTTAAATATTCAATTACTGGTCAGAAAATCTGTATTTAAATTTTATTTTTATATGTCAAAGCGTTAACCGGAAAGCAAACCGGGCCAACTGCTTGGAAGGCAGTTATGCTAACCGCTATGCCACCAACGCTTGAAATTTAAGTATTTTTGGCTATAGAATAAAAAGGAAAAAAATTAAAAGCTTATCTCCTGGAATATGACTAGCCTTTGTGAATATTATTTTACCTTTTCATTGAACACATTTTTGCTTTGCAGTAAAATATTTAATGACTGTTTGCTATTTAACTAATATTTTGATAAATCTAAATTAAGAAGTCAGATTTTGTCAAACTGATTAATTTTTGAGCAGAAACTACCTAAAAACTTTACTATTGAGCAAAAGATAAGATAAATGTAGCCATAGTCTTAGCATTTGTACAGGAATGAAGGATGCATTATATTAAATCTTACTTTTATTTTTACAGTCAAGGCATAAATGTCCATTTTACCGATCCAAATTAATTCGATGCCTTTAACTTGTGGATAAGAATAGCAAAATAACCATTTATCAATCATTTCCTGGACCCCTAGATCATGAGCACCTTCATCATTTTCAACCATTTTTAATGACTGCAGAATGAAGCTCTCCATATTTAATCCACTTTCTTCAATCTATAAGTTCTCTTTTTCACAACACACCAATAAACTTACTTATTTCATTCGTCTATCTCACATTTGACCTCTTTTTGGGTCTTTAAATTTCTTGGAATCCAATTTAGAACTCCTACAGCCATCTATTATCATCTCCTCTAGCAATAGATCAAGTACAACTCTTAATTCTTTCAAGGGAGTCAATAATACCTGTCTGTTCACTCATTTAATAATTTGCTTTCGATTCCTTATAGATAGTGGGCATGCGCTAGCAAAAAAATAATGAAATTAAAATTTCGGTCGAAGTCATTAATCAAAAAATGGAAAACATTTATACATTAACACAACCGTTGGTTAAAATTAATTGCTTATAAGTTGTTTCAGTTTAAATAAAAAATATATTCATTTGTATATTTTCTTAAATTAATAAAAGTTGTATTATTAATTTCGACTAATTGTAATTTTTAAATTTCATTTTTTTTTTTTTAATTTTGTATATAAAAATTATTTTAATTTTAAAACTTTTTAGATTTTAATTTACAGCAAAAATCATTTAAAAAAACAAATTAACATGAGGGGGACAGTAGAGGATTTCACAAAAATATATTATTTTAAAGACATTAAAATAACTTTTTTTTAATTTGTAAAAGCTGTATTAAAAAAATGTTTGTCTGAAAGTTTGTGATTTAAAAGAAAGTGTTTTTCTTTCAAGATGTTTGCTGAAAAGAAAATCGGTTAGTTTTCGTTAATAAATTATATTAAAGACTTTGTTTATTACTCATCTGAAGATTTTCTAATTCAAATATTTACAACAAATTTAAATACAACCAATGTTTTACTGAAATGATTGTTTATGGTTTTTCATAAGTATCTCTGAGAGAAAGCAATTAATTTAATCCAAGGCAGATGAAAATATGTAGAGCTAAATAAATCAGGCTTTAAATAATTAATTGCAGGCAAATGCCCATAGAAAAACTATGGTAGAAAAGTCATTATTTGCCATACTTGCTAACAACTAGACCAGAAAGATTTGAAAGTTTTCCCAGTCTTATTTAATTACTTGAGAAAAATAGATGCCCCTTTCTGATCAATATTGGTTAATGAGCTGAATCAGTTTCAATGAAATTTATAGTAATATACCTTATTAAAAGAGAAGCTACGAACTGGTGAAACTAGATTCATCTTAGAGAGACAACCCTGAAGTAGATGTGGTTAAAATGATGCTGATGTGGATTAATCTTGTTAATTGCATAGTAAATGACTAAATATAAAATAATTCAATGGATCATTACTATGGAGATCAAATGACATTTGAGAATTAGAAATGAAAATGGAAACATTCATTTTTCAGGAGATCAAATTTATTTATAACTATTCTTAGTTTTAGGATTTGGATTAATTTCTGGGGTAGTAAAATAAACACTATAACAGTAGAAATGGCATTATATATTGTAATGCTATGGAAAATACAGAGCTAACCTGTGTTGTTGGCATTCATCTTCCATCGGAGGTCAACATCTAAAATTTAACATATTAAATATAAATGTAATACAAAATGTAATATATAAGTCATTACTTATATATTACATTTTGTATTACATTTATAAATAGTGAGTAATGATTGTGAATTAATATAAAAGAATGTAAAGTAATGAGTATGAGATTACTTTGTGAGTCCACTCTGAGAGATCAGCCCAGATTATATTAATATAATTAACTATAAATCCACCAGCATTAAAAATACATACAAGTAATATTCATTCATCATCATGAATGATCAACAAGCATAATAAATCAATAGTCAATCTGATGACTGGATTTGAAATGGATCTACTATTGACCAGGCTAATTATTTAGTCCTTGCCAGCTTGGAGCAGATTATTTAAATAATAATTTGGATGCATAATTTAAGTGCTAATCCATCAGAATATATAAGAATAAAAACAATAATGCTGGAATATTAATACATGTTGATCATCATCAATGTTCTGGCCACTTAGTACCATTAATGTACTAGTCAACTATGAACTTAATTTCTGCTAAATACCAAACTAAATAAAATGTAGTGCATGAACTTTAAAGAATATTCTCTTTGTACCAATCCATGATGATTACCATAAACTCAATGCCTATACACTAATATACACGCCCTTCATATAATAGACCATTATGCATGAATCTAGTTCAGAAAACAAGCTCTATAACTATTATTGTGAATAAGAGATGATGCAATATATAATATTTGAAAAAAAACATTTAGGATTGAATAAGTCAGTCTACAGAATATGGCTATACATATATAAATTAAATCTTCTGATTTTGATTAATATTCCAAAATATATATGCTATCACATCATGATTTACATCTTAATTCCAATAGGTATGAATAAAATACCTATATATCACAGCACAGAGATGTGGTATAATTTCTGGACATATTTGAATTGTCATATACTAATAAGAAAAAATTTAAATTATCAAATTTTGATTATACAAATACCTCATACAACATTTACATAAAACACAATGTATTATCACACAGACATGCAGTATAATAATTTAACATATTCAAATTGTCATAACTAACTGAAATTCATTTTTTTATAATAATTAATGGCAGATTTAATATATGTATGTGTGTATGGAAGTATATATATAATATAAATAAAATGTCCATTAATTAAAACAAAATTGTAATTATAATAAAAATAATAAATTTAATGGTTTACAAACTATTATAAACCATCCTTAAATCCACAGAAGTACTTTCAGTTAATTTCTTAAACCTGCCTCAGCTGCCATTAAATTAAAAAAAAAAAACAAAGCAGAAGCAAACATCATCAATTCAAATCCTATGAATCTCATATTTTAATGTTAGCAGCTTGTCTATTTATTAAATGCAATTTATTCCTATTTATAAAAATTGACTCCTTAATTTTTCTTTTATTATGGTTTCTCTCTTCATGAAGAATTTTCACATTTTCAAAATCAAATTTAAATTTACATTTACATGTTTTTTTCATGATCAAAGAAAACTGAAGGAGACATTACATGGACAGTTATATCATTTGATATAAAATTATTAAAAATATTTTTTTCACAATTAATTCATACATTATCTTTATTGATAAAAATTTTCATTTTTTCTTCTCTTTTTCTTTTTTTAAAAAATAAGATAAATCTTTGACAGGTTACTGCTGATTAATTATAAACATTTAAAAAAAATACTAGTATGTTCCTTTGTTTTCCAATTTAGAAATGCTTTTGGAGGTGAATCAATTGTCTTACTTTTAGATTTTTAATTCAAGCAAAAATTATTTACTTATTTTACTTTTAAATTCTAGATTTTAAGTGTTATTTTCACTAAAGCAATTATTTAAAGTATCATTCTCAATGTATATAATACTACTCACCAGATGTGCTTCATATATATATACATTTGTTTGTACTTCTCTGCATATAGATAAATCAGCATACATATAAACTAAGTCTTCAGCAAGCTGAGGGATTCTCTTAGTGGGATGGTTATAGTCATCATCGGGAAAGTATAATTCAGGTAACTTGGTATTCAATTGTCCCTATTTAGTCTAGAATTGGACAGACATCGGGAAAGCTATCTATTACAATATTGACTATGTAGATGCAGGAAAATGGATCTTACTTCTAGGTGAATTCAAACTCTACCATCATGAACTAATAGCAGCCTCTGAATCTCTCTTTGCCTTCAGTTATATCTTTATGGTAGTTCTGTATAACTAGAAAAAACCATCTATCCCTTAATCTTTCTATCAACTCTTTTTTATAGTTAGGATGGGGTGGGGGAAATACTTTAACTGAAAAATGTTAATGGTTCTTTTCAATTCTTTTTATAAATATTTTAAAAGCAACTTTGGAATTTTATCAAAGTATGATCTACAAGCTTTACTTAAAAAAGAATTTCTAAAATTGATAGTAAACCTTTTACCATAATATTATACAAGCTTTAATTTTTAAAAAAGATTCCTAAAATAAATATGGGAATTTTATAATTACCTGGATATCTATTGTAACATGAAACATACTTGTTTTAATTCCAAAAAATCAGAATTAATAAAATATTAATTAGACCTTTTTTTAATGTTTAATTTATAATAAAAAAATTAAACTCAAAATTATTTACTCTTTGCTTCTATTCCAGTGGATTGTAGAACATATCTACAATTTTTTGTCTGTGTTTTCAACTTTATATGTATATGCATGCACACTATTATGTTGTTGTACTGCCATGAAACCTATAATGGTTTCAATATAGGAAAGGCATATTCACTTGTTAGTATAAGATAGATTTGTTATATTTGTGTGACAATTAATAGTACCTTTGGACTTCATAAAAAAAGTTATTATTGAAAAGAATATAACTTGCAAAGTGATTAATAGTGACTGATTATAGATTTGTGAGATCAGTCTACAAAAAGCATTCAGGTGTTAAAGATTTCTGGTTCAACTTCTAGCCATAAAACATATTTTTTTGATAGTTGAATATCATTTATCTCTGAAACAATTGAAAATATTAATTTTTTATTTCTTTTTATTCAAAGAAGCTTTTTTTTTTTAATTTTAAAAAATAAAATAAGTTTATTTATTTTTTACTCCTGTCTTTTCCCAAATCTCCCAATTTTGGAGCATACTTCTATATTTGTACATCATATAGTTAAAATTACACTTCTTAAAGTCATGTATAACTTTTATTTTCTTCTTTCTTTTTATAGCTTGTTTTATCTTTTTCAGTTCTCTAACATTTTTAAAAAAAAATAAAATCTATTTTTTTCCTTTAGGTTTTAAATGACTCATTTCTTTTTCTCAGCCAATGAGATCTTTTGCACAGTCAGGGATCTACTCATGCACAAATCTCTTTTACAACTAATTTTCACCAAAATATCAAAAAAATTATTGACACACCTGATATTATGCAATAAATATAGTAGATACACCCTCACAGTATACTTATCTAATAATAAAAAAAACCTGTAAAAAAGTTTATTTGATGTTGTTTTAAATGACCAACCATCTGTTCTGTGATTCAGATTTAACATCTATTATTTCACATTCAAAAAAGTTACAATAAGAATTAATTACTTTAATTGGGAAAATATAACTGAGAACAGAAGGTAATAAAAAGTAACAACTTTCCAAAGTGTTGAAACTTTTCAAACAAAAATATTTTTTGCATAAAAGATGACAGAGAAAATATAGAAATACTTGTGTAGATTGACATGTGTAGTTATTGTAAAATTCATTTAATATTTTTTTTTCTTTGCATTTTTCTTTTCATTCTTTTTTCTGTGTGTTGGGAGGGGGGGGTATGATAATCCCATATTTGCTTACAAATGTCTAATGATAATTTTACTAATTGGAAAAATTAATACAACCTTTATGGTAAATATAATGTTTAGTTGTGATATTCAGAAAATTTATATTAGTATTAATTACTAATAATAAAAAAAAAAAGCAATAACCAAATGTTATACTCATTCTAAAAATGATAATCATATTTTTATTCAACACTTATTTAAACAAAATCTTAATCCTCTAATTAAAAAACAGTATAGCCTCATTTACCATCTAATAATTGAATACTGACTGATTTTCCATGGATTATCTATTTAGAAAAAAAATTTAGGTTTGTTTAAAAAATTTTAATCACATAAAAACTTTTTCATATTTTTCAGATTCAATCCCTGATCATGAGCATAGTAAACAACTACATTATTTACACTAATTATTTATATTATGAGACTCTGTCTCTAAGATAAAGTTATATATCTATTTAGATCTTGATATAAAAACTATTTTTCTGAAAATGCAATAAGCTTATATCTTAACATTCCTTTCTAAAGAATTTAAAAAAAAACAACCATCTTATTATTCTCCTCAAAGTGTACAATTGAATAAATGAGTCATTTACTCAAAACAAAATTATTATCTTTAAAAAATATATTATTAAATTTCATCTTTTCATTATAGCAGTCAGTATTTATCATTAATATTACAAGTCATTTTATATATGCATTGGCTTTGTTAGTTGTAATTTTTTTATGTAATTACTTTATAAATCATAAAATGTGTTCAAAAGTCTTTTGTTTTGAATATTGTTATCATAGCTGTATGTAGAAATAATTCTATAATTTTACCTATAATAACTGAAACACAGGCTTATTATATACCTGTGTCTATATATGTAATATATAGGGTATATGAGCACAGACTTTCACACAACCCACCACTCTCCACACTATCTCATAACACTGATACACTTGAACACATATTTGTTGAAAAGATAAATAATCACCAATATATGCATTTCATGCTAAACCAGCAATCATCAGTTGGTCCAGATTACCATCTCTACACATATATGCTATAAGTACTCAGATATATATTAAGATAGTCAATCCTCATACTTTAATGGACAGACAGTTTTTCCAAAACTTATAAACAAAACTGAGCTGAGTTTAATATTATCATAAATCAAATCTAGTAACTTATAATTGAAAAAACAATTGGAAATATTAAAAATATGATAGAAATAATATATTAAAATGCTTATTTGTAAATAAGAGATCAACTGTGTTTAATTTTAAGTATAAAATAGGACTTTACAACATGGCTACTCATTAAATGGCAATTAGATGTAATGATTCTGCTTTTAAATTATGCACTATTAATAATTTATTAATTTTTCAAAATATAAATTCACATATTAATCCAAGAAAAAAAGAGTGTTTTTTTTTTTCCAAAGTGAGACTGTTTACCGATTTTTATTTTAGTATTTATATTTATCCAAATTTATCAAGTTATTATAGATTGTGTAATATTCTTGTTAACTAAGTGTCATTTATATTTAATATTTGTGATAAAAAGAAAAATCATAAATATCTTACTTAAAATGATAAAAATGTGTCACATCTTCTACCATTCATATAATAAAGTACATAAATGTTTTTATTTTTGAATTTTATATAATATTACAATTATACAATATTTAGCTTTTAAACTTAATATGATTTAAAACTTTATGTTTAGATAGTAATAAAATCAAGATTTTGTTTGGATAACAATTTATTAATTCCTGAAAAATAATTAATAAAATAGTTTTTATTTTAAAATCTTACTTTAACTGTGATAAACTAATTTTAAAATTTATATTCTGATGTCAGTATAATTAATAATAGAATATATTTTAAATATAACTAATGCATTTACTTCCCTTAATATAACTGTTTATACATCTGCTATAACACATTTAACATGTAATAATAGTAATGTCTTTTTATCACTATATATATAAGAAAAAGATTTTAATTTACTTAAAAAATAACATGTCTAATGGTCTGAGTAATATATTGATGAACTCTACAACTTAAGATCATGTGATTGCAGTTCAGTTCTTAACATTTTCAGTGCTCATGTTTTTTTATAATTAACAAACAATAAACTCATCTGGTTTCTATTTTACTTAGTTCATAATCCATCACAATAATATATATTGTGAAATGTTATTGCACTAATACTTTCCTTCATTATAAAAACTCTTGTATTTAAAGATATCATTAATGCTATAATAATGATCTATATAAATTATTACAAATTCTAATAATCATTTCATAATTTAACTCTAAATATCAAAGTTCATAAAATTTATAATAAACTCTAAAAAAGAAAGTAATTACAATGAAATATGTTAAGAAGATTGCATGCAAAAATAATAAACTACTATAAGTTGAATAAACTTGACTACTGTGCTTTATTTCTTATCCATATAAATCTGCCTCTGAGCAGAAAACATAGCATAGTATATGTGATTAATTAGAATTCTTCTACATATATTTATTATCTGACAGTACAAGAAAAGATAATTGATAAATTTAAGGAAAAACATGATAGTTTTGTATATATAAAATTGTAAAGCTTGAATTTGTTGAATCCCTATATTCATTCAGCCCTTTTTCTAGTAGATGGTATAGTGGTTCAGCAGCTTCTGGTTTCTGTTGAATGAAGCTCTCATAATGATTAACAAATCCAATGAATGCTTGAGGCTTCCTTTTGTTAGTGGAGGTTGAAGTATTCAGAATAGTCTTTATTTTATTTATAGTATGAAAAATATTGTGCTATAAGCTTTAATTCAAAAAAAATTTTTTCTTCATTTCAAACACATTTATATGTTTTATTTTAAGTCCTATTCTGTGAATTTATTTAAAAGACTTCTAGTGAACTCCAAAAGTTGTTCCTTACTTCAAGTTACTAGCAAGAAATCATCAGGAATTCCAATCACTAATTAATCAAGTAATTCTTATGACAGGAGTTATCAAAATACATAATGGCACTTGGTTAACTTTATAAAGCCCCTTATGAGTTATAATTACTAATACTCTGGAGGCTTTATCATTTATTGAAAGTTGACAGTAATCATGTCAGAGATCTATTTAAAAAATACTATATTCACAGCCAAGATATAAAATATCTGCTTAATTGATGGAGAGTAGAAATTATTAAAAGGTAAGGCCTTATTTAATGTATTGCAATAATTTCTACATTAAATTTTTAACTTGCTGAGTGCATATGGCTTTAAACTAGATTATGTAAAAAAGAAAAAAATGCCATATGTTGATATACTTATTAGATTATCAGATAAATGTACAAACACATAAAGTCAAGGAAAATCCATTAATAAATATCAATTTAGAACATAGTAATTCAAATAATAATACAGCAATAACTCATTGAATACAAAATTACCAAATGAGGGTATCAGCTTTTCAGTAATGGATATGCATAAAGTAGTCACTTAACAAACACTATATATATATTGTGACCATGTGTTTTTGCTCATTGTTCCCATTACCTAGCATAATTTTCTGTATTTAATTGTTTTTTAAAGTAAATTAATAAATAAAAGAGTAAGAGACAATAGTTTTGTTATATATAAGCATTCAGTTAAACTTGTATGCAAAACAGATGTATTGTTATATTCATTGTAAGAATAATAGTTTATAAATTTTTTGGGGGGTAAATTCCAGTTATTATTAAAATAATAGTTATTATACTAGAATGTGTGCAAGAAAGTAATAATTTAATATTATAGTGATTAAGTTTGTAGAAAAGAAGAGAGTACAGAAGGTACAGTTGATTTAAAGTTAGCTTCTTTAGGTTTAGAGTAGTAAAGTAAGGGTTAAATTTTGGTTTATTGTAATTCAGCCTAAATTTCGTTAAAGTTATTTTAATACCTAATATCTTTAAAATTTGTTTGCTCATTGTAATAAATTATAGGTAGTTATTTAAAGAAGTAATTAATAAGTTAAGTTTAAAGCTTAAAACATCATTTCCTTTCATGTAAGTTATGTGTGCATGAATGGATAAACTTGTTTATATAATTAATAAAGTAATTTTATTTTGAGTTATTCAAACTCATATAAAAATAATTATAATAATGGATAAAATATTTATTATTTCAAACTTTAATAAATTAATATTATAACAAAAAATCAATTAGTAAATGAATAAATAATGTTTAATCATTTTTATTATAATATCATTTTTATTAAATAATAAACTTTGTTTAACTGTCTTTCAAATTAAGTTCATTAGGCCACATGTAATTTTGAAAATATCTAAATTAAAATGACATCATTTACTGATTGACTTATCTTGCAGTTAAGATTTTAAAAAATTAATAAGCTTTGTTTTATTGGTCATTAATTAGAATTTGACAGCTGTAAAAATAATAATAATAATAATAATAATAATAGTAATAATAATAATAATAATAATAATAATAATAATAATAAATACTATAAAAAGATAGTTCTTGTTGGTTGAGGGGCTCTCTTTTTTTATCCAAGCCGCATCTTACTGAAATTTTAAAAGTGTTAAATTTTTTTATAATTATTATTATTTTATCTAAAAATGTTAAATGTTAAAGTCAATCATCCTTAAATCTATAATGCATTGTTAAGCGCACAGGTATCTCATTTCTTTTGTTACTGAATCTCAATTTAAACTTTCTTGATTATTTCATAATGCTACAGAGAAACTTTATGTCTATTTTAAGTAAATTTAGTCAATCTAACTTCAAAATTAATTTTAACAGGAGGCAGGTGATGTGTTTAATTATGGTTATTGCAAAATATATGTGAAACATTTTTCTAGTTCATATCCATTTGCTTATTTATTTTTTAAAAAGGAGAAAATTAAAAGTAAAATTAAAATGCATAAACTATTAAATTATGAATTAAGTTTAAAAATGCATTATATTATTTTTTGCCTGCTAAACAATAAAAATGATAATTATTAAAAGAACTGTTATCTTAAGAATGATTTTGAAATGTTTTAGTTGAACTTAGCTACATTTTAACATAATTCTTCATATATAAAAGAAGTATACTGGAGGAATTTTATTACTATTATAATAATTTCTATGCTGATGTTATCAAATTAAATATTTTCAGGAAAAACTTGAAGTTAACACTGCATAAATTAAGTAAAAAAATATTATGTGAGAATAATTAAGACATCTAATCTTCTTAGTATTAATTTAAATGCTTCGAGGGAATACCAGCATATATTTAGTCATTGATGAATGTGAATAAAATAGTGGCATATATTTAATCATTGATGAATGTGAATAAAATATTTGTCAACAAATGCACATATAGTTAACAGAAATATTGCTAAAGATGTTTGATATGCTGTATATTTGTTGCTAATTACTACTTTATATAATATTTAAATGAAATTATTGAAGTGGGAACCTAAAAATGATTTCATTATTATATGATAAATAATTTAAAAGTTTAAAATGTGCTTCTTTAAAAGAAAAAAATAAAGATACATTATTATTTAAACAAATCTGTGGCATCCTAAGATATAATCTGCTAAACAAATTATTGCATCAACATCAACATTCCCATATTGGCCAGCTTTCTGCTCTGTTTTTTTTATATTATTAAAATGTGTTTAAATCTAGAATTAATTTAGTTTTAAGAACTATTATACTATATTGTGTTTGGAAATCTTTTGCCATGTTTAAAAAATAGAATATTATGTTTTGACTTGAAGCTTTGCAGAACAGTTTACCCATCAAAGGAGTACTTCATACCTTTAACAGACTGCCCAGTACAGAGATAGTTCACTAAGGAACTAAGGGTTTTTGGTGTCTGGTAAATGCAATATTTTTCTTTTGTATTTTTCTATATTTTCAATAATACTATTTTAGTATTATAATTGTTTTAGGTAATTTATTCATGTATTTTAATTTTAATGGGTTTATCAGAATGTGTAGAAATTCTACACATTATCAGGAAAATATTTTTATTATATGTATTGGTATTTGCTGGATAGACCAAACTATATTATATTTTGAGTCAGCAGAGATATTCATCTTTCATAATTATTATTTTTAAAATGTATGGGATTTTATTCATTTATTAGTAAAACAGCTAAAGTAATTATCAGAAGTTTTGATATTTTGCATAATTGCAATAATAGTAATAACCACTAA